>MTQE01000401.1:25060022-25076016 GCA_014337955.1 Aspidoscelis marmoratus
TGGGGCTGTGAGAGCTCAGAAGAGAGCTGTGACTGGCCCAAGGTCACCCATTTGGCTTAGTGGGGGAGTGTGGAGTCAAACCCAGTATTCCAGATAAGAGTCTGGCTCCCTAATCACTAGACCAAACTGGCTCTATTTAGAGACCTAAAGGTCACCACCAATCCACTAAAAGTTTGCTTCCAGAAGAGGTGATGACACCAGCCAGCCTGGATAGGTTTAAGAAAGGATTAGATAAATTCATCAAAGTCAATGTACCAGTGACTACTAGGAATGGATACTTACTACTTCCTCTGGGTTGGAGAAATAGGAAGGATGCCTCTAAAGGCCATTTGTGGGGATTTGAGAGCAGGTGAATTCTAATGCCTGTAAGCAATTGGTGCGGCACTATAAGAGACAGAATGCTAGACTAGATAGGCTGCAGCCTGATCCAGCAGGGCTCTTCTTATGTTCTCATTTCCTTATTTTCTTATACTCTCTCAAGACTCTATGGCAGGTGCTGGCAGATCTAGGTCCTGCCAAAGGTGTGTTGAATCATTGTGGAGACACAGCCAAAATCTCCTTTACCATCTTGATGTGCCTGATTTCTTAATACATACGTTTTGGTAACATATTAAAACTTTCTATGCCCAGTATTTATCATTGTCTTCATTTGACACCCATCAAAGTGCAAACGTTACTGTTGATCACTATCTTGCCACATCAAAATACTGGTGCACTCCTTTAAAGATGTAATTTCCTCATTCTCAATATAGATACTGAAAATGTTGCCGTAATGCTTTTTTACTGCCCAACTGCAAGCAAGCTGATTATCTAGACACATTTCTATCTGGCTTCAGGCTCAGTTATGACAGGCTGTGTCCACACCCAAATTTTAATCCAGAGCAAGAGAACCCACCAGAAAAATGACCAGAGTTTTTTGAGTTAGATAATGCCAAAGGAAAACAGAGTCTCACTTTGCTGAGGTGTTCTTTCACTCCAAAAGTGGACTGAAGCTGGATTAAAACTTAGATATGAACACAGCTTCAGTCTTGGCATCTCTGTTGATGACCTTCTCCAGGAGAAAGACAAGGAAAGCATCACTCTGTTGCTTCTCTTGGATCTCTCAGAAGCTTTTGATACCATTGACCATGGTATGCAGCTTGGAAGTCCTGCATTGTGATAGATCCCTCCTATTTTCAAGAATAATGCCAGAAAGTGACCGTGAGAAATTTCTGCTCTATGCCCTGGAAATTCACCTGTGGGATCCCTTAGGGGTTGGTCTTATCTCTCGTGCTTTTTAACATTGTATACAAAGTCACTGGGAGAGGTAATCAAGAATTTTGGGGTAAGGTGCCATTCAATAGGCAGATGAAGCCTATCTATCTCTCCATGCCATCTGAGTCAGGAGAGGTGGGCAAAATGTTTGACAGGTGCTTGGAGGTAATAATGGGTTGGATCGGGGCCAATAAAATGAAGCTGAATCCAGATAACGCAGAGATGCTTTGCATTCCAGGGTGTTGTAACCACGAAGAAGGGCTTTGGTTAAGAGAACAGCATCCTCTCTCCATACTTCAACCTATGTTATCTGTTTTTATAATCATTTTATGGTGATCTGTCCTGAAACCTTCAGAAATAGGTCAGGCTAGAAATATAAATATTAAATTAATTAACAGTAAAATTGCCAGATGTCCTGTTAGTGCAGCATTAACAATTGTGTCTGGCCCACATAGATTCTTGTAGTGTAGAAGACTAGATAAAGCACTGAATGGGCCTTGATAATTGTCAAGATGTCTGAATACAGTAAGCGGGTAGAAGACTCCTTGAATCCAAGCCAAGCCAAGCCATTGAGGCAAAACAAAGGAGCTAAGGATCTTTGTCTGTCTGAAAGGATAACAGTTGCAGTGGGTGGGAAAACAATCTCCACTGCTCTCCCCTGATGAAAGATTTTGTAAATGGCAGTGGGAGGCTTGGGAGGGGCACACGACATTCTTGGCAAAATCATCAGAGAAAGGAAAGCAAACACGTTATGGGGGGTTCAGCTTCTTTCCCTGCCTCCTACTGGAATTTGGCTCTGCTGCTCTCGAGATGATTTTAATAAACACACTTTTACTGTTAAATGGACCCTAACACCAATCCAATGTCAACAACAGCACAATATCCTGTTCTCGCTAAACTGAGGGGTAACTGTCCAAACGGGGTGGGTGCGCTGGGGCCAAAATAGCCTTCCAGCTTGGCTCTTTGAAAAGAAAACAGGAAGATAAACGTTTTGGGTGCTTAGTAAGTGGATTTCATATCTTCAGTAAGTTATGCTTTCTGTTCTAAATAGCTACAAAGAGGATCCTCAAAAAGAGAATTCTGTTACGATAATATGCTTATGCTCTTCAGAATGAAGCAAAAGAAGAATATACAAATTCTTTGATAACAAAAATAAAAATAAATCCATCAGATTGCCAAATAGGGTTGTGGGCTGAGTAGGAAAGAATGTGACATTGTCCAGTTATGGATCAATGTGTTTTGAACTTGTATCCATGTATCAGACCTGGAAGTTTCCTACCAAAGGTATTTTGAATATGAACTGAATATAAATCAGACTTATGAGGCAGCTGCAAAGGCAGCCTCAGCAGAAATTCAGATTCCGTATTACAGGAAAGAATAATTTAGTTCCATTCTGAACCACACTTTCCCGAAATAATCTATCTTATTAAGAATCTGGATTCAAAATGCACTAACTCCAGTCACATCCAATACCTGATAATCCTTCCTGAGTTCATCCTGTTTGGGGTTGCTATGCTCACACCTTTATGTTCCTGCCCTGAGATTCCTTTATGAGACTTTTTTTAGATCTCTACCCCTCTCCACTGTCACAACACCCTCTGTGCTCTGATAGGATAAAGGTTCTGTCACTCAACAGTGTGCAAAATCACATTGGGTGAAAGGGAAGGCAATTTCATGAAGTATCCACCCACTACAGTATGGTTCAGCCCCCTTTAGTCCTCTTCCCTGATCACACCCAAAAAAATGAAACCAGATTAACACTCTATAACGGCTTGAGACCTGTAAAAATTAGGAGTCAGGAAAATACAATTGAAGGGAGGAAAGCCCACAAACAAAACTGATTGGATTAAAATGGTGCGAGTGGTGGGGTCCAAAGATAGACTGAAGAAGAATTAAGGTGAAGGTGTGACCAAGGCCACACACACATACATATATATACCTTTCATCAGTGAGTCCATTTTGGGGCAATATTCTTGAACAAGGTTTGAGAAAAATCAAAGCGGGTTCCAGAGAGGATAACAAGATGGTCTGGGAATTTTTTTAAAAAAATGTGTTAGATAATACAGAGATAAATGAGTATGCCTAGCCTTGAGAAAATATGTGAGCACGACATCCTTATGATACCTGTTCAGATGTAATACAGAAAAGGAATGTGACGTGAGGCCTGTTAGCACTTGCTGCACAAGGATGCTGTGGGACAGGCACTCTGGATTGCTCCCATCTGCACACTGTGGCACTGCCTCCATCTTGGAGTGTCTGGGTGCCCCAGGGCATCCCCATCCTCCAAAGCTGTGGAGCAGTTTTTATATATGTGGAGTTAAGGAATCTCTAAAAACTAGCTTACAGATGCAAACATTGTTTTGAGTGATTAGAATTATCCACCAAGGATTCATTTCCATTTAAGATTTAAAGAGCTTTGAATTTGTTTTCAGAGCTGAGCGTTCCCAAAGGATCAGAGGAATCTGCAGTTTCTGAGGATTAAAGGTCCTGAAACACAGGTTATCTGTACTCGAATAAGATGAAGTCTCGCTGATGGATTTACAAATAATCCTCACTATTTGGCAATGGAAATGCAAGCAATTTTTTAGGGGTGGGCAACCATGCTTTAGGAGCATTCTCCTCACTTTCCTCTGAGCCAGTCATAAGCCGGGATTTCCCCTCTGTTCCCCTGGCTGTTGCATGCTAATGAAATCCCACTGCCTGAAAGGCAGGGGAGAGTTGTAACGTAAGAAGCTCATTGGGCGGTTCAGTGCTCAGCCTCTGCTTTCAGCTATAGAAGACAAAATGAAGGAGGGTGGGAGGAATCCTATTGCCTTTTAGCTCCCACCCAAAGCTTAGTGTAACAAATTGGCAGCTTCCTTCTCGGGGGTTGTGAAAGTATGTTGGCTCTTAAAAGGCTGCCTTCCTTCAGATGTGATAATAAGCTGTGATTTCCTCCCTTTCCCCCCCTCTTCCCATTACATGCCAAGATTAAGGATTGGCTGAAAGTGTGAGCGAGCAGCTTGCAATGTCAGGAGAGATCAGACCATAGCAGGGAGAGTCTGATTTTACTTAAAGAGACAGGGATTGGAAAGACTTTAAAATGCCTGCCATTTGCGCTATGCTGATGCTGCATAAAGCTGGTGCCTACTTTGTCCCTCCAATTGGCAAAGAGGGACTCTTCTTCTGGTGATCATGAGACTTTGGAGGTTTCCATCCTGCTGCCCCTCTTTCTTCCTTCCACTCATGCCTTTTGCCTCCCTCTCTGCTTCCCCATTGCAATCTGAATCAGGTTTATATAGGGGGTGGGGTTTGGATCCCTGCCCATGAAGTCAGGGAATGACAGAATAGAGAGGGGGGAGGAGGTTTCTTACCTGCAAGTATGCATAATAAACTGCCAGTGGGAATGCAAAAAAAACAGAGCTCAGTGCTGTTTTAAAAGACTTGGATTAAAATCTGGAGTAAATTATGCAGTGGGAACCTGCTCCAAGAATTATTTTGGATGCCAGAACTGAGACAAGGCTAAAGAATATACACCGGCAATGAGATGAAGAAGAGAAAAAGAGAGCTAATTTCAGTGCTCCAAATGGAAAGAATTTCAGTTCCTTGTCTAACATCCATTAAGCTCAGCATAAAAGGAAAAAAAAAAACTTAGGCTTCCGTCAGTGAGGCCGGCATGAATTTTTAAAGAAACTTTTGGAAACCTCACATTATCCCTTGAGACTCAAGGGACATTTCCCGTGTCTCTGAGCCTCTGATTACCCACCCCTTCCGCAAACAAGAAATATTCTCTAAACACTTGCTGGTTGAGTAGGGTTGGGTGCAGCCGACAGAAACAGCTGCTATGGATGGCTGATCAATCAGGTGACAGGCAGGGAATTTTCCAGGGTCCACGGCTACTAGAGGTTGTCCATTGAGGGGTTCTCCATTCAGAAAAAACTCTGTAGGAAGGCACAGATTTTTGTAGCTTGGTGGCAGAAAGCTCAAGAAATACAGACACACAGACAGAGCACTGAAAAACCGTCAGAGGAGTGAATATGGTGACAGGAGCAGGAAGGTGTAAGGCACCAAGGAACACTGGCTTAGCTGCTGTTCTAAAAGGAAAGCCGAGGGAGGGAGCAATGAAGCAAGGGAAGTTTGTTTTATCATTAGGCAGTTTACAGCTGAGGAAGGAGATTCTATGCTTGACCTACATCTGTCTGGGATGGTTTAGGAAATCCTGCATTGAGCAGGGGGTTGGAATCGATGACCCTAGGGGACCCTTCCAACTCATCCTGGGACCGAGCACAATGAGTCACAGGAGTACCTGATGCTTGAGGGGCAGGAAGCTATGGAGACTTTAGCCAATAGGGAAGCACGTTGCCTCTGACCAATCAGGCCCCTGAAAAACAGGCTAGTGGCCGCCAATGGAAAGGCGATGGAAGCAAGGTAGGTGGCTTTAGGCACTTATTTTAAAAACTGTGTGGGACAGATGGGGCAATCCTTCATTAATAACCACCCCAAAAACATCCAGTATAACCAGAGTCTTAGTGGGTTTGCCAAGTACTTAGTAGTTTTGCCTAAGTGGACCATCTCAGGTTCTCCTCTGTGCTCCAAGCCCTACCTCTTTCTTTACCCTAATCACTGGGAACACCCCAGCTATATATCATTATAACACCTGCAACTCAAATCGCAGGTAGAATCCACACAGGATCCTAAAAGCGCCATAGGATTACTCTGCAGGTATGCTGATGACCACTCATCTGGGAGCATTTGCTACACTCTAGTGCTCCATAAGGTGTAAAGTTAAGCCATTGCAGAGAGGTCTGGCAGTGTTCCATAGTGATATACTAGACCGTAGTGCCATGTTCTACCTGCTCCAGTGTATTCCTGTACTCACAGTCTCTTCCTATATTTTCTGAAAGGTAACCAGCGGAAACTCTGAGCCAGGGAATAAGGATTCCTTAGTTCTGGTTCTCCTTGCATAGAGCAGTAGCAGGTGTGCAAACAAAATGCTGCCACCACTGCAAGCAAGCAAACAAAGAGGAACCTGCCTCCATTATCCTTTTGTATCTTAAACATGTCTCTGTGTGCTATGTTCTCTGCTATGTGCTCAGCAATGTTAAAAAGAGCATAGCCTTTTAGGTGGTGGCTTCACCTGACTTCCCAGAAGAACCACTTCCCAAAAGAAGATCCTGGCAAGCCATGGCTGTAACAGCCAAGAAAACTGCACAGATCTGCCCACAGAGACACCAGCAGTCACCCTGATATACAATACTGCAATACTGACCAACAGTGTCCCTCATATTAGGGTTAGACATTTACTCTGGTTGCCCAAGAAACTAGATTTTTAGATATAACTCATTTAGTCTCAGAAAAGGCAAAATGGGTTATGAAAGACTGTTCACAGTACAAAGACCAGAACACCCCCCCCCTTCCAAAAGCCTGGAGTTTGTATAAAAAGATTTGATTGCTACACAGATTTGATAGATTTCAGGCTAGGAAGATTAAACTGAGGCATCACTAACATCTGTGGAATAGAAGGCTGCCAAAACATTCACTATGGGAAAGGCAAGACCACAAAAAACTAAGGTAAGAACTTTCTGCACCTTGAAAGCTGGAAATCCTATGAACAGAACACTTTTTGCAGCTTAAATTAACTTGTTCAAGCTGCCCATTATACAACCTAATCTGATTTAGGTTAGGAAACTATGCCCATTTCACTTCTCAAATCCTTCCAACAGGCTATGGGTGCTATCAGATACTGTTAAAGAGCTGCCTTCTGGGTGACTTTCATTCTTATCTGAAAGACATCAATCCTCAGCATGTGCCTTCTTGGGTCTGAAACCTCAGAAAGGTCCAAGTCTCTTGTTCCTAAAAATCCAACTCTTCCATGGTGCCTCTATGGAGTAAATTTGCTAAGGGGGCAGATGAACCTCTTGAATTAGACCAAAAAACCTACCTAATCTGCTATTCTGCTGTTACAGTGGCTAAGGAGATACCAGTGAGAAACCAGTAACCTCTTAGTCTTTACCTTTGGAGTTAAAGTCTGTTTCTTATGCCAAGTACCTCCCCCTACCTCTAAAGGCTATTTGCAGGGATTTGAAAGCAGGTGAAGGTTTTGTCCTTGTCTTCTGCTTGGGACACCCATGGGCAATTGGTGGACCACTGTGTGAGGCAGGATGCTGGACTACCTGGGCCATGGCCTGATCCAGCAGGCTCCTCTTATGTTCTTATGAAGACTGCCAGAAATGTATTATTTTCAGGTTACAGGTCCAAAGCAGTAGTTGTGCTGAGTGTGAAGGATTATATCAGCTAGTCTCAACAAAGTGTGACTATATTAGGCATTCCCACCACATTCCCAAGGCCTTAAAAAACTCTTCAAATGGTCCTGCTCTTGAATCTGGCGTAAAACAAAGGGTGGCTCCAGCTAACTGCAAGGCAATGGCAATTGTGAGGCGGAAGTTGACAGCACAAAGCGCAGCCAGACTTAAGAGAGGGGGAACCGTGCAATTGGTGTGACGAGAGAGAATAAAACTGGAGAAGCATTTTCTATTCCAGTGTCTTGAATATATGGAAATGTAGAGGGGAAGCCATGAGAATCTCCTCAAGGTCTCACATTAGAAACCGGAGAAAAGCATGCCTGATCTTGGGAAAATGGTTGGGAGGAAAACACAAAATGGCGTCATGCCATACCGGAGCCCAGCATTAAATTGGCAGCACGCTGGGATATATCCTAGGGAAATCAAGCAAAGCTTACTATGGTTGCAGCTTTTGACAGGCTAGAGACAAATACCCCTTTCAATATATTGGGAGTAATTAACCCTTCCACTGAATTGGGGAGACACAACTGTTGGCTTGTTGACTTCCTTATGGCACTAGAGGGCGCTCTTCTATTGGTTGAAGTGGGGCCATTTACTCTCCAGAGGCAGCACAGATTCTAAGGCAGAAAATAAAGAACTCCGGTGCCCTCCCCTACCAAGCAAGCAGCAGAGAAGTTTTGCTTTTATGATTTCAGATAGGGAAGATCAGCCCTTTTCACCTGAGATTCACACTGTTTTGACAAAGCATCCTCATGCATGACAGCCCGTTTTCTTTTAAACTCAAGGTTGAACAGCACAACCAAGTGTCAAGCCAAGCCATCAGTCATACATCATCTCAATTCAGCTCATGAAACTCCTGCCAGCCATTGCTGCTAAACCGTCTCCCTTCCCACATGCAGCCCAAATAGAAATTTAACTGGTCAGCCCAGTCTTCCTTGGAGTATTGACATTTTAGCACTCGGGAATCTGCGCCTTTCTCAGCCATAGTTCACCCTATTTTACCAAGCTCCACAGGCTAAAGATTCCAGGGCTGCATTCACACCCACGTTTTAATCCAGATTCGGTACATTTTCAGAGAGAGAGAACATACCAGCAAAGTGACTAGTCATTTTCTTTTCATTTTATCTAACTGAAAGGTGGATATTCTGAGATAAATAATGCTGAAAGAGAACTGCTTGACGCTTTGTTGATGTCTTGTCTCGCTCTGAAAGTGGATTGAAGAATTAAATTTAGGTGTGAACGCAGCCCAGATAACAAAGAGAAGAAACAATAGTAAAGAAGTGTTTTTGCTCGAAGGGCTGGCACCTTCACTGAAAGCATTTCTGAAGGAACCTTCCTAGAGGAATGTCTATATTATAGCAAAGGTGTGTTTATTCCTGGTGTTCCTGAAGTTTAAGGCAAATCAAGGTGGGTTTTTTTCCTTCCAATTCTTAAAAAGCTTTATGCAAGAAACTGCGGTGTGCAAAAGCAGCAACCGCAAACATCAGAATCACTGCATTTTTGATATCCAGGTACACTTTGCTTTGCCAAGACACAATAGCCTTGATACTTTGGAGGCAAGTAAATGGAAGGATTACCTGTGGCACCTGATCTAATCAATTAAGAAGAGAGCGCACCAAACTTATTTTGGCCAATAAATACATCCAGAATTTTGGGACACACAGTGGGGAGAAAACTCAATCACTTCTTTCCCCCAGGTACCATGCTGGCAAAGTAACCCATAAAGAAAACACAAAATGGGAGACTTTCTACAGCAGAAAGGGGTGAATTTTACTTCTGCTGTGGCTTCATTCCATCTTTGGTCACCCATGGTAGCCTAGTCAGGGGTCAGGACAACAGTCAAAGCCCTCCTGGGAGCCATAACTTCCTAACCTTTGTCTCGTCTAAACTTAAGAGAAGCCCTGCTGGGTCAGGCCACAGCCCATCTAGTCCAGCATCCTGTCTCAAACAGTGGCCCACCAACTGCTCATGGGCATCTCAAGCAGAAGACAAAGCAAAAACTTCACCTGTTCTCGACTCCCTGCAAATGAACTTTAGAGGCATCCTGCTTGTCTCCCCAGCTTGGAGGAAATAGTCTTATTGTCCCATTACTTACAGGACCAATTTCAGGTGGGCAGAACTAGATGCTTCACCTACTCACTGCATCAGCCCCACAGCTATATTCTGGGAAACAATGTGAAATAATAAGACACCTGCCTTCAGAAGGCACAGTAGTAAGGAACAGCTTAGAGGCAGCCCACAGTTATGATTTAAGCTGGACACTGAAGGCTGTGGGAGCTGGGGCCTTTCTGCACCTGGCCCCATAATCTACATGCAGTATGCTCCAAGACGGAGCATCTGCACTGGAAGGGACCATTTCCAGCTTAGAAACAGCCCTTTCCACGCAAGAGTATACTCCACGCAAACTACGTGTAGTGCATGATTTCATGCTCCAAATACAGACTTACCTTGACCAGAAACAGCCCTCTATAGTGCTGGGCAGGTCATCTGAGGTGCTGCGACAGTGCGCTGGAACCTCAGATGGCCCCAAACATGAGTGTGCATGCTAACCACCAGGACAAAGATGGTGGCGCCTCGACATGCATCTGCACCTCAGACAGGTCTGTGGATGCTTGGAGGGAGGGGTGGCATGGGAGTGCCCTATTCCCATCCTCCAGACAGGACAGGAAGTGCAGAGAGGCCCCTGGTGAGCTGAATACCTCCCTCTGTCCGTCCTCGCCCATAAAAAGTCAAATCATCTTTGCTCATAATAGGAATCACCACAACCTGCTGGCAGGAACTGCAGTTGTGAGCAACAAAACAGGCTACTTCTGTAGGCTCACGCTGCAGCTCTGCACAGTCAAGCTGTCTCAAGGAAGAGGACTGCATAGGGTTTGGGTAACAACAATACACCAGTGAACTGAGACAGCACAATGGGAAAACAGGAAAAGCAGTGGTCATCTTGTTCACAGGGTCTCCACGGAGGGCAAGCATTTTCATGTGTCTCAGCATTTCGGTGTGGTTCATAGCTGATTGTGTCAACCAAGAAGTTTGCAACAACAACAAAACCGCCCCTTCTAAAGATTTCTCAGTTGCGTAGAAGAATAAAGTGAAGACTGGCCAAACATCCCGGAACAAGAAATAAGTGGTCCCCCACCTCTGGTCTTTATTGGGGGAAGATGTAACAGCTATAGGACTTCTCTCCTTCCCTCCCACTCCTGTGAACCTAATCCCTCTCAGAGTCCCTCTGGCACAGAATGTGTGCTCTCCTGCTTTAGCAATGGCCAGGCTTTGCTCACCCTTGTCTGGCTAATTTATCTCCAAAGGCCGTCCAGCCTGGGCAAGGGGCGACTCCCTAGTCCTCGAAAGAATGAGCAAGACAGAGACGCTGCCGGCAAGGCTGACAGGGGGCACCTCTGTCAATAGCAGAGGGCAGTTTTCGCCCCCTTGGCCTTTAGTTACCAGACCCCCTGATGGCTGGAAGAGTGAGGGATTTGCCAGACAAAGGGAGCAATCAAGCCCAGGAACGGCAGCTTGGGATTCTCACTGGAAAGCAGCTGGCGTTGCCAAGAGCCGTGGGTTTCTCAAGGAGGAGGAGAAGCCACACACAGAGGGGGGCGTAGCAGGCAGGCGGCAGGCCAAGAGGCTGAAACGCAAACACAGCGCACAACTGGAGTCACATGCAGAAACAAAAGGCCCTGGGGCCAGCTAGCCAGCTCCCAGAGCACAAGAAAGAACAGCAGCAATTTTCTATGTGTGTCTTTAATTCTGAGGTAATTTTTTTTGGTTTTCCTGTAACAGATGCAGGGCACCGACTCAACACCAGCCACACGTGGACAGGGCACCGAAGTCCCATTCTCCCGTGACCGCCCTTGCCTGGGAAATTAAAAAAATGCACTACCCACCCCACCAGTCCGCAAATGGTATTTCGTCCATTTTGTCCATTTGTTCCTTTCCAGGATAATCCCCCATCGGCTGTGCAGTATTTCTTCTTCTTCTTCTTCTTCTCCTCTGTCCTAAAGAGACACGTAACAGCAGCATTTCTCCCTCTCTACAGCAGGTCCGTCAAATCCACCACATTTCTCCAAAGTCTCTAAATAGGCTCCAGGATTCCAGTCTTATAACTGTGTTCCCATCCCTCCTTATAACAGGAGAGCGAAGCATTTCAGCTCCAGCAGCCAAGATGGAGGCTCCCAAAAGCAGCACCAGCCGCAGGTTGTCAGTTCCACCCTACCTCCTAAGCCCCACTATTCTTGAGTAACCTGTCTCACCTTCCGGGTCCTGTTTCCTCTTCTTCTGCCAAGGCACAATCTCAGTTCCTGTACTGGAGGCACTTTGAGAGAACTGAAGACCAGGGGCAACAAGGGAAAGTAAAACCAGATCAGGCTTCATAAGAGGGGCCTTATCTCAACCAGTTTCTAAAAACAACCTCTTCTGGTGGCTCACCTGCTTGAACAGAAGTACATGGGAAGAAGGGTTCCTTTTCCTCCTGTTCCTAAAAGTCAGTGGCACAAATGGGAGAGGTAGGACAGTCTTTTAAATAGTATGACTGCTACATCACTGCTAAATAAAAATACAAAAATCAGAGACTTTGTGGCACCTATTTTCCTCTTTCTGCTACTCTCACTGGCTAATGCACCCCTCTCCCACTCTACAGACCAGGAACTACTTTGCAGCCACATAGGTTCCAGTTGAGGCAGCCTAGTGCAAGCAGGTAAGGAGAAAGAGAATCATCAGCAACTGGAGTCCAAGGTTACTGAAGAGGCAGGGGCCACCACCAGGAAGGATCAGCGGCACTTCACATCTTTCTCCATGCCACCCCTGGTAGCAGTGGCATTGGAAATTGTCCTCTAGGAACATAAGGTCATGCTCAGAAAGCCTCCCTTTGGCCACCAACAGTGGCTTGCGCTGTCCAGGATCATTGTGCTGGATCTCAAAGCTGTCTGGGTTGAGATGTAAGAAGACCTCAGCATTGCTGTCTTGACGTCTGCAACGCCCATGGTGACTGCACAGATTCTGGCTGCAGAGTTCCGCTGCTGTGGTCACATTGATGATGTAATGACCAAGGTCACCCTCTATGTAGTTTTTGACCATCTGACATGTTTCCTGAAAAGAAAACATAGTGAAATAAGTAACTGCTGCAGGGTCATCCAAACTTCCAGATACAATGAAAATAACGGCCCTGTTCAAAAAGTCTTCCTCCTACCTTCACGTTAAGGACCCAATAAGACTGAGGAAGGCCAAAAGTGAAAATTTCCTCCAACAATACAGGTTCAGGATTATGACTAACAAGGCCTCAGTCCTGTGTAGATTTGTTCCAAACTAAATTCTACATATTTTATTGGTGATTGTTCCCGGATAAGACAGAATTTCTGCCACGGTCAGTATTTTTCAATTTCCTATTCAGTAATGGAGATCCACCACTTCCCTCAGAGAGGATATGTTGAAAATATTCTGACACAGGATAATTATATAGCTGAATGGTACAATTGGCTCATTAGCTTCTATATTGCATCACATCCTTGCAGGAAATTTGCCAAAATTGCCTCTCAGGAAGCTGAGTTCCCAAACTCCCAGCGCAGCTCAGTGACTTCCCTTGCAGACAAGAAGTAGTTGCAAAAGGAAGTGTGTCTGTTGGTCAACATAAGATTGTGCTGTGGCTCTAAAAACCATTAACACCCAGCTTTCCACATCTGGTAGGGAGAACAGACTCCTATAGGCCAAAGTCCGGGGGCACAAAAAACTAGAGTGGGGTGGTCAATGTGTGGCCTTCCAGATGTTTCTGAACTTTAAATCCCATCAGCCCCAGGCAGTAGTTGTAGTTCAGCAACATCTGGAGGGCCATGAGGTGGTAGGGGCAGGATATAAAATGTATATAAATAAGCTACTCACAGCAGACTTGGCTTCGACATCCAACATTAAATTGGAAACAGCTGTTGGCTATTACCTCAGTTAATGTTTGCGAGAGTATATTTCTCTGTCCTTGCATCCCCACAGTGAATGCTCTCAATGTCTGGCATCAGCACTACAATGGCAACCAATTCTAGATGTTTCTGTGTGGGGGTGGGGGAAGGCTATGCTTCACTGAATAAACTCCCCCGTCTATGCCAGTCAACAGAGGATACAGTTTTGCACAGATAATCTGCACAAAGAGCCCCTAGTGAGCTAGTTTGGTCTAGTGGTTAAGGAGCCAGACTCTTATCTGGAATACCTAGGTTTGATTCCACCCTCCTCCACAAAGCCAGCTGGGTGACCTTGGGCAAGTCACGGCTCTCTTCTGAGCTCTTACAGCCCCACCTACCTTAAAGGATGTTCTGTTGTGGGGAGAAGAACAGAAAGCTTGTCAGCCACTTTGAGTCCTCTTAAATGGGTTTTAAAAGTGGGGTAGAAAAGCCAACTCTTCTTCTAGTCTTATGAACTGGGAAAGGTTGCTGAAGGAGGGCTCCTCCCAAACTTGATGGGACCCCACTTGTGCCCGGGAAAGAAATCAAAGTATATAAATGATCCCTGGCAGGAGAGGTCAGCTTTTGGTTTGTCTTTGCCTGAGGCCAAAATAAACGGAAGAAATAACTTACCCGGCTTCTTGTGTTTTCTGCATCTCCCCAGAAGATGGCGCCAGCTGCCCCCAGGGCAGCACTCTCCCCAATGGTTGATATTAAGTCCATCTGCATGAAAATAGGCCAATCTAGCGTGAGTCTGGATCCTAGGAGATTATTGGGTTATCTACTAGATCTGAACTAATATAACCAGTTCTTGCTGTTAAATTGCTATCACTTTTTAAAAGCCCCCTTAGCACATTTTGAACCCTGGAGTGAAGAACAATGCCCAGTAATCTTTCAGACCATGTACCATCAAATGGAAGCAATCATCTCTTTCAGAAGAACCATTCATACTGATAAGGTTAGGGTTAGGATTAGGACCCAAGCTCCTTCTAGATGTGTAAAGAAAACAAGAGTGTAATCTGCAAGTCCTTAAAACTAGTTGTACATGCTTGGAACCCATGGGAACAGTTGCTTCAATGAGTATGGCTACAGGCATTAGGGAGCTGAAGCAACATAATGGAGCAGAAAAAAAATATAACTAGGACCATTTTGTCTTCCTGCACCTGCATTACATAAGAACCTAAGAGGAGCCCTGCTGGATCAGGCTACAGCCCATCTAGTCCAGCATCCTGCCTCATACAGTGGCCCACTAATTACTTCTGGGCATCTCAAGTAGAAGCCAGCGGCAAAACCTTCACCTGCTTTCAGATCCTTGCAAATAGCCTTTAGTTTAGAGATATCCTGGCTGTTTCTCCAACCCAGAGATGGTGCCTAGGCATCCATTCTAGTAGTCATTGATATAACCTGTCCTCCTTGAATTTATCTAATTCATTATCTAATGTATTATATTATTACCCTCTTTTCCAGGCACAGCCAGAAGACAAAATGCAGAATTAAAACTGCCATTGCCTTGGGGCTGTGAAACCAAACTGTCAGCAAGCTGGTAAACCCAATCAAGACCTGATGCCTTCTGTTGGGAGTGAGAAGATGTGTTTTGCCTTTTCTGCACTGGGACCTATCCCAGAATAGGGGCCTGAAGTCCTCAAGATAATGCAGACTACAGTAGGTATGGAATGGGACCTACCACAGCCTGCACTATCATGCAGATGGCAGTCCTTTATCCTTGGATACATACTGTAATTGGGCTCAGTGCAGAAAAGGCCTTTAAGCATGAACTAGAGGTAGTTGCAATGAGAAGGACAGTAGAAAAATTCTCCGAGCAGGGGTTGGATCTACATCTGTCTGGGATGGTTTAGAAAATCCTGCTGGATTGATGACCCTGGAGGTCCCTTCCAACTCTATGATTTTTATGTTGTTTCTTACAACCTGAGATGCCCTTGGACAAGTTTCAGCCTCTCATGTTAGCCCCATTATGTTCACAGTAAGATTTGCCCCTCTCTAGCAGGACAAAAAGAGAGTAGGCCATTTATCTGTGCTCCTTTTTTGTTTGCCCTCCCTAGGAATCTAGAGGGCAACAGATGTCAAAGTGATCCAAGAGACACCCCCACATCCATGTCTTCTCTGCCTAAAAGAGCATGGACTACTCAGGAGACAGATCTTCCAAACCCAGTGGCTGGCTTGTATCCATTCATAATTTGGTTTGTGTATGTAGCGTCAGTACTACGCAAAGCCTGGCTGCAAAGCCTGGAAAAGCCAATACTGGCTTTTGGTCTGTAACTCTTTGGGCGCATCCCCATGGGGCTGCCCCTGATGCACTGTGGCTTCGGGGCAGCCTTAATGCGAATTAAGATTCGCATTAAGGAGTCCCCATGGTAATGGAGGACAGGGCAGGTTCAAGGCGAACCCACCCATCCCCATGAAAACCACGGCAAATCCCTGCATCGGGATGCCGCTGTTTTCTCCAGCCCCCCTTACCTGAGCACTTAATAGCCCAGGTAAGCCTGACAGCTGCTCTGCAATCAGCTGAGCAACTGTCAG
>MTQE01000401.1:25077910-25090418 GCA_014337955.1 Aspidoscelis marmoratus
AAATAAATAAATAAATAAATAAATAAATAAATAAATAAATAAAGGTAATTTCTAAACTCGGACTTCCAGGCTGCATGGGAGTAACTGGAGATGCAGTTAATCTCACTGATTCAGGCCCGCGTTGGCAATAGAGGTATTTCTGCATGATGGTGAGCTGCTGCCTTGCACTGAATTGTGGGTAGTGATTACTTCCAGGTTGGATTCATATGTGAATTCCTCTCAGCACCTTCCAGAGTTCCCAAACCTGTGGCAGACTTGCATTGCCCTGCTGAGCTTGGGGGAGTAGGGCAAAAATCCAGAACACCCTTCTCTACTCCCTCAGACTCCTGCCTCACTACTTCTTGAACATGGTAATCTGTAGGAGACTGTGCTATGTGTGCATCAGTATCATTTTCCTCAGACAAACAGGCTTCTGTGTCAGAAATATTCCAGGTCTCCATTGGTTCGGCTTGCCTTGCAATTTAACCTGAGAGTGAATGGAGCTGATATTGGACAAGATGAATCAGGGGATGGAAAGGAAGCCGACTGAAAGTTATGAATGATATACAAATCACAACAGAATTGACAGAGCTGGGAGGTGAGCTTGGGCCTTCTGGAATTCACTGACAGAAGACCAAGGACAGCTGCCCACTAACATAATCTCAAGTTCCAAATCAAAGTATCACCAAGCTGATTTTAAGTTTCTGCTTACAATCCCTGCCAAGGCAGCAGAAACAGGTGAATCACTAGCCAGTTTGGTCTATTGGTTAGGGGGCTGGACTCTTATCTGGGAATACTGGGTTTGATTCTGCACTCCCCCACAGAGCCAGCTGGGTGACCTTGGGCTAGTCACAGCTCTCTTCTGAGCTCTCGTAGCCCCACCCACCTCACAGGGTGTTCTGTTGTGGGGAGAAGAACAGAAATCTTTGTCAGCCACTTTGAGTCCCCTTAAATGGGTGAGAAAAGCAGGGTAGAAAGCCAACTCTTCTTAAATTTTCCTATACAATAACCCACCTTTTGACCTTTCCCAGGATTTCCCCTATCTAGGACTCCCTGCTCTCCTTGCCTTGTCAACTGCACCCTGTCACACCACACAGGTGGGCTGCAGAACTGCCCCTTGTTATATGCTCCTCTACCCAGGTATTGTGAAACTCCTGCCTAAGTGCAACAGTCCTTCTTGCTTTGAAACAAGCTCCTTCACTCTCTTTTTTTTAACACCCCTTTCCTCCTGAAGGCTTCCTTTACTCTTTACTCAGTTTCTCTTTTACTGCTAGTTAAACTGCCTGAACTCTTTTCTAAATAGCACCACTGTTTTTCACTCCATGTCACTCATTTCTACCGTGTTTTATTGCCTGCTTAAGTGTGTTACTGTCTCTTTTTTTAACAAGAAAACACTGATTGTGAGATTAAGCTTGTCTAGCTTTTCCCCACCCCATACCTTTCCCTAGATTCCTGCTTGCTCATCAAAATGACTCTTGCTAAAAACATCAATCAAAGACCCGCCCAAATCTCAGAGTTTCTAGACAAACATATCCTGTCCCAGATATGCCTGTAACATGGGGAGCCTTTCCTTTCCTTCAGAAGTTTTGCTTTGCTTGCAGAGGAACCACTGGAAGAGCCCTGTGTTAGCAGCGGACAGAAGTAAAGCCATGCCAAGCACTCTTAAGAGGGAAGTAAACAAGATTTGCTTTCGCCACAAATACACATACATGTTCCATCCATCCATCCCAATGTGGAAGAAAGGGGAAACTAGGCTGCCCTTAAAAGCAAAGCAAAAATAAAGCAAAGGCCAGATGTTGTGTTTGCTCCCCCACCATGGCGCTCTCCAGTCTTTCTCACAGTCAGTGGGACGCAAGAGCCAGTCTTGAAGGAGACGTTCTTGGTGAAAGATGCTCTATACAAAGGGACACTGCAACATGGAATAGCCCACCAAGGAATAAGGTGAGCTGCCAGCTCTGCACACTTCTATTTACTCAGGCTCTTCCCTCCAGAGCACGGAGCTGCCCACGGTAGGTTTGGGCCAAACTTTTGTTCGTTACCTCCAAACTGGGTGGAGAGGCTATGGACCGTTGGGTACTTCCTCAATAATGTCCAGGCTAGCCATAGGCTAAGGATAGGCAAGCCCTGAGGAATTTAAATGGAAAGCTCGCCTGCACAATGTCAATGTAGTAGCTACCATTTCTGTCCCCATCATGGGCAGAGCCATACACGTGAGGTCAGCCCAGAGCCTTAATACACTTCCAGGCTCAGGTCACACACAAGCACAATGTGGCTCCACAGGCGAAGGGGCTAGAAATGGCAGCCGCTGCGTGGACCCTGTGCAGGGAAGCTCCCCACTTAATGTTGGCAGGGCTTACCTGCTCTTTACCTGCATCTAGCCACTGTAAAAGAGGACCTACACGTTGGGCAAAGCCCCCCAACAGTCCATAGTCTCTCTACCAATTCAGGGGTGTAAAACTGAAATTCAGCACACGCTTAGCCCACAGTAAAGGCTTTCTTGAAGATTTTTTTCCTCACAGTATAGGATGTAAAGCAGGATGAAAATAAAGGTGAGAGGACATTCATTTTTCTGTACAAAATGCTCCTGCATCCCTACATGGCAAGCTGTTGCTACAAAGTGTAATTATGGCAAAAGCTTTCCTAGATGGTTCACGACACCACTTGCAACCAGTATGAATGTCAAACCTTGAAAACTTAAAGCACGGCTGTTGTGTTGTCTTTTGTTGACCTAGGATCAAGGGCATATATGACTAAAGAGGTGGACACCCAGGAGAGGACTTACTCAGTGATGGCCCCTAGGCTATGGAATAATCTCCTCCTTGAAGTACCTCAAGCATTTTCACTGCACATGTTTAGGAAAGCAGTGAAGACATGCCTGTTTGCCCTGACCTTTGGTTAAATGGGGATACACTTTCTCTTCCCACTTTCAGACACTGTTATTGTTTTTATATATATTTGCCAGCGAAATCCAACTGGCAAGACCTGTAAAACAAAACTACCTCCTTTCCTGCTCATTCCACCCTGTCTTCTGTATGCATCGGAATCTTGCCCTGCACTTTCTCCAGATGGCAGATGCAGTGCAAAGCTAAACTGCCCCTCTCTCATTTTCCCAAGGAAAGCAACTTGACGTAGGAAGTGTCAAAACAGAGCCGAAGTTTCCTGAAAAGAAGCTCACTGAGCTAAGGACAATGCATTCCAAACCTGCAGGCTTGTGGATTTGGAGATAACTCAAGAACGGATGGCACTAGAGGTATGCATCTGGGCATTCTTAATGTTTTGAAACAACCCTTTAATGTCTGCTATTGAGGGACGCTAGCACACCGTTTCCAAGCTGCTAGAAGAGAGGTGGAATGCTTACTTGCTCACACCTGGCATGGTTTGTGACCTCTTTGCACTTTGGAGCTTGAGTGAGAGTGATAGGACACGTCTGGTAGGCCCAGTGGAATGTGCAACAATATCACTGAAGTACTGGAGGCCTATCAGTGCTTCTGCCTAGACAACCAGTCTCCAGCAAGGAAATCAACAAAGAACTAAAGGTGCAGGAAGGTAAGGACTCCACCTCTCTTCTAGGGGCGAGTAAAGACATATTAGCATACCTAAACACTGAAGTACTTTGCTACATTGAGGGACTGTTTCAAAACATCCAAACTACAACAAAACATCCAACATAATTCTGAATAGGACAAACAGCACTTCCCCTTCCACTGGAGATCCAAGGAAGATCTGCACATGGGGATAGAAAACATGACAACCTTCACTTCGCTGCAGATCTGGTACCTATGACTCTGGGGTTGTAGAAGGGGGAAAGTTTGGATACCTGCTTCACAGCAGGAGAAGCCTTGGAAACCTGCACTTGCCTTCAGATGGCAAGAGGTAAATGTGGGATCTAAAGAAGATCTCAGAATTGCCTTTTGCCACACCGCATCAGACACTAGGAACTACCCCTTGCTTACCCTGACATCTGGCAAGAGATTTTGCAATGGGCCCAACTAAGGTTGTCGGAAACCAGTCAAGCACCACTCACACTTCCTTGTCTTGTTTTTTGCACACTTGCTAGCTTCCAGTAGCTCCAGTTGGTCCCATTATGAAAGCTGCTTGCCAGATGTGAAGGTAGGCAGAACAATTATGGGAAACCTAGCATCATTATGGATTTGCAACGTACTCTTTGCCTATTCCAACTGGCACTATAGTGTGAATGCCTGGGGTATTTCTGGCGTTCCTGATATAGTACCAAGGAAACTGCGGGTGTTATCATAAGCCTGGAGGCATCCTGCCCCATCTGCAGCCTGTTTGGTGCCGCAAGCCAAGTCACCCGAGAGAATGAAACATTTGAGGCAGCGCTGCTGAAGGGAAAGTGGGGAAGTGTTTAGATTGCTCACACCCTATGCCAAGCTTCTAGGGTGGGTCAGATAGGATCAGACTATTGTTTAAGACAATTGTGACAAGAACAAAAGACTGGCAGCAGTTTTAAAAACAAAAGAGACAGGAACACTTTTCTCTCCCAGAGGAGGGCTATTGCTTTGTAGCTGCAGAAAAACTACAATGACTAGTGTGAAAGTTTCGGCTCACTGGTTCTACAAGCAGACAGAATTTCAGTTTACAGCTTACTATGCGAGACAGCCTGACCAAAATTGGTGTATCTTAGTGGACTGCTATAAGCAAGCCATCTGGGGTCTCTGGGCTAAAAAAGCTGGTATTATTCATAAGAAGAATGTTTTATTATCCCATGTCCATCTAATCCAGAAGTACTTTTCTGATTGTCTTTAATTTGCAAAGGTATCTACAGTAGGGAGGTGCAAGAATATTTGAAACATTTTAAATTCGATTGAATTCGTTCAAAATCGGACATTAGAATTCAAACTGAATGTCTATGCATTTGTTTTTTAACATTCAAATGAATCTGAATGTTTCAAATCATTTGTACGAATTATTCAGACATTTGTATGGATACGTACGGGATGAAAACGAGATGCATACAGGATAAAAACGTGATGCATATGGACGCATCCAGACACATACGAATGTTGTTGACATTCGTATCTTCAAATATGAATAGAAAATTCATACAAATAGATACGAATGTATTCGAATCAGATTCAAATGTGAATACATGCATTTTTTTTCTCTATTCGTTCAAATTCAAACACTGGAATATTCTATTTGAATCGAATTTGTGCACACCCCTAGTCTACAGTGTTAGGCCAGTTTGCTACTTTTAGGATGAAAAAGGCACACAAAGCGTGGAAACAAAATGGAAGCCTTTCCCATCCTATACCCGCAAAGAGTCAGCGAAGTGTGTGTGAGAGAGAAAATGATGCCATTTTAGTAATCAGAAGCTGGAAAGGCACTCTTTCCCACCATTCCATTGCTGATAACAGCACACTTGGAGTGGGTGGAAGAGAAAAAAGTATTTAGTAAGAACTGGAAAGCTTCTTCTCTTGACAGCATCAAAGAACAAAAGAGGAAGTTTAGTATATACAATGAAAGGCAGATGGAAAAAATAAGCTCATTTCTTTATTCCTCCCAGAAATGGAAACAAAAACTAGCTAAGAGGTTAGGCATTACTATCTCTCTCATTACTGGTCCTAAGCTCCATGAGTACTGAAGGACAGAGCAATTTAAAACTGTAGATAAGAAAGTAATTCCTAAGCAACTCTTATTCACAAGTTTGACTCACAAGTGTTATATATTCACACAGACGTTTGTGACAGTCCCATATTACGTGTGAGAAAACATCTGCTAAATAATTCACTTATTTGAGAGTTAGGACCTGAAAGAGCTTATTTCAGGGTTATTCACCCCTAAGTCAATCCAGTTTGAGTCCAATTTCAAAATCACCAGCAAAAATGACTAGCCATTTTCTTTCCACTTTATCTAATCCAAAGGTTAATCTTCTGAGTTAGATAATGTTGAAAGAAAATAGCCTGACACTTTGCTGATATATCCTCCTACCCTGAAAGTAGACTGAAACTGGATTAAAATGTAGGTTGTGAATGCAGCTGGGGTTGTGGGTGAGGATTTTTTAAAAATTACCACTTTCGGATCCTTCCTTACTCATGAATTTAGAAATCCACAAGGGTTTGGGGGGAACCTAACTCTTTTAAGTAATTAGTGAAGTGTGACTACAATTTTACAAACAAAATAACCAAAGAACTGAATTCAAATTTTGCTTACCAAAAGGTATAGCTCAGTCTCAGTTTTAAACAAAAAAAAATCGCAAACTGCATCCCCAAAACAAGCATCTTAATTGTGCTGTAGCGAAAGCACTGATTCTAATTTTTGTGGTTCATACTGCACAAATGAGGAGAACCAAGCTGTAGAACTAGAAGTTGACTATCCCTCCCGAAAATATGTCAGATCTTGTCAGTTTTGAGCCTTTGAGTTTCACTGCTCACCTTTATTGTTGGTGGAACGGAAAAAACTTTCAGTAAACTTCCCTCCGTCCCTGGGAAGTTCTGGCCACATAAAAAGCAACAACTGCATTTTTGAGGCCACCGAGCCTCACCAGTTGTTTTGCTTCCAAAATGCCCTGCTCTTGCCCTTGGTTAGAGGCGAGAGAATGAAAGCAAAGCAGGTATGGATTTCAGAGAAAGTAGGATCCATGCAGATACTTGCCTAGCTCTGTTTCTCAAAGCAATGAATTAAAGACTCCAAAACCAGAGGGCAACTCACACTTGGCCTGCCAGAACACTGGGGTAGTTTCCAGGACTGCACTAGCAGGAGACATTTCCACATCAGAAACATCTCCTGCCATCCCAGAAACTACCCCAGGGTCTACTAGCAGTGGTGCACAAAATAGTGTACCACAAGTATCCTAAGCCTCACTTGTTCCAGCTAGAGGGGTGACCATTCATACATCTCCTGGTGCTGGGGGTCGTCTGAGATGTCATGCAAGCGAGCTGACACCTCAGAGGACCCCTAACGTGACTGCACATGCACAGTAAATCACTCTCGTCGTAGTGATGGTGCCAGCACACACGCAGCTACCCCAGGCTCCATGCAGAAGATGATGGCGCTTATACATGCGTCCAGACCCAGGTAAGTCTGTGGCCATGCTGGAGGTTGGTTTGGCAGGCACCAGCATTCGCAAGTGTCCATACTAGTGCGCACCAGTGGGGATGCACTTTTCCCATCCTGTGGACGGGAAGCAAAGTGCAGAAACACCCCAGATTGTAAAGGAAGTTGCCGCTGGTGATTCCCAGATGAGAACAGCAGTTCTGCCTCCTGTCTCAATACCTTACCTCCTCACAGAAGACTCAGGATGCAAAGCACTCTAGTCCTATATTCATCCTGGAGTCTTCTCCTCTCAGGACCATGATCCTACCCTGGAGTGCACATACCCAGAGGGTTACAAATCAAGGCATTTCAGGATAAATTGGGGGAGGGGGACTGACTAATGCCGGGGAAAGGTACATAACAGCATCTATATTAATTACAAACATTATGATGGAATAGAATTTAGGGGAATGGGGAGCCAAAGGGGTATGCAAGTGACAGAGGGTCAGGAACCACCAGCATATGGATAGACAGAGTCGGAAGAATAAAACAAAGTTTCCCTTACCCACTTTTTATGCTGCTTATCTAAGAGGAGGCAGTTATTCTAGAATGTGGATTGCTGAAGAGTAGGATGGGGAACGGTAACTCGCCTTCAGCGTATTCATTCACCGTCACAGAAATCAACTTTCCCAGAACGGCTTCTCTAACCTAAAGTAACTCTGGGTTAGAGGAAGGCAGGCAGTAAAGTCTTGCCTAAAGCTACTATTTTCTTTAGTTTGGACTATTGCTTTCTGCTCAAACTAACAGGATACCTGGAGTTTTTCCAATCCTGCCAGACGCTTGAGTAATGCAGCATTTCCTAAGAAGCTGCACAGTTTGCTTCCATCACAAATTCACAGCCCAACGGGTGATGCTCACCTATGTGTGTGGTCATCCACAGAAGATATTACCTGACTAAGCTCACAATGACCCAGGACAAAGCTCATGCACTGAAGCTTGTCTGAAGTGACTTCAGATTTTTCCAGTTCCATGTATACAGTTACCTTAACTAACCAGATATGTCCACACACCCCACTGGCTCCCTGTCTTCTAGGAATGTCAAATGGAAAGCTGCCAGGCAAATGATTCTTTCTCAGAGAATTATAAAGCCCTTAACACCAGTTCTTTCTTGCCTCAGTGCTGTCACATGAAGGACAAGATGGACAGAAGCAGCTGCTCTTTACCCTCCCCCGCCCCCTTTCCTTCCATTACACCAATTCTACTCATTTCCAAGCCAATGCTGTTAGGAAAAAGAAAGGAAGATGTCTCCCAAGGCCCACAGCATAGTGAATTCAGAAGGAAAGAGTTTTTCTGTAGTTTGACCCCGGCCAGAAAGTAATTGTGGGGAAGCTAATTTGGGCTTCTGATGAAGTAACCTTTGAATACAGGCTGATGCAGCCACCATGTCCAACCCACCACTGCAAAAACAGCCCATTAATAATGGCTCAAGTCTTTGTTATCAGCCTTCCACCCTGGGCCCCTTTCTGCAGTTAACAAACAGGCCCTGGGTTGTTTGCTTTCGGCCTGTGAGTCACATGCTAGACAGGTCAAGGATAAAGCCCAACACAGATTACTGATTCAAGAAAGCAGATCTTTCAAACCCTGTCACTCAGGTTTCTGAGATAATCTTTCCCCATTTCATCAAGAGAGGCTCTCTTACCTCACTTAGGTAAGAGAAATTGTCTCTGCGGATATAGGTAGGCCTGGTGTAGACAAATACAGGTAGACTATAGTCATCATGATGCTGCTGGGAGATACGAAGGGCCTCTTTCACCCTGGACCTCACAAATTTGCGTCCATTGGTGGTGTTGGCCAGCACCTGCTCCAGATAAATGGAAGGGTAAAGGGCGGTGCTTTCTTTCCAAAGCCAGGATAAATGGTCGTTGCGAGCTTCTTCTACATCAGGGCAGCGCCCCGTGTAGCTGTCCTGGTTTTTACAGTAGTCATGGTTGTAACAGTCTGGGAAGAGGTAATAGCCCCACAACTGCCGGGGACGGAAGTTCTTGGCATGCCGCAGGGTCTCTTTCATAAACTCACGGGCAGACGACTCAAATTCGTACTGAGCCTCCTTCTTCACTTGGTCCTCCGGTAGTTCAGGCCGTCGGGAGAGGACCAGCTGACGAGAAACAGTGCGATATATGTCTTTTGTCTGCCAGTTCCGGATCCAGATGGGCCTCCACTCTTCCCAGTCAATGACAGCCAATCCCTCCTTTGTTTCGGAGCGGATGTATTTCTGAATGCCTTCTGACAATCGAGCCAAATGCTGCCTCAAGCTGCTGTTTTGTGGGACCCCACCATTTCTTGCCACCTTCTGCTTGTCGTAGTAAGGATACAGGCCCAGACGCTCTTTATAGAAAATAGTCAGATTCTGGTCCACAAAGCCCTCATTGGGCGAGGCCTGTACATCAAAGATACTGAAGTCTAGCTGGACGTTGAAGCGAGGGCGGCAGTCCTGCGTTGGGACATTCCAGGCCACAATAAAGGGCCTGCGAGTGAAGATGGGGGTAAAAGCAGGTTTCTCATAATGGCCAGAGGAAGCAGTTACAGCCAGCACCAGGATCCATGTCACTGCCAGGGCAGGGGCGCCTCGCATCCTCTCTGAGTGGTTCAAAAACACGGCAATAGTAGATCACAGGTACAACAGGCCCTGCAAGGAATAAGGAACAGATTGGGAGAAGCACTGATTATATTGCACAGGGGAAAAGAACTAGTCCACTTAGAAGGCTTAAGTGGAGAAAGGCTGCCTCCAGGCAGTGAGAGGCAATCATGGGGTCTTGTGTGGACCACTGCCTCTTGGGACAACTGCAAGGCAAGCATGGGCACTTACCTGTCTGGACCTGTCTTCCTCCTGCGATGATAAGTACCAGGTATTTTGATGGCACAAAATACCTGTAAGTGTGTGATCACCGGCCCTGTGCATGCACAGTGGCCATTTCAGGCTGGTTCTAGACCTGGACATGCACAAGGGCCGTTTTCTTCAAGGCAAGAACCAGAAAAGGGAAATCATTTCTCTGCTCTGGGAAAATCCAGGTGGAAAGTTGATTCTCCTGGAACAGCATTACTACACAATATCTCCTCAATATCTGGGGACTATACTGGGCATGCCACGGATACACGTGGAAATCCCAACACAGCCTCAGGATAATCCTAAGCTTTATGACCTGTCTGGAGAGGCCCATAAATTTGCATTTTTCCCCATACGGTAAGCAATACTTGTCTCTTCACTAGTTTCAGTGCGCCTTGCAAAGGAAATCTCCAAGTTCCTTTTTTACAAATGGGAAGTTCAAACCCATGAACATACAAGGCCAGTGCCCAGGCCAAATCCTATACACCAAGCTCCGGCTAAACCCCCGGAGCAAATTCTCACGGTTACAATTCTTAACCCAAACGCTTTTCTTTTCGTTACGGCATTCCGACAGCAAACTCCCCATCATTTTCACTCACGGTACCAATGCCCAGCTCCGTCAGACCCTGCAACAACACCCATCTACTCCCAGTCCCGCAACTTACATCAGTCCAGACAGCCAAGCAGAACCACGCAGCGGACACAAGCCCAAAAGCAAGAGAAGGAAGCAGGGCAAACCCCGCAGCCTGAAGAAATCAATATGTGGCAACGTGTTCAAATACCAGCAGGGCCTTCCAAGAGCTTCAGGCCCGCCGCTTCTGCTAGAGAGGCCCCCAAGAAAGGATGTTGGTTAAAAGAATGCGCTTTCTGCTTCCCTTCTCCCTCCAAGCCTCCGCCAACCTGATCCCGACTTAACTCTTGGCCTATCCAAGCATTCAAACCGCACAGAAAAAGTGGAAGAGGCCTCTAAGTAAGTGGAGGACGAAACAGGAAAGTAGAGGAAGTTTTTCATTAACAGAGGCAAGCAGATGAGCTTTAATGCCCATCCACAGGATCAACAGGCTATCCGGCTTGACAATAATCTCATTTAAACAGACACACACACACACACACACACACACACTCAATAATATTTCTCAGGGGGCTTTTAAAGAAGCTCCCCTAAGTTTCCGTGAAGTTTTCCTCAACCCAAGACCCCCTCCAAGTTTATTGCTGAAAGTCACTCTTTTGTCCTGAAATGCTGCGTCCGCACTACAGACCCCAGTAGGCATTTGAGAAACAGAAGAGAAAGAGAAGAAAGAGGAAGGAGGATTTTAAAATGAGTCGATGTGAATTCTGGGGGTGGAAGGAGAGCCGCACCAAAAACCGTGTCTGGCTGCAAAGCGTCGGGAGAAAAATGCGGGTTGTCAGTCAGCGAGTGGCGGACTAACGCTGGCGGACAACGCTTGAATAGGCACAGGCAGCAGCAGCAGTAGAAGAAGAATTGCAGACGAGCACTAGGGAAAGAGGAAAGCCATGCAAGGGATGCAAGCGAGGAACTCCGGCCAGGTCAGCAGGACACACACCTACAACACACACGCGCGGAAGGGGGAAGGCACCGCTCGCACGTGCTTGCACAGACACCCGGTCAAGCCCAGCTCTCCCTGCAAAAGCAGCCCCGGGACGCGGGATGCCGAGCCGGGGCTTGCAGGCGGGACCAGCGGCGGGGCTCGCAGGGAGAAGGAAGGCGAGAGGCAAAGGGGCTTCGCTTCCACTCGGCGCTTCCTCAAAAGGGCATTTGCAGCCAACTCGGAGCTTTGCCAAACCAAGCAGGGAAACGGGATCGGCGGCAACCTCGCCTCGCTTTGCTTTGCAGGAGGAGGAAAGATCGTAGCCTAGTCGCCCGGACGGGCAAGGCAAGCAGGGACCCGAGCGGGGAGGAAAAACGGGACGCACCTCCTGTCCGCCTGCTCCCTTTCCTCGGCTGTTCCTCGCCACCGGCCTTAGGTGCTCCTAAGCGAGCTCCCCCATTGTCTCGCAGGCATTGCCAGGCGCATGCTGGATTCCCCTTCCCTGCGAGACTCCACCTGGGCGCTCCAAGGCATTACCCCGCCCCGTTTGTCAAGCGGAGGACAGGCGCGACCGGACCTCTCCTGCTGCTGCTGCTGGGCGCCGCGCTGCCCTATTTAAAGGGCCCATCGGCCCGGCGCCACCCACCCTCCCGCTCGGCTGGTCAGCTTTTCCTTTAAAAGATCAGAGGAACGGACGGTGCCACGGCGAAGCGAGGGAAGGGGGCGGGAAAGCGCCGGTTTCCCCAAGGAAGAGTTTGGACGGAGGAAGAAGTCTGGGGTGGAGGTGAAGCAATTGAAGCTTTTACTTTCCAGCACTCCGAGGCAAATGCGGCGGTTTCTGTCCAGCCGGAGAGCTGCCAGAGCTTTGCGACCCCCGCCGTCGGGAGGAACTTGGTACAGTCCAGATGCTTTGATGGACGCCAAGAGCGGCTTGCCTCTTAAAGGGCCAGGGACAGGGTTTTTTTTTCAGTGGTCAAAGGAAAACTGCAAATAGGCAAGAAGCCAATGAAGTTTGCAGATTCGGTATGGGAAAGGTGGCTGCCGAAAGAGACAGCGTGTTCTCTACGTATTCGCTGCCGAGCCCAATTCGAGGTGTTGA
>MTQE01000401.1:25096545-25108927 GCA_014337955.1 Aspidoscelis marmoratus
CATGATAAAGGCTTGATTTTCTCCCTTTTAAACTTGATGGGCATTCTCGCGGTTCCCGGTAGACTAGAGGTGCGCAAAACCGCTCAAGTGCCTAACTGCAGCTAAACCTTGTAGCGGCTCTCAGTCTTTTAAAATTATTTATAAATTTATTATTGTTATTAAGCTTTATTTCAACTTTTTTCTGTGCCTCCCAGCCCAGTCCTGGCTATCTGTGCCACTAAGCGAGGGGGGATGCGGCATTTGCAGCTGGTGGCACAGGGGCGGGCTGACATGAATCTGGCTTCCAATGAAGATAGAGGGGGAGGAGAGGAGGGGGTGCTGCTCCCACATGCCAGGGTTTGGCGTGGTTTGCATGGGGACAGCTGCATCCGTGCCCAACTGGCACCCAGCTCGCATCACCGGGAATGGCATGGAGAAGGGCTGGGAGCAATCTCGGACCTGCTCCGGGTCCCATGCATGTCAATTCCAGACCAAATGGTGTGCATGGGGACGCGGCCTTAGTGACACAATGATTTTTCTCTTTCTTTTTTGTTTCTGTAACAGCCATCCATGGAAATGTTTGTGAAGGCCCATTCATAGTATGGTAGCTTGTTCAAAAGTCACATGAAACTTGCACAGGCCGTAAACAATGTCCACATTATAATATTTAGTGTTCCCATCTGGTTTTGCTGAAGATTTGTGCACATTGTGGTTTGGCGAGGCTTCCCTGTATCACAGATCTTGAAATTTGGATCTCCATCATAGCTGTGACAAGAAGGGAGTACTAAGAAATATTATTATTCTAAAAAAACAACGCAGCCACTTTTTCTACAGGGGATCCTCTGGACATCAGAGGCTGTTTAACTGGTGTCCATAGATGCAAATCCACCTGTTTGGCAGGGCAGTGAAAGACCCTCCTCATGGTCCCAGAGCAAATTCTGGGAGAGTGTGAAGGAACAAAGCAGAGTCCATCAGCAATCTGATCACAACGCTTCCCTGCTCCTCCAGTCACTACTCTGGGTGGGGGAGTGTTTTGTGGGGGCCTCTCCTCAAAGGACTGACCTCTTTCCACTTTATCCGAGGATAACATTCCCATTCGGAGGAAAGTCTGAATGAATGCACTTGACGAAGGCTGCAAATCTCTCCAGATAAAGGAGTTGCCATAGCCTGCCCTCACGATGGGGCTCTCAAAGGGGGTGACGTGACTGGGAAGGAGCACAGAGGAGGGAGAAGGAACAAAGCGTTAAGAGAGAGGCAAATCCTGTTATCTGGATCTCTGCATATTTGGAAAGTCTTTATCCCATGATACATAGCCCCCTCCTCTCTCTTTCTATCCCCCATGCTTGTTATTTGAATATTTAAAATGCTGGCTTTCCTCATCATTTCATGAACAAGATTTGCAGGCAATACATTATTTCCTGTGAAAATGTCCTCAGTGTCAGATGTCTTAATAAAGGGGCAGAGTCAGGCCGGTCTAGTCTTGTACCAAACATCTGTTTCACCCAATCAAACTGCACAAAGAAATAGGTATGATCAGGCGCTTCATGCGACACATCTGGCCTCTCTATGGTGCCTAGAGTCATGTAATATGCAAGTAAGTTCCCTGATCAATTTCTATGGGACTCACCTGCTCTAGACACAGTAAAGAGGCTGAACCTATTGCATGTAGCACCCAGCAGTCCTTAGCCTCTCTATGCTGTTCGATCATGTCAAACCAAGGTTTGGCACAAGCCCAGTCCCAAACCATTTATTCTGTAAGGAAGTTCATTTAGGGCGCGTTCCCATGGAAGCCAGTTGCTTCGCTTGTGACACGTGTCATAAAAATCTGTGTTGTAACTCACAATAAAGTGTCCCCATGTGGTTTGGGGCAACACAGATTCAAATCGCACGTACCTGTCCCCATGGAAGCCGCAGCGTGAACCCTCATCTTTTTCTCCCCACCCACCCTCTCCCCTGACAGGAAGCCGGGTTGACGTCACCATAACCCGTACCACCCGCTGCACTGATGACAGGCAAACAGCTGCAGCAATGACAGGCAAACACCTCCATGAACACAAAGATCATTCCTGTCCTTGGCCGCCACAGTTAAAAGGATAACCAAAAGTTAGTTAAAAGCATAACTAAAAGCAGATCATTCCCTTCCTTGGTTGCCACAGGTTAGTGGAGGTGTGCATATCCGCATGTTTTTATTGCCCTTCAATTCTGGTTCTGAAATTCTAAACAGAATCTCGAGCAGAAGGATTTCTACTGCCACAAACCAGAGTTTTTTATTTTTAAAAAGACAATAGCTTTACTAGCTATGAGTTGAGGCTTTAAAGGAAAACAACAAATGGCAGGAACAGAAAGGAGAGGCAAAACCCTGCCCTCTAATGCTGTGGCTGCCAAGCACCGCCCCAGATAACCTGGGAGCATCCACATGACCCCAGGACAATACATGCTAGCCCCCTGTTTCGGATGTAGTACACTTGCTAAGTGGGGTTTTTTTTTTACACATATTGTCTTGTGTGTAGCCCGTATTAGGGCTTTGCATGGAGACACTCCAGAGGCAACCTCAGAATCATTTTGGAATATTTTCAACATGGGGACAAGCCCTTAGTTTAGCCATGGTTGCTCTTTAGAGTCACCCCAAATGAGTTACCTGAAATAGCTGCCTACATTGCCTGTCCTAATGTCTTAGGACAGCAAACCATTTTTAAGTCTCCCCAAAGGGCCTTTTTCTTCCTGTGTGTGAACACAGCCCTAACTGTGTGTGACCACAACCTAACTATCCAGGCCCATGAAACAAAGTGCTGAAAAAGCCTGCTTCCAGTCCTTCACATCTTGAGCCTAGTTAGAAACTTTGACATCAGGGAACTTCCATTCCACAATTTGCTCTAGTGTTTAGGAAGCTGGACTCTTATCTGGGAATACCCGGGTTTGATTCTGCACTCCTCCATGAAGCCAGCTGGGTGACCTTGGGCTAGTCACAGCTCTCTTCTGAGCTCTCACAACCCTGTCTACCTCACAGGATGTCTTGTTGTGGGGAGAAGAACAGAAGGTTTGTCAGCTGCTTTGATTCTCCTTAAATGGGTGAGAAAAGCAGGGTAGAAAAGCCAACTCTTCTCCTTCTTCTAAGTTTGTATATGCTGAAATATGTGGCCTGAACAGAGGCATCTACCCCACTCTTGGTCAAGTCAAATGCTGTGTCTCAGGTGCATCCTAGACTTGAGTGGCTTGCCATATGGTCTTAGCTGAGGAAAATACTGGGTATGATGGATTTGTGGTGGGACATTAGTAATGGAGTGAAATGCAACCTTTAGAGGAAATAGGTGCTGCATGCAACACAAAATATTACTCCAAGTGGAAAGGCCCTTAAAAATATTATTTCTGCTAGGATATCGTTGTGGCCATTAGTATCAGATCTGGAAAAAGCACCAGTTTTCTTCCTGAAATTACAGCTGAACTCATGTTTCTTAAGCATACCATGACTAACTCCCACAACTTCTCAGGGACAGATCAAGCCTGAAATAAGTGTTTAGTGGGTTTGTAATATTGTAACCTTCCCTCAGACCTTCAGGTATAGGGTGGGATAAATAGCATAAAACATAACACAACATAACAAGAGCAAAGCTTTTGAATTCAGCAGGGTCATCTTTCTTCTTTGTCAAGTGACTACTGTAGCAGTTACCTTTCTGGCAACTGGCCCCAGTGGGAGTCCTTCCAGGTTGCAGGTCAACAGAAAGACTTGGCAAAGTAGAAATTTTCTCCTTGACATCTAATGATCTGACACCAGACAGGCCTCTGTCCCAAACCTCTGATTTTCGAGATCAGTTTCTGCATGGAGGACATCTTGACCTGTTCATGTTCCCACTTCTCTTTAATGTGTAACCTATTACATAAGTTCCTTATGTTGTCTGGTCATCCCCTCACTCAGTTCCAAGGGACAGTATTTTCTTCTTACTTCAGGCTGTGTTCACAATATAACAATTTTTTTTTAAAAGTAGATTAAAAGCACCTTAGGCTACTTCCAAATGAAGTGAAATCCTACCAACCTTGTTCTGGGATTGTCACACGTCCACATGATCTTCCCAAGGCTATACCAATCCCAACTCTCAGAAAATATTCGGCAGTGTTATTCTGGGAAAACCAACAACTCCTCCAGATTTCTCAGGAGAATTTCACTTCTTGGCATATCTGGAAACTTCTGGGAGTACTCCAAGCATGAGAAAGAAAAGGACAAGAAATGGGGCAGGGGCAGTGCATGGCAGGGCAAAACCCCAGAAGTCCCCAACAAAGTAAAATCATATGGAACCTGCCAGATGTCCTGTAAATAAATGTATGCTGGCAATTCCTGTCCAAGGTCCTATTTGCACTATACCCCGTAGTGCACAATTAGGGAGCTTCTAAGGAAGGGCATCGGCAATTGGAGGAGGCTGCTACAGCCTCCAAGCACCACTTGCCTTCCCAGAAGCTCCCTAATCATGCAATACTTGTGCAGCATGAAATCATGCTCCACATCCTCTCCAACCTTCCCCAACCACTTACCTGTTGCATCCAACCAGGGAGCCTTCGCACCTCTGTTGGATGAGGTCGTCAACAGGGTTGCCGGCTGGCAGCCCTGCTACCCTGCTGCAGAGCCTCAGCGTCATCATGGCAACAGTGCTGATGCATGCACAGTTGTGCAGGGCGCTGGAGCCAAAATGGCGGTGCCCTGAAGAAGATTGGCCCCACAACTGAATCAAGGTTAAGTATTTGATTGTGTGTGGGGGGGTGGGGGTGGGGGGAACGGCTAACAGTGACTAGCACTCCAAGTGCAAGCGCTAGTCAACATTGGTCCCTCGCGCTCCTTTCCCATCCAGGGACGGAAAGTGAAGTGTGAAGTCGGCCCGAATCTGGCAGCTACAGCAATGCCAAATTCCCATTTATATTCAGCATTGCCCCTTACTGTCTGGAGACTTCCTTAGAGTCAGTACCATGGGGCCCTTGGATCCTTAGCCCATCATAACCCACCTTTTCTAGCCTAGAATGTTCAGGAGGGTGAAGGGGCAGATTGATGTGTGAGCGATCAAAAATCTGCAAACCATCTCTAAGCTGCCTTCAAGGTGCCTCTGAGGTGGTTTTATTCTTGTCCGTAAATGCAGCAGTTGTATTGTCTCACAGGGTGTAACCAAGGACACCTACTGGAGCTGAGTTACATAATAAAGCTGCCCTTTGCCTCTCCCTGTCACAAAGAGAACAAGCTGAGGAGATAACATACATGTCCATCTAACTTCTTGACAGAACAGGAAGTCCACATACGCCTGAGCAGAAGGAAAATGCGAAAGAAACACAGGAAACTGGGCTTGTAGCTGACAGGAAATATGAGAACACTTGCTGACATTCCAGAACAGGGAGTGAAACAGCACTTATTAATCCTTGAAACCAGCAGTCTAGACCCACTGACAATCCTCACATTGCTTTCCTACTGGGAAGTTACTCCAGTGAAGCCATTTCACTCATTTCTGACCACTTTTCAAAATCTCAAAGGAGACCCAATATGCCAGTCAGAGACTCTGGTGCAAACAAGAACACCGGATCAGATCGTAGCTATTTGTAAACCACTTTCCATGTATCATCTTCCGGCTTTCAGTTACTATATATTGATTTGCACTATATATGCACTACTTCCCCAGTCTGTCATTCCAGAGGCAAGCATCTCAGGTGGGTGATGCTAACAGGAGGAAATGGGACTTCAGGTACAGATCCTAAGCTCCAACCATTTCTTTCTAATGAAGAAAATTGCTGTGTATATCAAGGGTATGTTCATTTTATATGTTGCAACCTGCCTGGAGACTTCTGGCTATAGGCTGGGATGGATGGATGGATGGATGGATGGATGGATGGATGGATGGATGGATGGATGGATGGATGGATGGATGGATGGATGGATGGATGGATGGATGGATGGATAGATAGATAGATAGATAGATAGATAGATAGATAGATAGATAGATAGATAGATAGATAGATAGATAGATAGATAGATAGATAGATAGATAGATAGATAGATAGATAGATAGATAGATAATCTGCCTAAAAGGCACCCACGAATCAAAAGTTGGGCTCCTTGCCTGAAAAGGGTTCCCACAGTTCAAAGTGCCTTGCTATGGGAACTGTTTATAAAGTTTGTAATGTTGTACTGCAAATATATCTCTACTAAGATAAGGGAAAAGCCAAAAGAAAGGATGTGACATAGAGGACAGTGAGATAAAGTTCAAGGAACAGGACATATCTTTAAGCTGACTCAGCGGTGTTAGAAGGGTCACAGGGATGCTTCATTTAATAGACATATGTGTCAGGTCTATGCCGGGATGACACAAACTGTAAACTGTAACCATGTGTATACATGTTTCTATCAAAATATATGAAAGCAGACCAACTTTGAGAAATATCTCCTGGCATTCCTTATTGCTAGCAATAAAGAGAGTTGCAGCTCCTACCTCAGTGTGTCTTCTTGACGTAGCATGCAGGGTATAAATGGTCTGCCCCTGGAGACTTAGGGAATCTGAATGATTCCTGAATGTTCTGGGCAATTTTCCGGTTGGCATGACTGGTGCTTGTGTCAAAGTCCCGGTCTCTTTCTGGAATCGGGAGATGAGCAGGGCTATTGATATGATCGCTCCCAAGTGCCCTCGGCATGCTTGTGGAACCTGAAAAGCTCCTTGGTACTCCATGGAGCTACAGGCTATGAAACAGGAAGGTCGACTGTTAGAGTGCAGGTGGCATAAGTCCGGCTGTGAGTCTGACTGAACACCAGTTAGAGCACACTATTGTGTCTACCATGTTAGAGTTACGGTGGCAAAAAATATCTTTTTCTCCGCCACCATTGCATCATTGAGTAGCTGTCCAGCAGAGCTCTTTAGAGTAGTAAATGGCCTTCTAAAACTGAGCTCGAAGAAGCATGAACCAGGGCCAAGTAATATCTGCCGTGGCAAATTTGCAAAGCACTTTAAGGACAAAGTTGCTCAGATTCGTAGGGGATTAGATGTCACAATTGGGCATAGTCCGAATGAGGCATCTAGAAAACTGTCTGGTCCAGTTTGTTTGGATCAGTTTCAATTGTTGAGGCCTGAGGATGCGGACAAGCTGTTTGCGGGGTGCGGTTGATGATGTGCTCTCTGGATCCCTGTGCCTCATAGCTGATAAAAACTAGCTGGCAAGGTACACAGGGTGGATCCAGCAATTAGTGAATGCCTCTCTGAGGGATGGGGTGGTTCTACCGGCCCGGAAACAGTGCTTTTTTAGTGCTCCACAGCTATACAGCCAGGGTCAGAATGGGACGGCACACACAGAGCTGCTTCTGGGATAAAAGTGGGTCTGCACAGTGGGCATGCCCCATGCTGAGCCATACTTAGATTTCCCCTTTCCATCAAGTGTGAAAAGACTTACTGAATGCACGTCCATTTCACAGGCAAGACACCTTTGAGAAACCACTGGGTAGCCAGTCTCCATTTCCTCTCCAGTAAAGCACCTGAGAGAGTCGCCAGCACCCTTGTGGCCCATCAAATGTACTTAAAGTTCACTGCCCAAGATGGACCATTCAGACCACTACTTCATGAACCAACTGAACCCCTCATTGTGACAAAACAAGTCACAGCTGACTCAAAAGGCTGCCACGCCTGCACAAGGAGACTGTGTGCAGGCCCAAGGGCTTCTTGCCATGTGGTTTGTCTGGGCTAATGGAGCCAAGTGCATTAGTCGACTCTGGCTGGACTATGCCAAGGCTGCAACCAAGGCTGCAACCAAGGCTGTAGCATCTCCTTCTGCTACATGCATGAAACTATGATCACTGTTAAGGCTCCAGTTCCACTCTAGCCTTTATGAAAACACAGTGGATTATGTACCCCCAGAGTGATCCTGAAGCAAAACATTCATGAAAGGGAAACCCATAATTGACCCCAGAGTTTGGTGCCTACTTGCCTCACTTACCTCACTGATATGGTACAACCATACTATATCAGTCAAATGAAGAAGAAGAAGACTTGGCTTTTCTACCCAGCTTTTCTCACCCATTTAACAGGACTCGAAGCGGCTGACAAAGCTTTCTATTCTTCTCCCTGCAACAGACACCCTGTGGAGGTGGGTGGTGCTGTGAGAGTTCAGAAGGAGAGCTGTGACTCACCCAGGGTCACCCACCTGGCTTCATGGAGGAGTGTGGAATCAAACCTGGCATTCCCAGATAAGAGACCAGCTCCCTAATCACTAGACCAAAGTGACTCATAAAGACCCAGCACAGTAGTTCAAGTGCTGGTAAAGCCCCATAGCAGGCCAGCATCAGTTGACATGCAGATGGGCAGGGCAGGGCAGACTAGATCACCATGGCAATGCCCGTGACAACATCAGGCATGCACCTGGCTATTGCCATGGTGATCTGGGACACAGTATGCAATTGCACAGCTGCAATGATGCTGCTATGCCCATTCTCAGCACTGCACCCAAAAGAGGGTACAGACACTGCTGTCTGGGAGGCAACTAGCTTGTCCACAGCTAGTTAACTCTGTTGGTGCACTTCAAGGCGGTGGTGGCATGGCAAAGCACTCACCTAGTGAGCAGACTGCTGCTCACTAGCAAGTAGCTGCAAACAGCCCCTTATGGGTCAGCAGCCCCCGAGGGTACCATTTTGTTTTCCATCTCAAGCAACAAAATGTCACAGGCTGGCCCTTGTCAGATCTGTCTCTGGACTGTACCACTAAATGCTTTCCCATATAAACCATTCTTCAGAATAGATATTGGAAGAAAAGGTTTGAAGACAACCTTTTCCCACATAGTCGTCAGACCTTTTCACACTTACCCAGTTGGGGTGGCCTTGCATGTTCTGGGATGCTCCATTCACACACTGTGGTGCTGCCTCCTTCCCAGAATGTCCCAGAGCATCCCAGAGCACACAAGGCCACCCCAAACTTCTGTAGCTGTGGAGCACCAAAAACTACTCCACAGTTTTACCAAGAGCATCTAGTACACTCCCAGTAAGCTCACAGGTACAGCATTCACACTACTTCCTGGGGGTAAGTGGGAGTGGCACAGCTATGTGGGGGTAGGGTAGTGCAGCTGCAGCTACACAGCTGTGAACCATGCCATGATCACACCAGGACTGCCTCACTGTGTGCCACAAGTTGCCATGGCCATTGCTATGGTGTTGTGGACAATCGTGGATGGACTGTCCAGTCTGCATGGGCCTCTAGGTAAGTTGAGGATGGTTCCAGGGCTCATAGTGTGAATGTCAGCCACCATCCCTGTACTTATCTGCAGTGGGCCAGTAGCCTCCTGAAGTTAAGTGTAAACAATGTTTGTAAAAACTGTTGACCTCCAGATTTTTAGGAACTCAAGCTTTCATCAGGCCCAGCCAATCTTACCACAGGTCAGAAACAGTGGGAGGGAGGCAGTAGGAGAAACACTGTCCAGATAAAGCGATGGTTAGGAGGGGAAATACATAGCATGAATAGTCATTGAGTTCATCACACACTAATGGCCTTTGTGAATGGCAAATGCTTTGGGGGATGAAAAACGTCAGCTTCACATACAGATTCTAAATCACCGTGGATGACGAATATGCATACTTTCAGTCACAGGAAGTCAGAATTGCCTCTGTCTTATGAAAGCACCCGACTTACCAAAAATGAGAAATAAATAAATACCTTACACAATTGTTCATTACAAGTGACAACTGCCCTAATTTTACTTTCAGGCAATGTTTGCACTGAACAATGTTAAAACACAAATGACACATCTGTTGAAACAGGGATTAACACACCAGCATTTCTGTTCGGCCGTGTGCGAACTCGTTGTAAGAGAACTGAGATTCAGTTAGAATTGAACTGGTTTGGATAGTTCCATTTAGAACTGAATTCCCTTCCCCAGTGCTTTGATGAAGTGATTCCATATCAGGGTGGAGTCACTTCTAAGGCTGCATCCAGATGTCAGTTACTTATTCCAATATTCCGTTTATACAGTGTAATAAGTAGTTCACATCTGGATGTGGCCTAAGTTGTGCTAAGATTTACCTTCCTGATCTCATTTGAAGTCTCCCCAACCCTCTAACACGTTCGCTGCGCCATTACATTTGCTGGTTACTAAGCCTTTCAAAATAGAGGGCCATGGTCTTCCTAGGAAAAGATGAAGAGTAGTAGTAGTTGGCTTTTATACCCCACTTTTCTCACCCTTTAAGGGGACTCAAAATGTCTGACAAATCTTCCTGTTCTTATCCCCACAACAGGTACCTTCCTGCTGAGGTCACTTTAAACCTTCAGTCCATCTTCGGATCAGACTGCCTCACACCTTTTCATTTCTATCCATTTTATTTGTGGACTTCCCACCCTCCATCTGGACTTTCCTGAGTGGAAAGTTCACAAATAAAATGGATGGAAATGCGAAGGTGAGAGCAATCAGATCTGAAGATGGACTGAAGAAAGTTTCAACTGAAGGTGTGACCACAGCCCCTGTAAGGTAGGTGGGGCTGTGAAAGCACAGAAAGAGGGCTATGTCTAGCCCAAGGTCACCCACCTGGCTTCACGGAGGAGTGTGGAATCCAACCCAGTAAATAAAAACATAAGAACATAAGAGAAGCCCTGCTGGATCAGGCCACAGCCCATCTAATCCAGCGTCCCATTGAACACAGTGGCCCACCAAATGCTCATGGGCATCTCAAGCAGAGACAAGGACAAACCTTTTCCTGCTCTCAAATCCCAGCAAATGGCCTTAGAAGCTTCCTGCTTCCCCCCACCCCCAGCCTGAAAGATGTATCTAGGCATTCATTCTAGTAGCCATTGATACATCTGTCATCCATAAATTTATCTAACCCTACCTTAGAGCCATCTAGACTGGTGGCTGTCACCACCTCTTCCGGCAGCACATTCCATAAGCCGATGACCCTCTGGGTGAAGAAATACTTCCCTTTGTCGGATCCAACTCTCCTACCCATCAGCAACATAAAGTGCCCCCTGGTTCTAGTGTTGTGTGATAGAGAAAAGACATTTTATCTATCCACCTTTTCTATACCATGCATAATTTTATATACTTTATATTTTAATACAAAACATGAGTCCAGCACACTAATCAGAAGACCAAACTGGCTCCAGCAATAGGCCAAGTTCACCCATATGATTCAGCTCAAAATAGGTTTGTGTACAACCCTCCTTCTGTCTGCTTGTAAGGGAATCAGTACTTTTCTTGAGGCTAATTTTTCTTTTTTCTTTTGGTCTCCATTCCCCTTTCTGATGGAAATTTATCATTTTCTGAATATTTACTGGGTATTTGGCTTCCAATTATATTTCATTGCCAAACTGGAAGGACAGACAATGTGCAATGATAAACTGACATGCCGTATCTGGTAAGATGTATGATATGTGACACAGAAGAATTTTTAATTAAATCTTTGATAGTACTGTATGCTAGCTAACAGTTGGTGGTATTTCATCTTTGACTCTTTTCCAAAGACAAAATTTCCAAGAGCTTCTTTAGAGTGAAAATTCACACTTGGCATTCAAAGGTTTTCTAGTTTTTCAACATGTGTCCCATCCTGAGCCCAACATTATTGCTTGATTTATGCAAATAGCCTAAGTATCAATCAGCAAAAATCCAGGAAAGCATATTTAATCATAAGAAGCAAATGAATTTTGTCAGATTACAAACATTCTTTGATGCAGGCTGATTTGGAGACTTGCAAGAGAGTACCTCAGGTTATCTGCTGAGAAACAGACCTTAGGCTCACCCTGGCCAATTATAACAGTATGAGTGTTCTGCTGCTGTCATTTGGGACTTTCCCCCGACTCCTAGTAGCCAGGTCTAATAAGGGAATACATCTTCATTCATAGAAGAAAGTTCTCAACAACTGCAAACTGAAACTATGAAGAGTTTGCCTCCAAGGTCCAAGTAACGCCTATATGCGACAGGACATTCTGTTCATAATTCCAACTAAGGTTGTACCAGTTCTGCTCATACCCAGGTCGTCCTCAGGCCGTCCTTGCTTTGGGCTGCATAGCTCATACCTTTCTCCACAATCAACCTGAGCCTCCTCCGCGGAACTCTTTGGTTCTCCACCCCTTTTGCTGCATCAAATCTATCTCCTTTCTTATTGGATGCCATTGTGTCACTCAAGGGAGGTGAAGGCACATGTTTGAGTTCTTTTTTAAGCCTGCTCCTCCACCCTCCATGTCCCCTTCCTTTTTTATGTGCTTTTCTTCTACGTGCAATTAATTTTTATAATAATGATGATGATGATGATGATGATGATGATGATGATGATGATGATGATGATGATGATGATGCTAGAGAAATCTAGAGGAGAGTTGCCTCACAAATTCCACACATGCCACCCTCCCCTAGACATTGGACAAAAAGAAAGACTGGACCCCACCCACCACAGCATGGTTCAGCTTCCTTTAGCCCC
>MTQE01000401.1:25151005-25171602 GCA_014337955.1 Aspidoscelis marmoratus
GAAAAATTGGGGGTCGTCTTATACACCCAGTCGCCTTATATGCCGGAAAAAACGGTAGTCCAATTGAGGTGTCCAGAGAACTGTCTGGTCCAGTTTGCTTGGATCAGTTTCAATTACTGCGGTCTGAGGATATGGACAAGCTACTTGTGGGGGTGCTCTCTAGATCCTTGCCCTCTTGGTTGATAAAGGCCAGCAGACAAGGTATGACCGGGTGGATCCAAGAAGTAGTGAACACCTCTCTGAGGGAGGGGGTGGTTCCACCGCCCTTGAAACAGGCTGTGGTGCGCCCCCTTCTGAAGAGGGCCTCCCTGGATCCAGAAGACTTAAACAACTATCGTTCAGTGGCTAACATACCGTTTTTGGGCAAGGTTCTGGAGAGGGCTGTTGCTGTTCAACTGCAGGCATGCTTGGAAGAAGCTGACTATCTAGACCCATTTCAATCTGACTTCAGACCCAGTTACGGCACAGAAACTGCCTTGGTCACCCTGGTTGATGTTCTCCTCCAGGAGAAAGATGGGGGGAATGCTACCCTGTTGGTTCTTTTGGACCTCTCAGTGGCTTTTGATACCACTGACCACAGTATCCTTTTGGAGAGGCTACGGAGTTTAGGAGCTGGAGGCAGTGCTTGGCATTGCTTTTGCAGTGAGAATATTTGGTATAATAATTCATAGGATAAAACATCTCAAACCTGTGTTGCTTTCTTAAATGTGGTCAATCTGTTAGCTGTTCTGTATCAGGATGACGGGCAGTACATAAAGAATATAATTATAAATGGATTGTGTAAGTCTTGAGGTGAACAGACATTCACTCAAGCTATTTGAAACACAAATTCAGAGGGTTGTTGTTGTTGTTTTACAGGAATGACCTAGGATGCAAACCATGATGTTTGTTATCAAAGGATCCTAAAAATATCATTCACATTTAAGAAAGGAACACAGGTTTGAGATGTTTTATCCTATGAATTATTATACTAAATAATCTCACTGCAAAAACCTGGAACTGCTCCTACGTCTTTTAAAGTAATATGGAGCACTGGACTCACCTATGCTAAAAACTGTTCACCTCAAGACTTACATAATCCATTAATAATTATATTTTTATGTACTGCCCGTCATCCTGATACAGAACAGCTAACAGAAAAAATAAATATGCTTAATAAAAAGTAAAGATCTCTGGACGGATCACTCCAAACCTCAGAAAGCCACAAAAGAGGAATGTCTTTAATAAATGCCTGACACAACTACAGACGTAGGAAATTCCATGCAGGAGGCTCAACCATTCAGAAGTCCCTCATCTGATCCATGTACTGCCTATTTTCACATGATGGGGGCAAAAGCCTCTTCCAAGGATTCTCATGACTGGGCAGTGCCAATGGAGTTTCCCATCAGACAAAACTACATCTTTTTATAGTTGAAAAGGTTAACTGGCTGCTGTGTGAGTAGATTTTTGTCCAAATGTATTAATGAATCTGGTCAAATCTGCTATGAAGATGAGAAATATAGAATCTCTCTCTCTTTTTTTAAGTAAGTCTTTGCCTGACACCAGAAAGAGGCCTAAGAAAACCTTCCTCTGGAGGGCATTCCACAACTACCTGAGGAGAACGTTGCAGAAACAGTCCTTTCTCTAGTCACCACTCTCTGTGGACTACCAGAAGCAGTAAGCCGGTTGATATTAGAACGGGGCTTCCTTAAGATACTGAGTTCAGAACCAGCAGTTTGAACCGGGCCTGGAAATTTACTGACAGCCAATTCACGGATGAATGCTATATATAGTTTCTAATCAGATCAGAATTCAGCACCAGATGAAGCTTCCAAAGCCAAACTACTTTCAAGGCAGCTGTGTGTAGAGTGCTTTATAGCAATCTACTTGAGAGGTCACCAAACCATCAATAACTGAAGCAGAATTAACATTAGTCACATAAGGCAACAGTTGGACAAATGACCAAAGCTGCTCAAAAGCACTATGAGCCATTTCTTTATATTTTTATCCTGCACTGTACCTGCAAGTTTCAAGGTGGGTCACAATAAAAACAGATTAAACAGATTAACCAAAACAGTGATGGGCCTGGGAGGTTATCTTAGCCTCTGTAGTGTCAAGTAAGTATCCATAGATATCCCCATTCTCCACAGTTAATCCACTAGGGGAAAAATAACTTTATACAGAATTAGTTCATTCAGCAGGATTGGATAAACAACCAACAATTTGATTCAATTTGGTGCCTCTTACCTTGCTCATTGCTATATTTAGGTACTAATCACTATCTACCTGATTCTACAGAGGAAAAAAAGCCAAATTTGAGCATCATCAAAATACTGATAACGCAGCTCTCCATATTCCTGATGCCCATCACAGGAGTTTCACGTATACATAAATGACTATTGGTCTCCGCTAAGGGGTGCATAAAAGTTCTCTTTCTCCCACAGTACCACTGAACAATATCTGTACCAAGACCTTCGGAGTGAATGGTAGGATACAGATCAATAAAATAATAATAAATAAATCTTTGTCACAGATGCCCATTAAAATGAAACTAAAAGAAGGGATGAAGAAACCAAATACCTACAAATTTCTAGCTAGTGGTAGATGACATTAAATGTGGATACTACAGTAGTCAATAATAATTCCTTAGTATTTGAAACACAACCCCCATACTACCGTGTGTGTGAGCAGCCACACAAATAGGAGGCAAATCAATGCAATGCAGTATCACAGACACTGAAATCTGACAGATGCTCTAGAATGGATCCAAAACACAAAGCAGGTTGACCAAGGTTGCTATTGTTATAAAATGCTATGAAAGTGAGAGGTATTCCCTATATATTCTTTTTCATATAGGGTGTTTTTCCACTGCAGCCCTTAGATCTGGATCTAAGAAGACCCGGATCTAAGGAATGGGTACATTCCTTAATCCGGATTAAGAGAAGCACCCAATGTGTTTCCATGGGAGGTGTAGCACCCTTTAGCAATGGGTGCTAACACCCCGGCTGTAGGGAAACAGCTTTGCATCCATGTGGGGAATCCGGATCGACCCACAAGGGGTCGGTCCATTACCCCAGGTGTTTTGGGGGGCAGTCTTCGAATTCACTTTTAAATCACTTTGAAGTCACTTTGGAGTCTGCGCAAAATAGCTCCGGAGTGCCTTTGAAGTCTGTGCTGATCTTCGGAGTGAACTTCGAAATGACTTCGGAGTCACTTCGAAGTTCACTCCGAAGATCAGAACAGACTTCAGAGGCACTCTGGAGCTATTTTGCACAGACTTCGAAATGACTTCGAAGTGACTTCAAAGTGACTTCAAAGTCAATTCGAAGTGACTTCGGAGCCTAGGTTTAGGGGCCCCCCAATGGGTGCATCCCCTCCCCCTAGCCTCCTTTGAACCCCATTGACTGTTTCACGTGGAAACAGGCTCCCTTTAATCTGGATTTTCTGGCAGATGACCCCATTGTAGACCCCATTAATGGGGTCTACAGAAAATCTGGATTAAAGCCCAAAATGTACCCATTAGATCTGGATTTTCCCCATGCAGTGGAAACAATCGGGTCCAAATGGATGCTGTGGTGGACATGGGATCATCCAGCTCACACCCAAATGGGTCCTAAATGGGTGCAAAAATGGGTACTTTTTGACAGTGGAAAAACACCCATAATCTACTTCCAGAAGGAAGGTTGTTGGACACCCCATCATTACTACTCAAGAGTAAGGACATGGGTCTCCTCGAATGTCTGGCAAAAGGATGGAGGCAGACATCACAGAAAGTAAATGCTTGTAAGATATCAAATCACATTTACAAAATCCAAAAGTGTAAACACAAATTATCTGCTTCCCCAGTACTTCAAAGGTTACCTCAAACTCTACACAGCAGCAGCGTAATTTTTCTTCTGCTTATGTTACCTGAGGTATCAGGTTCTTGTGGATTCTTTTCAGCTTGGCACGCTTTCTCCCATTCTTGGTGACTATTGTCTCCTCATAGAATTCATGAGCAAGGTCTCCATCCTCATCGTAATACATGGAACTAAGAAAAAAAGGAAACATATTCAGAAATGTAACAGAACAATCCACACAAAGCTTTATTACTAGGAGAAGATCAGCTAGATGATCTGAGACGTTGGTTCTCAGTTTCTCCAGTGCTGTTGAATGAGAGTGAAATGACTGTGGAAGTTCTGCAGTCAACAGAAAGTACATAATTTTCACAACTTATGGAGTGACTGCTACATGAGGACAAGCATTGTGCACTTGCGCTAATAAGAAACAACTATATTTGGCATGGGGTATTAGTCTAGCTTTCTCAAAGCTTTTAACATGACACAGAAATCCTCTTTAGTTTCCTATAAATGCTTCTGCCCCTCATTTTTAAGAATAAAACACGTTTAACCCTTTGCCTTCATATGTGTATTACTAGCTCTGGCTGATAAGGCAACTGCATCCTTACCTGGATGGGGACAGCTTGCCAGTATTACTCAGGCTCCGGTAATGTCTCAGACTACTGTTACGTGTAAGTATGTGGAGCTGCCTTTAAAAATGGTCTGGAAACTTCTGTATGTTCAGAAAAGGGCTGCAAAGCTCTGCATTATCAATACATCATATCAATGCTTTGCCAACTGTGCCAGCTCCCAGTCCAGCCAAAGCCCAATTTAAAGGGCTGTTTTAAACCTTTTAAACCCTAAACATTTAGAACTTTGAGGCTCTTTGAAAATGTCTTACTTCTCTGAACTTTACTACATCTTAGTGCAACTTTTAATTTAATTCTTGTAAAATGCCCAGAGAGCTCTGTTACAGGTTAGTATATAAATATAATTTTAAATAAGTTTTATGGTTAATTGTACATTACGGGATTTTTTTCTTGTGCTCCTTTCTTCCCTGCTACATCTTTACCTACCTGCTCTCTCCCACCAACTTGATATTTTTCTCTTAAAAAGTGGTTCTTTTTAATACAGGGCAAGCAAGAAAACTAGCCCTATACCACATTCATTACCTGTGAGTTATTTCCACTTTACTTCCAAAATACTGTATGTTAAAATTTGCACACTCTTCATGTTAGTTAAGAAACTAGGAACAATTTAAAGCACATCCATGGCAAAGACGTATTGATCCTTATGTTCTCTAAATTATATTGGAGATGTTTACTTAAGACAAAATTCATAAAGACAGTTCATACAAATAACAGCACATTAGGAGATGACTAATATTTTTAAATATCATGCTCGTCTATGACAGATTTAACTCACTGATATTGGAGTAGGTAACGTGCATGTATCTTAAGACTATAACCTCCTTGAATTGTGATCATTAACAATTCCGGTGGGGAGTGAAATATAACATTTGGAGACTAAAAGGCTTCCAATCTCTTTACTACAGGCGTACACACAGCAAATCAGTACACATGGCAATTCTCCAGAATTTCAGACAAGGGCGCTTTCTGCATTTAGAAGAAGAAGAGTTGGTTTTTCCACCCCGCTTTTCTCACCCATTTAAGGGGACTCAAGGCACCTGGCAAAGCTTTCTATTCTTCTCCCCACAACAGAACACCCTGTGAGGTAGGTGGGGCTGTGAGAGCTCAGAAGAGAGCTGTGACTAGCCCAAGGTCGCCCAGCTGGCTTCACGGGGAGAATGCAGAATCAAACCCGGTACTTCCAGATAAGAGTCTGGCTCCCTAACCACTAGACCAAACTGGCTCACTTATGATCCAGATCAGGGGGCGTATGGTCTGGATAATGGACCTCCTCATCTGCATGTTAATGCAGATCAAGGAGGCCCCCCCGTTTTCTATTAGTCGAGTTCCATCTGCACAAGATAGAGCCAGATCAAGAGACCCTTAATTAAGATCCACTGTAGACCTATTTTAATTGTACTTCGGCCCTTGTTCCCGATGTGCAGACAGCATGCTTCCATAATCCAGAACTACTGGGGGCTGCTATTCAGCAGCGTGCCACAGCACACTGCCAAATAACACCTCATCTGAGCTTTGCAGACATGGGGAAGCATGAACTGGATCAGCAGATAGCAAAGATTAAAGAATCTTTAAGGTAAGAGGGGGGGAAACCTCACTAATGTTACTTTAAGAGGCAAGATATATATTTAATCAGCTAGAAACTTTCTGTTTATAATAATGTTTACAATGCTGCAAAATAAATACAGAATAAAAGCCTCCATGTTGCTTTAAAGCAGAATGCACACTTAGAACAACTACTGTCAAAAGTGTTTTTATCAAGCAGAAGTGTGCCCAGGCTATTTTGGATATTCAGACCACAGAGAACAATGGGCAGGAGTTTTCAAGCCTCGGTTCCTTATGGGGACATGTTAAGAATTCCTAGGTCAGCAGGGTCATAAGGGACAACAGGTGCTTCCTACTACCTAAATTATAATTCATCTAATTCACTGGGTAAACAAATGAGGAAAAGCAACCCAAACATTTCAAATATTTCAAGTCAAAATGGGGTGTTTTTCTTCCAATTTTCTTGCCTTTTTTTAAGGAGCATTTTGTTCTGGGTTTCGAACCCCCAAAATGCCCTGCTTCATCCATGTTCCAATCTGGGGCATTTTGCACACTACCAATGTCAAGATTAGAGACTAACAGCCTTGGTTTCTTCAGCAAATTACATTTTAAAAATTAACATTTGTACCATGAGTTCCTCTAATCCGCATACCTTAGCTAAGGTACCCATTATTCTAATGGTTTTCACCATTGCTTTAGACTGCACAAGTGCATCTTGCCTGAAGATTAGTTAGAAGACCTATTTCTCTTTATAGTGTCTCTTATATTTAATGGAGGGAGGGGAGTCAGGACAGACAAGCACAGCCCAAGAGTGAAAATGCATCTTCATTTCCATGCACCAGAGACATTCAGTTACATTTGGCCAGTAGCCTAGCAAAAATGGAGATTCAAATGCCAGTCATCACTCAGAGAGACAGCAGGCATTCTGGCACAGGTAACACTTTTGCTAATTTAAGACCTGGCAGAGAAACAACAATGCAGAAAGATCTAACAAAAATTTGTATTCTTGGATCCCTGAGGCATTGCTTTTCACCCCTTTATTCTGTCATCTTACAGACCTCTGGATAACTCAAAAGTTTCTTGTTAAATATCTAACCAACTTAGACTTCCTTTGTGACATTAAGAAAGGTCTTTCAAGGTGCACAGTTGGAGCCAGATACTTCAGCTGCTGATTCAACAACCAGAAACCACCGTATGAGCTACAGGACAAGGTAAACACAAAGGTGCCCCTGAGTCAGCTTTGACATCTGGTGACAATGTTCTTGGCAATGGTACAAAAGTGGTTTGCTACCACTTTTTCCTGGAGTTTTTTCCCACCTACTCCTCTGTCTAGCCCACTACCCCTGCTGTTTGCATGAGGTTTTTTTTCCACCCAAGCACTAACTAGACCTGACTTTCATTGGCAGCAACTGACAGCCTAAACGACGAGGCACCAAATAAGAGCATAATATAAATAAAGGCAGCCCAGTCACAGAAATGTGACCACGTATTAAGACTATTTCTTTGGTCCAACTAAAAGTATATCAAGGAGAAAAACTATATGATGTTGTCAACCGAGTGCACGCTCGGAAGGTGGAGGGACATATATGTATGCCACTTTCACTGTATATTGTTACAATTCTATTTTTCTTTTGCCTATGTTGATGTTATTATAAATAAAATTAGAATTAAAAAAAAAGAAGTGAGACCACAGCCAAAAGTTTGCCCTGCAGTGTTAGGAGTCCTAAGGTATCACTGAAGAACACACAGATTTACCCCTGAAACAGAAACAGGAAAGATTCTCTTGCCCCACTAAAACATTTGGATGTTTAATGCCCAAGATACTGCATGGGAAACAGATTTATTATGATTTATATTTCCCCCTATACCAGAAGGTCTCAAGGTGGATCACAATAAAATCACTATGAATACAGAAGACATAAATTAGCTAAAACGATACCCGGGAGGGGAGGCTGTTCCCTCACGACTCGGCCTTGCTGAAAGGAAGCTTCTCATCCCCTTTCCCTTCTTGTCCTCCCAAGCAATAAGAAGCCGCCGTCCAACGCCAGACCAGAGGGACCGACTCTGCCCTTCGGCCGTCGGATTTGCGCAAGAAGACCCGCGGCTCCATCTCCTCGCAGCTCGGAGAAGAAAGTCCCTCGATTCCCACCGCGGTTCTCGGAAGAGCCGCCAAGGGCCAAAGCGGCTTCTGGAGCGGTTCCCCCTCGGGCCTCCCTGCAATCTCGGCAGTCGGAACCAGCGGTGCCGCAGCCCGGCGTCGAGACCGGAGCGAACCCTATGGCCGGCCTCCTTGGGCCCAAAGACCTCGCCCAAGGCAAGCCGGTGAACCCCCCTCTGTGCCTCCCTGACTCCCAACCAACCGACCAGCTACCCTCTTACCCACGGCGAGTGAAGACGAAGGGGGTGGCCGAGCAGAGCCCCCGCGCCCTGGCCAAGGCCTGGTCCCCGCTCGCTCCTTCGGCGCCGCCGGGCCCACTCGAGCCAAAGGGCCAGAGGCCCCGGGATTTGGAGCCGCTGGCACCCATGGCTCAGAGCGGAGGCATGACAGGAGCCCAGAAAGCAAACGGGAGGGAAGGCAGGAAGCACCAGCCGCCGCCGCCGGGGCCTCCAGGGAAACGGAGAACTCACTGCACCTTGAGCGGACAAGCTCCGCCCTTTCAAGCGACGCAACTTCCGGCTCCGCAGTCTTCTGAAACTCGCCGCTCTAGGAAGCAAAGCAAGGGTTATAGACGGACTCAAGAGGGGCTACTATGATCCCAGTCCAGCGTCAGTGGGCTCTGCGGGAACCGAGGTGAACGTGTAAATCTATACTTCTATATAATGATATGATTTTAAATAATACTGTCTCTACAAAACACACCCAGGACAACTTGGGCGGATAGAACTGCCCTCGCTGGCCCTGTTTTATCTCACGACAGGCAGAAGTTCAACCTATGAAGATGCATGGAAAAGCTTTCCCCATCTTTGCCAAAGCTGAAGGGCAAATCTGGCCCAATAGCTTTTCCAGAAAGAGATCAAACAGATGCCGAAGTCCCTCTGGAAACAAAACTGTATTTAGTTCTCTTAAGTTTTGTTAAAAGACCAGGAAGTTGGCATTGCAAGTGCTTCTATCAAGTTTTTAATCTTATTTTTGGAATGACTTTGGGACCTGGGACTGGGAGGCGTTGTTTTATTTTGGCGTTCCAAGAGCGGAGGGTCAATTCTGTTCCCTGTGCTTTTTAACTTCTGGGAGAAGTCATCAGATGATTAGGAGTGAGGTGCTGTCAGTGCTCAGATGATACCCAACTTTATCTGTGAATCAGATGAGACAGGCGAGACAATTCAGATACTTGATCATTGCCTGGAGGCAGTACTGATTCCAAGCAAGATGAATGTACTAGGGTCAGTTGATGGCAAACCTTTTGAGCTCGGTGTGTTAAAATTCGCAAGAAAACCTAGCTTAACTCGGGTGCTGTGTCACTTCTAGAAATATGCATAATTTTGTGATATTTGTAGCTCTAGTAAAGAAGTTATATTTTTGATATATGTATTTTATTAAAAGCAAAAATGAATAATTCTTTACATTAGTGACTTTTGTTGCTGATTTTCATTTGATAAATCATCATTTGAAAGCTGGTATTTTGCACACTTCAAGAACAAGCAAGCACTACACACGCCCAGGTGCCAGGGTGACCATGTGTGTCACCCAAAAGGGCTTGGCATGTCACCTGTGACACGAGTGTCATAGGTTGGCCATCACTGTACTAGGTGTTACTAAGTCCTGATTCCAGGATGTTCAGAAGAATGTTTCTGGATAGGATTGTTTTGCCCCAGAAAGACTGTGATGGCGAACCTTTTGAGCTCAGTGTGTCAAAATTCGCAAGAAAACCTAGCTTAACTCGGGTGCTGGGTCACATCTAGAAATATCCATAATTTTGTGAATTTTGTAGCTCTAGTAATATGTTATTAAAAGCAAAAACAAATACTTTACATTAGTGACTTTTGTTGCTGAATTTCATTTGCTAATATTCAATTGAAAGTTGGTATTTCGTACACTTCAAGAACAAGCAAGCACTAAACGCCCAGGTGCCAGGGTGACCATGTGTGCCACCCCAAAGGGCTTGGTGTGTCACCTGTGACACGCATGTCATAGGTTGGCCATCACCGGGGCAGGTGATCTGAGGGTGCTTTCTGGATCCACTGCTGGCAGTGGTAGCCAAGAGTGCTTTTCTCCATTTTCATCTAGATCACCAGCTTTGACCTTTCCTGGATAGGGCCAGCTTGGCCACAGTGATCCATACATTGATAACCCCCCGACTAGACTACTGTAATGCACTTTACATAGGGCTATCCTTAAGACAATCTAGAAGCTAGAACTGCTCCAGAATGCAGTAGCTCGGCTGCTGTTTCTAGCCAGATGCACATCACACTGGTCTTGAAAAATCTGCTCTGGTTACTTATTTGCTAGTGTCCAACTGAAAATATTTATCATATAAGGCCTTAAATGGCTTGGGCCCCAAATATCTGAAAGGCTACCCTCTCCCGCAAAGACCTGCCCATAGTATGACAATTACAAGATGAGTAGCCCTTCCTCTAGTTGTCCTTCCAAGGATGGGTTATATTTTAAGTATGTCAGACTTTTTTGCATTGTGGTAAACTGTCCTGGCACCTCCAAGTAAAGGGTGGGATATAAATAGTTGGATATATCAATCTGCGTGAAGAATCTATAATTGTGCTCAAATGCTCTCAGCATTTGAGGCATCCTGGTTCCTTTGTGCCATAAGAGTGCAGTGGTTAAATTAGTGTAATTCCAATGTGATCTGATGTGTTTGAGAGCACAGTAATGCTTGCCACATTGTGGTAGTGGTGACGGCACAGAAGTCTTCACCTCTCCAGTGGAGTAAAATGGTAAAGGGCCTAGTGTCTCGCAGCCACAAACTGAAACTCTAGGGTTACCATATGGAAAAGAGCCCAGGAGATCTTTAATAGTTATTATCAAAGAGGCAATTTTCAGCAGATATAGTTTGTAATGCAACCAATACATGCTGAAATGGCTTCTTTCATAAAACCATTAAAGATGTAGTAGCACTCCTATCCTCTCTTCCATACTGAAAGAGAACTTGATGCTTTTTAGGCAGTCCAGAAGCTCAAACCTAGTGCAGAATCCAACCATTAGTTATCTCCAGTAAAACACATAATGTATGATTTTCAATCCAAAGTTAAAAATTCTAATATTTTATGCTGAGCTGGTGGAGGTAAGCCCGACCCTGTGATATTGAATATATTTTTGTCCCTGCCTCTGTGCAATCCAGTAAGTGAAATGTTAAAGTCACAAATGTGTCAGATCACACTATCCGGATTGAAAATTAAGAAGTTTCTAAAAGGTTGCTTTCATTTATCAATGGCATGTAGACAAATATAATACTGAATGAAAGCTTGGAAATTTGACATCTTCTGATACTTGTGTGTTCAACCACCCGGTTATCTTAACAAAACAAAACCAATAGCTGTAAAGGAGTCAGACAATTATGTCCAAGAAGTAAACATACTCCAGAATTGTGGAGGGTTTTTATATTTTCTTAAGTCTTGAGAAGGCTGTGATATACAAACTAATCAGTCCATAATTCCCAAAGGAAAAAGAACACTGGCGCATAAAAATGTTAATGCTAGTCTCCCAGAATTCATTAGTAAGTGCCTTCCACAAATAAGTGGATATCACAAAGCAAAATGCCACTTCTAAATTTATCTCAAAGGGAGCCTTCAGATTGTGACTCCAGAGTAGAATATTCATGTCTACAATATAATGGGGGAAAGATTTCTCCAGGTCCAAATTATGGTACTTCAGTTTGCTATTACTGTGTGCTTGATTTTCTGCACACTACCTCCTACTGCTTAAAATTGCTGGCTGATCATCACCACTATTATTATTTAGGACCATATCACTAATTGGATAGCACATGAGTTCAAAGCCAGCATATTTGTCCAAAAGATCACAATAAGGACCAAAAAATCAGAATGAAGGCAATGGTTCCTAACTTGAAAGTAAACCCTTCACAAAATTCACAGAAGTGGTTGAAAATTTGTCACTGCCAAATATATTCTCATGCACATCTTCCCAGAACATGCTCTCATACACTTGCTACTGTACTGACATTTGTCCAGTAGGTGGCACACAACTAAGTACTCAGAAAAGGATGTCCTTGATAAGAAAAAAAAAACTGTCTTGACAGTATTCGCCAACTTTGAATAGCAAAATCTTTGATCATACTGGGAGTTAAGAGCAATCTGGTGTAAGCTTCAGCAGTTTATGATGTTCGTCTTAGAAGGTGACGGATCTTCCAGTATGCCTAACTTGGGCTAGAACTGCAAAAGACTGAACAGACTGTTGGTCCTGATGGTTGTGGAACAACGCTGAACATAGTATACATCAAAACAATCGTGAGAGTCATGAGGTCCTATTAAAAGCAGTAGCTCTAGTTCAATGACGATGACGACGATGAAGAGTTGGCTTTTATACCGTTTTTTTCACCCTCCTAAGGGGCCACAAAGCTGTTGACAAATCTTCTGTTCTTTTCGCCACAACAGACACCCTGTGAGGTAGGTGGTGCTATGAGAGCTCAGAAAGAGAGCTGTGACTAGCTCCAAGTCACCAGCTGGCATCATGCAGGAGTGCAGAATTAAACCAGGAGACTTCTAGATAAGAGCCTGGTTTCAGCTGGACAACCGAATTGGCCATGAACTAAACACAGCCAATTAAAAAAAAAAAACTTCTGAATCTTTTATTGATTGGTATACCCAAGGAACACCATGATAACATGAGCCCCCACAAGTTCTAATCCCTGGGTACTCAAGAAGTCAATGAGAGACAATCACTGATATAGGGTCCATTCTGGTACCTCATCTGGGGAGTGCACAGAAATTTAAAAAACAGTATACAGCAGCAGTACAAGTCAACCTACAAGAACATTCAACCACTACTCGGGTACAAATGGAATTTCCCGGTTAGGTCCATTCCAAGTCAAAGATGTTCCTACAACATAACACCATGCTTCTCCCCATTTATGTATGAGAACGAGCAGAAGAGAGTGACCAACAATATAGTTACCTTTAAGAGGAGGGGAGAAAAACAACAACCCTGAAGCCTGTTAATGATCTCTACATTTTTCATTCAAAAGCATAAACAAAGAATATGTACGGGCAATAAAGGGGAGATGTTCTTTCCTTAATGTAGCCCTCTTAGGATATTCTATCACCTTCTATTCTTTATTTCTTCAGAAATAACTATAGCCCAAATACTGATTCTATAATAACCATAAAAATAACAAAAACAATGTGCTTTCTGCAACTACAGAAGGAAATGTGTTGTTAAACTACAGCGCCCATCATCTCCCTTCAGTAGGGCCAATAACAAGGGTTTATGGGAGGTTTAACAACCCAGCAAAATCTCCAGGTCTACACATTAGGCACATCTGTTCTTTCCTTTGTATTAGCAAAGTTGTTGGGTTCCGTTAATCCAAAATACTTCTGGCTTATTTATCTAAGGATACAATTTCATCAGGGTCTGAAAGAGTAAACAGACTTTATTCTCCATTATTTTGTATGACTACATTCTGAATCTATCCTATGGAAAGAAGCTTCTGCTCTGCTATCATTGTCATGGATCAAATCAAGACATGGAATCAGGGTCACAGTTTTATTAAATTATCTCATGGTGTCCAACAATACAAAAATGGTAATTCAGAGGAAGGTGCTTGCTAAGAATACCTTGGAAACACATCCAGGTTTCAGGCCACTTTGGTTGATACGTTAAATGAAATCTCTACAACCAAGCTCACGTAAACACCACTCAAGTCATCCAAAGGAACCAAAATGGCATTAGCATTCTGGCACTTTGAAAGTAACTGCTACAGCAGTCCTCTTGAAAACTTTACCTTCAAACATATCTTACAGACCACTTGATCCCACAGTGTCACTCATGCAATGTCCTTATTAACCACTCATCCCACGGGGGGCATGCACACATGCACCACTCATGGCCTCATTGTGGGACTCATACATCCTTGCTGTCCCTTTCCCACCCGCTGCCCCTCCGGAGATACACTCAGTCCACAAACAGCCCCCACAGACAGGATCACTTTATGCATAGTCGTCTTGGCTTCACCACTTCTCTGCATCCGGCATCTTATATTTAGTGGAATGCTGGCTCCGAGGTGGCCACTTCATCACCCTGGGGTACGAGCAGCCAGGGCCTCTTGCATCTTTTGACGACAATGGGCATATTTCTGCAGAATTTGCCGAACATGTTCCTCTTCTTCGCGTTGCAGGATACGCAGGAAGTTTTGTAGCTCAGGCATACTGAAAGCATCCCACTGCAGAAAAGTCCCAAGAAGTGGTGATCACAAGAAAACTCACATCACAGTCATGAACTGAATACACATCGATACGAAACTTACACATATTTGTGCATGAAATGAAGCAAACCACCCACTCCTCCCTTCCTGGCCCTTAATATACACTTCCATGTCAACTGAAATTTGCAGGAGAGCCTTCTTGATAGTGCCAATACTATCAGCAATCAAAAGCGCAGGGTACATGAGATGAACTTCTCTGTGGTAGCCCTCAAGCAATGTAATGACCTCTGAGGTATGTCCAGCCCCATCACTATATATTTAAATATATGGTAAAGACATCTCTTTATCCTAACCCTTAATTCTGTTTATTGTACCATTTTACTGAAACCTGCCTTGAGAATTTATATGGCAGGACAGAAATATACATAATATACATAAATATTAACAGAGAGAGGAGAAGCAGGGTTTTAATTATACTGCTACACTTGTCAGAATCACTGGCTACGCTGTGGAAAAATCACTAGCAGTCCACATTACTATAGGAGGACACAGGTTTCTGCTGAAATTTCCAACCATCCAAGTGCTTTTTGGGAAAAGTGAAGACTCCAGGTTTTACAACTTGCTGTATACTCATAGGCACTACCTAGCTACTTTAAAGCAACCCAGATAATTTTATGGGTTCTGCCCTAACGCCAGAATAATCAGCAGTCATAATTTTGGAGGGAGATTCAAATATATTATCAACACCAATACTTACATTGACTTCTCCAGTCTCATTCTCCTTCAAAACGAAGCTGAGTGCCTTTTCACTAGGGCCAGCTAGCAGTCGGAGACGCAGAGGCTGTTCTTCATCAGAAAGTTTGCGGAGGTATACTGAGACACAAAAATATTAGAATTGGAATTAGTTGAGAAATTAAAGCATTCCTCTTTAGGTGATTGCCATTTTGGACAAGACAGACCAGCCTCTAGGTTCTTTAGCCAGACCGTTCTCTTCCATCAGTGTAGAGGGAGGGGAGTTCTTAACTAAAGGAAGTGAGGAAGAGTAATTCTCTGATTTTAGATTAAAGAAAAAATGGAAGGTATAAGAAACAGGCTCTAAAGCAGATAAAATCTTTCTTTTTGTGGTTTTGTGGAATACATTTCTACTTGCTGTAGGTTTTTAGGTAAGTTTTTATTAAGACGATTGGAATAAGGAGCCTCCAGGCATGCAGGAAACCTTGCAACTGCCCCAGTACTATATTGGGGATGACAGACATATACCTGACATTCCCAATATAGTGCCACTTTAAGGATCTGAAAACCCAAAATATTGCTGTTATGAGAAACTCAGCAATGATGCTGGGTTTCCCATCATAGTAATGTTCTGACACCTGATGAGCACTTTCTGGAATCAGTTTGATTGGAACTACTAGAATCCAGCCAAACATGCAACACCAAAACAAAGGGGACAACACTTTGTTGGCTTCTAGTAGTCCCTCGCATGCTGATCGAGTAGCCTCTTTCACCAGATGTCAAGACAAGCCTAAGATTGCTTCTCTTGCGTCTCTCGGGATGGCAGGAAGCAGTTATGGGATAATTTAGAGTTCACACTGCCTCTTGCTGTCTAGAGGCAGACTAAGTTATATGCCGATTATAATAGAAGCTTAGAAAAGGAGGTAATCAAGTACCTTGGTCATCTTTTTCCGTTCTCTCAAATAGAGCAAATTTGCGAGGGTTGTCAACTACCATGAATTTCTTGAGCAGAGCTTCAATAACCTCACTGGCACGTGTGCGAGAAATTAAGTGAAGATGCTTGATTGTGTCCTTGGGTAAGTAAAACGAAGTACGACGCTTTACTGCTTGGCTGCGCGAGGAGTTCTTCCTAGTGTCCTGGATAGAGGGCACTTTCTTGTTGGCAGGTATAGACACAGGTCGGATTAACTTCAACTGCACCTTGATAAAGCCAGTGTAGGAACCATCTTTGTTCTGTGGGAGCAGAAGAACATTGAGATGAACCAAGGGATCTCACACCAGTAAAGCAGAGCAAGAACCTGCAGAGAACCTCTGTGAACAGCAAAAATGCTGAAGCGAATTCTTACAACTTTTGGAACTAGCTCTAGGAAAGAGACAGTCAGGCCCACTGCTGAATTAAATTAAGGATACCACAAAATTACAGACAAAGCGTTCTAACTGTAGAATGGCTACTTCAGAGCACTCAGCTGCAGAGAAAAGGGGAGAAGGCCTTGAGCTTTAACTGTCCTGATACCTACCAGGCTCATAAAGAGGTTACTGTTGATCTGGCTGTTGTATTCTTTTATCTTTTGCTCAATCTCAGCCTGGGATAAAACCGGTTTCTCCCAGTCGATTTGCTCATCCTGTAAAATAATAGTTATACATGAGCTGGTAGAAGTATACAGGGGGAAAAAAGTTCCATAAAGGCCTCTACTTTTCATTCCCTTCTATGTTCTTTATTTCATTGGGGCAAAGGAATGAGAGGAAAGCCTACTAAGTCATTCATTTATTTCTTTAGGACATAAAGTTCCCTTTCAAAGACACTATGATGTTAATTTCCCATGCTCTATACAAATACTGGATTCCATACATTTCCAAGCTTAACCTCTTGCCATCATATGAATGAACTGCCAACAAAAATGACAAATTCTTAGGCTGAGGCTCCTGTATCCATCTCACACTTTCTCTATGGATGAGAACAGAACTGGTCCCTTTCCACCACAGTGATGCTCCAAGAATCTCCAGAGCACTTGATTATGCTGATGTCACCTAACACAAAGTAAAAGCCCATTCCTTTCTCCACAGAGAACCTAAGAAGGGGGCTTCTATCCTTCACACAAAGCTTTTGTTTCAACTAACAGTAAAGCATTAAGCACATCCTGAAACATCTGCAAAACAAGGATAAACATCCATCATGAGTTTTCCAGGCACAGCATGCAGCAGCCTAAATTTAGTTTGGTCTTTATGGTAAGCCAAATATTTGGGTCTTTCCTGTATAACAATGTACAGGACTGCTTGCTACTGAGTTCACTGAAACTTATGGACTAGACTCCTATGTCTAGAGATTTTATTTCCAAGCAGTTGTCTGTAATACTCAAGTCTTTCTAATTTAACTTCTAGAAACTCTTGCTAGAAACTTCCTCTAGGTAAACTCTTTAGGATTTCAAATGCAGTTTGAAGATTTGACAGCAGTATCACCTGAGTGAAAGCAGAATGTGTACTCACAGGCACTGCCCTGTTAAATAGCTCTTTCATAAATCTCCAAATAGTTTTAACTTATCGACTAGGTATGGGAAGATAATCTGACAATCTAGGTCCATTTGCAGAAACCATGGGTGATTGTGCATTGGCAATTATACCGAACCAAGCATTCATACTAGGAGCTTCCATTCTGCACACTGGTATAGTCTAAGGCAGGCTCCCAGGTGAGCATCCTTTGGACTGTGTCAGCATACAGAAGGGAGACTCATAGTATGCACCTACTGGCCAGTGCAGAATTGCCCTATATCAGCAGTTCTCAACCTTCCTAATGCCACAACCCCTTAATGCAGTTCCTCATGTTGTGGAGACCCCCAACAGCTTGGGTGAGATAGCTTGGGTGAGGATGGGGCAGGAAAGTGGGAGAATTGGGTGGGGCAGCTTGGGTGAGGGTGGGGCAGGAAGATGGGAGACTCGTCGTGACCCCTCTGAAAGGGTAGTTCGACCCCCAAAGGGGTTGTGACCCACAGGTTGAGTACCGCTGCCCTATATGCATCCTCTGTGAGTAACAAGACTGCCTGTCATTTGCTAAAATGGTATGCAGTCTGAACAGCACAGCCAATAGCATTCAGTTATAAATGATTTTTCTTTCATAGCCTTTTAGCAGACTTTAGTTGCTCCCAGTTGCATCAGCTTCCTTTCCTGCTGACATCACTCTTTTTAGTTGAGAAGGGAGCTTGTGGGGAATTCCAGATGAGATCACCAAAAACCAATGAGAAATCTCAAGAGATTACTAGCAACCACTTCCTTTCTCACTGTAAGAATGACAAGAGCAAAGGCGACTGAGAGGGATTAGTTCTCAGACTTTTTAACAGATGAGACTGACATAGGCAACAATCATTTTGCACATTATGTACAAGGGATATCAGAAGTCAACCATTTTATTTTAAACACAAGTACAACGTTTTGTCTTACAAAAGCCAAGTGTGAAACAATAATTAAAATGCTAGGTTTGGTTATAGAAACGCAAATTAGAATTCCTGGAACTCAGAAGATGGTCATGGCATATTGTACAAAGTCTTTTCTCTGCTCCACAGTACAGTGTGCAACTGAGAAGAGGAAGAAAGCAACAGTTTGGACTAAGGTTTTCAATCTGCTGCATATGTCTATTAAAATTCCAGCCAATCCAAATCAATTTAAGGTAAGCGAGGTTGGAGACATAAAATTAAAGCAATTATAATGCATGGGAAAGATGCCATCAATGTGATTTTGCATATTTAAATAATACCCTTTAACACAAGTTTCGAAGATACTATTTTTCTGCTTATCTTGAAATTATGATATTTGCAGAGGGAAAAAAAAGAACACCAGAAAAGGTTCTGCCGTTTTTAAAAACTCAGTGCAACTTAATATAAAGTGTCTAACCTTATCCTAGTTCTATCTGGCACCTGCGCACACACAAAATAGAGGCACCAGCCGGGAGATCTTCTTTTGTTACCATCTACTTTATCTTACTTGATGAAGGTACATAGAAGTATATGTTCATAGTTGAACAGAAGCATGGGAAGCAAGAAACTGAAAAATCCTGGCCTACTTTCTAGGATTCTGAAGGCAAAGATCCATCACTCTGAACTGCCCACTGAAATGGTTCAGAAGACAGTTCAGTTCTCTTAGTATTGGTATGTTTAATCCTTCTTCTGAGCCTTATTAACGTGATAGCAGAATTTCAAACTAATTTGATTGTGCTTACTAGACACTGAACAGCCAACTGAATCCCACATTTAATAAAGAACTTAGGTTGTCTCCAGATGGCAAGAGGCAGCACAGGATATTAAAAAATCCCTCAATTGCCTCTTGCCTGTCCTGCCAGTCACAGGCAACAAACCCCACCACAGTTTTCCTTACCTGCACCATCAAGTGAGCTGCACATAAATTTGCCTCACTAGGAACTTCTGGGAGCCAACCAAGAACATGCCTCCCTTCTTTTGATTTTCTTTACACCCTTGCTGACTCAGCTCCCATAAGTGCTCAAGAAGATAGCTTCATATGCACCTTGCCAAACATGAAGGTGAGCAGAGGCATCATGAGAACTCCATTGTTATTGCTGTGTTTCCCATAATAGGCTTGCAACACATTCTCTTTGTGTTACAAATGGGACTGCACAAAGTCTAGCAATTTCAATTCAGTGGCGGAGGGAATGTGGGATTGATTATTAGCGTCAGAAAAGGTGAAGAGAAGAACACTTCAATTATCGTGAGGTCAGAGTAATTCCTTCAGGGGAAGTTACAGCATATGTGCATTTTTAATTGAAAAAGGCAAGGGAAAGAGAAGCATGTGTGTGTTGCAAGAACACATATTGTTTTCTCCTTTCACCAAAATTGTAGAATTTAGGATCATTCTATGAAGCTGCCTAGTTGAAGATGCAGAAAGAAAAGTATTTCTTCCCACAGTGCATAGGCAAACTATGAAGTTTAGTGGCACAAGACCCATTGATGGTATTAACTGAACAATTCTGAAAAACAATCAAATAAGATAAATTCATTAACAGCACTATCAAACTACTAGCCATGAGAACATCATACTGTTTTCAGCATTAAAGGCAAAACTCCTCAGGAAATAAGCAGCATAGTATGGCATCTGTGAGTAACAAGACTGTCTGTGTTATGCAAATGTTTTAATGAAGGAATTCTCAAAGGCCCCTGGTTGGGTCACTGGACCCTTCCAGCACAGTTCTTCTTATGCTCTTTCTAAATCTCCCAACATATAGGCATTGTACAAGTAAAACTGCTTTGTTTCTGCCTTTTAAGAGGATTTCTTTCTGCTACTATACCATAAAATCACTACAGATAGGCATGACAGAAGCCATATTGCCCTGAAGAAACAATTTCAGGGAAATGAAAAAGCAAATGAGGAGAAATCTGCTTACCCCTTCTTCCCTTTAACTTTCCCTTCCTTCCACAAGACCAATTACTGTATGAGTTATTGGGTGTTTTTCCACTGAGCTCCTTTGATCCAGATCTAAGAAGATCCAGATCCAATGAATGGGTACTTCCCTTAATCCAGATCTAGTAGATCTGGATTAAGGGAAG
>MTQE01000401.1:25178748-25190099 GCA_014337955.1 Aspidoscelis marmoratus
ATGGCCCGTCTGGTGGCAGTTGGGAGGGAGGGGCCAATGCTGGGAGCTTTCCTTCCGGTAGAACAAGCTTTTCCAGAACCTCCCTTTGTCCATGCCGTGACCCGTCCTTTGGAAGAGTTCGCATAATTCATTAGAGAAATAAACGAAATATTGTACATACACGAGGGGCTAGTGAATACTGTACAGCAAATACCATGGAATAGCCAGCCCTTGTCACATTTCTCTCCCCCGCTTTTTTTTCCTGGCAAGAGACCCCCCTCTTCCGGAGTTAAGAAACGAGCTGAACATGTGATGGAGACAAAAGTCTCCTGAATCGATTTTTCCTCCTCATACATGATAATGGAGAATGGAGGGGGGGGGGGGAAGGCTGTGGTTACCCTTTGAATAATCCATTGCAACTTTTTAATACAAATGTTCAGTCAGTGCATAAAACTGCAGCCTGCATAGCTGCTCTATCCATTTGGAGTTGTGCCCACTGTTTTCCCTGATCCGGCTGCCCTCTGCCCTCTTATCCCGCCAGCCTCAGTGGAGGATGAGGCTCTTGCCTCCCTACACATTCCTAAAGATAAGACAGTAGTTCTTGCCCCTCCCTGTTACATGGGTGGAAGGGCTTGGGTGCAGAAGAAATGCCCCACTGGATCAGGCCTGTGCGCATCCCAGCAGTCTGCTGGCACAATGGTCAACCGGTTGCACCAAGAAGCCCGTAAGAACATGAGAAGCCCTGCTGGATCAGGCCACAGCCCATCTAGTCCAGCATCCTGTCGCACTCAGTGGCCCACCAAATGCTCATGGGCATCTCAAGCAGAGACAAGGACAAACCTATTCCTGCTCTAGAATCCCAGCAAATGGCCTTAGAAGCGCCCCGGTTACCCCACCCCACCCCAGCCTGAAAGATGCACCTAGGCATTCATTCTAGTAGACATTGACACATCTGTCATCCATAAATTTGTCTAACCCTACCTTTAAGCCATGTAGACTGGCAGCTGTCACCACCTCTTCCGGCAGCAAATTCCATAAACCAATGACCCTCTGGGTGAAGAGATACTTCCCCTTGTCGGATCCGACTCTCCTACCCATCAGCTTCATAGAGTGCCCCCTGGTTCTAATGTTGTGCAACAGAGAAAAGAAATTTACTCTATCCACCTTTTCTATACTATGCATAATTTTATATACTTCAGTCAAGTCCCCTCTTAAACTCCGTCTCTCCAGACTAAAGAGGCCTAGACGTTGCAGCCTGATTTCATAAAGGAAGTGGTCCAGCCTCTTAATCATTCTGCTTGCCCTTTTCTGCACCTTCTCTAGTTCCACATCACCATCAAGACAGGAGCACACTTCTCCTCTTCTTGCAACCCCCCCCCCAAAAAAAATCAGGCCTGGAAGGCCTACAATTTCTCAGTTCCCATCACCATTGCATACTACTATCAGTAAACAATGAGGCACCACTGCAGATGTCTTTGCTGACTTCTGGACTGCCTGTTTCAAGGCATATCTATCACTGGACAAGGCCAACTTTCTGCTGTGTAACCACCCAGGACACCAGATGTATGTACAGCAGTGGTTTGGTTTTGTTGGGTGCTACTACGGTACTACATTGGCTTTTACTGCACTCTGCTGTTGCCTTCATTTTTCCTGGTAAAGGACTTTTAATCTGATTTAGAGATGTGCACTAATGCACTCATATGCTAATTCAAAGATCTTCCCAAGGGGACCTGGAACAGGTGATTCTATTCCGTGAAAGCCTATCTCTTTTATTATGTTGAGTGAAAGAAGACCAAAGGTGAAAGCAATGGAGATTATCAGTAGAAGTAACCTCTTTATATTGCTCATCTCCTTTCTCTTCCTGTCACAATATTCTTCACAGTCAGCAGGGAACATGGGGCTTCAATAATGCCACCACTCAGCACTGTTATCACATTTTCCCCTGGCTCTTGGAATGGAATAGAAAAAATAAACATCTCTTTCATTCTGTTGGCTGGGGCACCTGTAGAATAGCGTAAAATCCATGAACTGACTTATTGCAAAGGTAGCATTCTATGATGTTCCCACATTGGAATTCACTAAGATCTTCCATACAGCCCATTTTACTGTCAATATGGGAACTGTTTTCTACCTGAATAAGCCATCCGGATGATCCTGATCTAAGGAACGAGTCCTTTAACTAATCTGGATTTAGATGCGTCTCCATGGGCGGTATAGCACCCAATAGCAATGGGTACTAGCCTGCTTGCAGTGGAAACGTCAGAGCACCCATGTGGAAAATCCGGATTTACACACCTGGGACTCGCCCGTCACCCGATGTTTTTTGGGGAGGGCCACGGGGGGTGGGGGGCCAACTCCGTAGATGCTCTAGATTCTTCAAAGATCCTCCAGAGTGGCTCTGGAGAATCTTCGAAGATTGCAGCAAATTGCTCCCAGAGATTCTTTGGACAAAACTCTGTAGAAATGGCATTGCTCTGATGGGTCATCTTTGAAGCCTGTGCCATTCTCTGGAGTTTTCTTCAAAGCCATCTTTGGAGCCATCTTTGGAGATTATGCACAGGCTTTGGAGCTTTGGGTTTCGGGGTAACCCCAATGGGTGCCCACCCCTAGACCCCATTGCCCGATCATGGTGGAAACACGCTCCGTATAATCCAGATTTGATGCTTGAAGACCCTGTTTTAGAGGAAATCCGGATTATAGGTCCTGAAGGATCCATTTAATCTGGATTTCCCTAGGACAGGTGGAAACAAATGTGGTTCTAATGGGGTCTGCAGTGGAAACAGGGTCTTCCTGCTCTGAGCCTAATGGGTCCTTAATGGGTACTTAGTGCTAGTGGAACCCCACCCCCCACCCCCCAATATCTCTCTTCTTTGTTCTACATTTTCTCTTGGCTGCAAACTGTTAACAATCCCCCTCCCCCATAGCTCTTTCTTATCAAAATAAAACAGAAAGTAGTAGGGATGTGCACAAATATTTGAATGTTCTATTCCAATCCCACAAATGTCGACATTCGAACTCGAACTGGATTTTTGAAAATCCAAATTTGCACATTTGAACTCAAGTACGGATTTTTGAATAATTCGAATGTGTGGATTCGTATCTGTCATATATGAATCTGTGCAAAAATTATACGTATCTTGCGCTTAAAATACGGGATTAAAACTGCATACGGGATAATATTGGATGCATATGGATTTTTACACAATGCACACAGATACGTATAACAGATACAAATGTTGTCAACATTTGTATCTTTAAATACGAATCTAAAATTCGAATGTACGGATTCAAGTGTTGCAGATTTGAATCAGATTTTACGACATTTGGATCTTAAATATCTGAATCTACTCAGATTTTTTGACATTCAAATCTACCCGGATTCGAACGTCAAAAATACATTCGTGCACATCCCTAGAAAATGGAAAGGGTGAGGGAAACCCCATAAGAAATATTCTCTGTTTTAAAATTAAAGTCAAGTTATATATGCACACACTAAAGCAAACACTTAAGTGGTGGATGGTTGGTGGGTTCTGCCATATTCCTGTGGTCCACTGCCACTCTAAACTCAGGTAAAAGGCGAGAAAAAGCCCTAGAGAAGAAGCAAACAACCCTGGAGACACTTTCAAATTACTGCTGCTTCCCATCAAGCACGTGGCCATTTACAGAATGCATGCTTTCCAATCGGCAGGTCCAGAAAAAGAGACAAATGTATTTCCTACAGCCACGTTAACTGGACAGCTATTGTCTTTACTCTTGTTCACAGAAAACCAGACAAATTTCCAGACTGCCCCTCTTTTGTTATGGTGGTCCTAACTGTTATGGATTGGGGGGGGGGAATCCCCTATAAAGGAAGCTGATGATGGGCAAAACTTAAGTTTTATGCCAGCCCTCTTTGCCCTGGGATGAGAAGGAGGGAAGGAACAAAAGAGAGACCATGCTGTCAAAGAAATAGATATGAGGTGGGAGGAAGAATAATGCATCGCAAACATGTTGCAGTTGAGAAAGGGAAATGAGAAAGGAAACAACAACACCACACACACGGGAGCCACGTAACCAGCAGCAGAAGCAATAAGTGCTTTCGAAGGACAGCATGCAAGCAGCAAACATAAATGCCCCAGGGACTCTGTGGTTTTAAAACAGGAAAACACTTGAAAAAGTTCCATGTTTGCTCTACCCCCAAACTCAGTCTCATAAGAAAGGTAGTTCCCTCCTAGTTCAACTTCAGAAATGACACTGTGGCCCTATCTACATCAATGGGAGAAGTCTGAAATGGATTAGGCTATAGATGGAGATGTTCACATGATGCACAGTAGGACAGCCCACCATCTACTGACTGAAGTAATTTACAACATGTCAACAAGATCTCCTATTCCAATTCACATTGAATCCTTGCTAGTATGTGTAGGTCAAGTTCTCATTATATGAGGCTTTCCTCCATTTTATCTGCTTGCCTGTCTCTGTAAGCTTTGAAAAAAGTCATGGAGAGACAACTTTGCCCACAGCACCATCTTCTTCTGCTCTTTTTTCTCCCCCTGTGGACTATGATCACATGCCATGGACTTGCAGCAGGGCCCCCAACAGCTTACATGTTCCAAATAATGTTTTCCCCCACCCTTGATTCTTACAGGTATTGCCCAGGTATGCTTTACTCCTTTGAAACAGCAAGGCTCATCCTGCAATGCCTCTTCTTCCATTAAAATAATTTTGTGAGCTCAAAATCTCTCTGATGTGTTTATTTTATATTACTATTTATAAATTCAAAATCTTTCTTCAAGTGCTCAATGTTCAAGCATTCCAACACTCAAGTGCATAGTGTTCTGATTCCAAGGTGAGGCTAAAAGGCAGTAAGAAGTTTTCATACTGGGAATCACAGTGAAATCACTCCATCCCACCTTCAACACATACATACATTCAAGTACTTGAATGCTTGAGTAAGGTTCATCAATTTAATTTTTTTTTAAAAAAATTGCATGCTCAAGTAGACATGCAAGCTGACATTCAAGGGACAAGTTTTCTGTGGCATATTCTTATTGTTATTTTAATGGATGAAGAGGTGTGGATAGAGCTGCAGCACATCAAGGTAGTGTTCCAGGATGGCAGGGTGGTTCTGGCCATAGTTGTGAGCATTAAACACAATTTTAGAACAAATTTGCTCCTCTAGGCACACAATGAGGCAACAACATACTTGGCACAAGCATGGGAAAATTGCACGTTTTTCTCTAATCACTTTCATTTAACATTCACCTTAACATGCCTTGCTTTTAATTAATTCATTCCATAGATCTCCACCTGGAGTTCTGCACTGCCTGATAGTCAATCACCTCAGTGCCAAATGCATTAGAAAATATTATTGTTCCATCTACCCGTGCACTAACAGAACCTAAGAAAACTGAAGTCAGGAATGAGATATATGATCCTCTTTCTAGTACTGTATCTTATTACATAGAGTACTTCAAAATGTAGCAACCAGAGTGTGTTTATGTTTCTCTTCTCTTTGTGTAACATGAACTGTTCAGGCCCTCCTGACCCAGTCCGTCTAATGTCATACAATCAGACAATGTTAGAACAATGGCTAGAGATGGAGATTTGATCTTCCAGCTGTGCCTTATGAGCACTAAGCTATACGGTATTGTTCTGTTCATTCTTTTAATCCTGCAGCCCAATAACTTTCTTTAGTAGTCAGAAAAACTACTTGATGGTAATAGACTCCAACATCTGGTGCAATCATAGAAAAAACTTAGGTACTCTCCAGGCAGTGAGGAGAAAGGCAGATATAATGGCAAACTTACTTTTGCCCCTTGAGTCCCACCACACACACAGAGCATGTAAACAACATACACAGTGTTGGAAGGGGCTTCTTGGAGCTCACTGCATGCCCGCTCCTTTTCTTTTGCTTTTTGCACAGGGTAGTGAGTTCCCAGCAGTCCTTTCCAGTATTATGCCAAACAACTTCATTAGATAGTCAATAAGTTGTTTATATGTTGGGCCTGAGTCAAAAAAGTGTTGGATCTCCAGTGCTATTTTACTTAAGCAACTTGACAGCCCTATCTTGATATCAACAAGGTGCTGACATTTTTTCCCAATCTAGAAGGTCCTTGAAGGTGCCTCCAGGTGGCAGAAGGCAATCCTGGACTCCTGTTTCCTCCTCCTTGTTCCTTGCATTTTTGCTCCTGTTGCAAATACCTATATGTTAGTCCAACACCAACCCACTTCCCTTCGTTCCCCCCCCCCCATGTATCATGCTAGCAAGAGTGATGAAGATGTTTCACATTAGAGGATTGTATTCTTAACAAATAGTCGAAGGAAGCAATCTGTCCTGAAGAAAGCTGTTTCTGATCATCAGGGTTTTGAGTCCAGAACCCAGTGCATAAAAACAAAAAACCCATCCTTTTATTTACAGTAAGATACCCAGGGTGTCACACAGAATGTAAATACTTCCCTTGCCTTTTTCTAAAATATTATATAGAATATACAGAATTTCACTCTAAATCAGTACAGGCATTCCAGGTAGTTATCCTCACAAGCAGACCTACTTATCCTTCATCCTTAAAAAGTGAAAGCTTGGATCTTAATTTTTGCAATGTGGATTTAAAATGAAAAAAGATTTCTCAGGAATTGTTTTGCTCAATGGAAGAAACCCCTAACGGCTGATTTCCATTTTTTCCCCCAGAATAATGAGAGAGTGAGGACTCAGGGACGCATCATGAAACATGTTCTGACTGTCAGTAACTTAATTGCAAAATTTACAGGGACTGACTTGTAATAGGACCCCTGTGGCATTTTTTAAGACTTCAACTTGCAAACAATTTTCTACAACATTATTACTATTACACTGGGGACTAGTACAGCTAGTACAAAGAACTGATGCTTATCCTTCTCCTGGTGTGATCCTTCTCAACGTTTGTACAGAGACTGTAGAAAAAGGTGCACTGAAAAAATATTAGTCCCAAACCTGCAGTCTGAAAAAAGGAGAATTCACGCTTATCACCTGAAGCCTAAGAATATCAGCCACGGGGATTTTTTGTAAAACAGTAAGAATTCCTTAAGAAGCAAGGAATTAAATCCAGATGTCTCTAAGCTCTGAGAGTTCCATCAGTCGCCCATAACTGGCTGTTATTCTCTGACTGACTCATGGAAATATCAGCAGTGAACAGACACTGAACAAGGGGGCCTTTAATGACTACAGTTATATTGCAAGACATAGCAGGAGGTGAAAAAGATGGAAGAACATGCAAAGCAACCTCTTTGGGGGAAGCATCAGGGATTCTTCCTCCCTACACCCTTTATGTGTGCAAGTGTGCACGTCTGTATGTTCCTGTTGGCCTGGGGAATAGTCCCCAAACACTGTTGCTAGGGAAGACTGTTTCATGACAGAAATCTTTACTGTAGCACGTGGCAAAGTGGTAATTGGCAGTGAGCAAAACCAGCTGGACTGATGCGCCTTCTATTTCTAAGTGCCTGCTCTTTTGGCATGCTCAGTCCCCTGGGACATATTAACAGCATCCAGGCACAGCTGCAGTGATCAGCCCTGCCATAACCGAATGGAATTGGATCTGTCTAGACCATGGTGAAATTTATAGCTCCCTTTCTTCATTCTATTAAGCCTTTGTTTCGAAAAGGAAAGCTAACTTCTGGATCTGCTCGGGGAAAAGAAGCTTCCCATATATCCTAGTAGCACATTTTCCAAACCAGAAAAGAGGGGAAGCGCCAGTCCTTCTCAATAATTTACAGCGTGCTATTTGCTAAGCTGAAGTCTATATAAGCAAAGATGACATAGACAAGGGACCAACAATTTTACATCGGAACAGGAGTCATTAGTGCAGACTTGCTAAGAATCTTAGCAGGGGCATGTTCCACATAGAAAATCTACAACTGCTGTGTGCAAATAGCCTTTTCCTTCATTATTATTACTATGTGTTGACTGCACAGGAAACCTGATTCAGTGACTGTAGTTTTGGTCCATTGGTAATTCAAATTCTAATGAAAGATTTAGATTGTCTTCAAAGAAATGTGGCTTATTCCAAGTATGTGGGATTTTTTTACAGTTGTGGAATAATTATTTTATTTATTTATGATGTCATCCAAATACTTTTTTTTCATTCTATCTAATGCACCAATAACAACTGGAACTAGTATTGTGTTTTTCTCACAGGAATACTTAATTTCACTTTGTAGTTCTCAACATTTTTTGACCTTCTCAACATTTTTTGACCTTCAGTTTGCTGGTTAGTCTAGCAAATGGACAGGGGCAGGAGAGGATGTCATGATGACCTAGATCAGCACATCTAATACAACTCATGCTTAATACCACATCAACAAACATTAATACTCCTTTTCAGTTGTGGTATGTTGCCAATAAATTTGATCTTTCCTAACATTCTTATCATCCTCTCGGAATAGTCGATACACTTCAACAAATTCATTATTTGCCCTGGAAGCAAAGTGACTACATAAAGAGGGGAGAAATCAGTCTTTGCTTCTAATTATTCCTGTCTCAGCATTAGGGTAGTGCAACATTGTCTGTGTACAAAGGGAGCTGCTCAAGTTAGATTATTGAACACAGCATTTTTATACAATGAATATCCAGGACAGTCTCACATAGGGTTATTCCCACTCCAAAATACTTGGCTATGTCAGGGACTGAATCTCAAATGTCTCCAAGGAAAGACATTTTGTTTATTAAGGTGAAGGAATAACTGATGCCAATGTACTTCAGTTTCAAAATACAGTAATCCCTTGTATGATAATATAGTTTGGTTTGCTCAGATCTCCAGGCTGTGCAAAATGGTCTTATGCAAATAACTCCTGCCTATGGAAAATTGGGGGATAGAGGAACCATAAAACCCAGTGTACCGGTATTAAGTTAATGGTCCTGGAGACAGAAGAACTAGATCACCTGTGTGTGTGTAGTCTATAAGTTTAAATTACTAGGAGCTCCAAAGCCAAATCACATTATTGAAAGTTTCCCATATTGCATTAAAGAAGGACAGTCACACTTTACTTGACCATGTTATATTAAACCAATATCATGTTATAACATGCTGGGCTACCTGAGGAATGGCTGTATTCAAAGTCAACCCAGATTATTAATAGTACCTAAGTAGCTAATAATTTGCCAGCTTTGAGTGACACACTTGTGCATCCACCTCACCCTGTGAAGTGCAAAGTCTACCTGGCTTGCTGTGTGGGTTTGTCTGCCATCCAAGCTGTTGTTAAAAAAAAAGGCTACTTGCTATTTATGAACACATTTTTCTTCAATGCAAAAAAGCAGTCTGTGTTTTTACACCACTTCGGAAGACTCAGAGCTGGTTTCTTACCACATTGGTATCTTTTTCCACAGTCTGTTCATTGCTTTCATTCTGATCATTATCCTGAAATCTGGGGCCACTGCAGTCAAGCCTGATCAGAGCGCGACATCGGTAATGACAGGTGAACTTGCAGTCTGCAAAAAAAAATTAATATGAACTTTCTGTAAGGAAACACATTTCTTAGGAGTCACTATGTTCTCTTGTATATGTGAAAGTGAACATTAACAATGTTTGCAGCTTAGAATGGCAGGAAAGCACTTTAATGTAACTAGTAGGAGCAGCTTATGTTTTAATCAGAGTAACAGCATCTCAGATCTCAGCACAATACTTTTTTTCCACCCTTTAATTTCTATAAAAGCACTCCAGTATCTTATAACATTGGCTAGGGTTAATTTATTCAAAATCTCTCTCCTATTTTCATTCTTCTGCACCACTTGCCCTGCAAGAAAATATCAAAACCAACACCGATCATACCAGAATCTCACAGAATTTTCTCAAATTTGTATTTAAAAGACCTTTCGACTTTGTGTTTTATATATAACGCAAACCTTGTCTTCATAGCAGTGCTATAATGCTCCCCTATCTGGCCCAGGCGTTATAGTCCCTTGGCAAGAGTAACAAGCTAGAAAAAGATAGTGATCATCTACTGTTCAAAGAAAGGAGCATGAAAGAGCCTCTCTGTCCCAAGGCATCACCTTTCCTGGACAAGCCCTTCTGGCAGCCATTCTGTCGCCTGTCAGATAAAGGGCTCATTTTAAGAGGCAGCCTGCACTAATTATTCTTTGCTTGGATGGGCTAGAATAACTACATAAGATATGGGCTCGTGTGAGCAGAATGCCTAATAATCAGTCACATGCTGCGAGGGCACAACTTTATTGCCAGGAAAGGGAGGGCTCTGTTTGATTAAGATCATGCATGGTCGGTTTTTAATTTTGTACTACTGAAATTGTATGTACAGTATTTGAATCTGAATCAATTTGTGCTCATCCATTTTTCCTACTTCTACTCACACCGTCCTACACAAACGAAAAATAGATGCCTATGTGGTTTAAAGTATTCTGTACTTTCTTGGTATTTTGCCTTATTTTTTTAAACACAGTTGCACCTTTATTTATAATGTTGAAAAGGCTTATATTCAACAATCCTTAAGCAATCTGGGGGGAAATTTGTGTAAGCAGAGATTTCTTTCAGACTCAAAAGTGGTGTTCAGACTATTTTATATATTTTTTTCAATCAGAAAATGGATGTTACTACATGAACATTACATTATTTGTAATTAATTTATTCAATTAATTTTAGGCATTCTAATTTTTATTTGAGCACCATCTCTTGCAAATCCTCCAATGCTGCAAATGTAAAACCTGTTAGTATCAGCAAATTCAGCAGGGCCTGAGTCGTCACCATCATCATCCACAAGTAATTAGAGTCTTTTGTTTAGCAATGTGATTATTACAGTGCACTTCCAGATGTGATTTCATGCACACAAAGCATAGCAATTATTATACAACTGGCATGACTACCTCAAGATATCTGGAAAGAACAAAAGCTAGGATCCCAAGACTGACCAAGATTTAAGAAAGGATTAGATAAATTCATGGAGGACGGATGTTTCAATGGCTACTAGAATGGATGCTTAGGTAGTGCTTCCAGGCTGGAGAGGTAGACAGGGTGCCTTTCAAGGCCATCTGCAGGAAATTGAGAACAAATGAAGATTTTGCCTTCATCTTCTGCATGAGATGCCCAGAAGCAATTGGTGGGAGACAGGATGCTGGATGGACTAAGGCCTGATCCATACTCTTCAAAAGCTTTGGTGCAGGTCTACAAGAGTTGTTCAGCAGCAAATATCGTTTACAGGCATACTGCCTCTGAGTACATCCCCATTAGCTACCAACAAACTTGCCTTTCATTACTCTGTGACCCCACAAAGTGTTTCTATACATCCAATTTAGCACTTTTCTTTTCTAGCAATCTTTTCAAATTTCCAGAAATTCAAAAAAATTAAGAATTTCGGAATGTTTGGGTGCGTCTTCATGGCATAGTTATCTCGAATTCAAAACGTTTTGA
>MTQE01000401.1:25191401-25209371 GCA_014337955.1 Aspidoscelis marmoratus
GAATTCTTTAAACTGAAATAACACATGCCATGAAGACGCGCCCTTAGCTGTTGCTTTCAATGGAAGAGAAGTCCACATTTGGGTAGACATCCTCAGATACCATCAAAAACTCAACAGCCACTTCCTAGGCAAGAAAAGTCTTTGTAGACTGACCAACCTAGTATACAAAGCAAAGACATTTGAAGGATCTGTTAATCTCCTGAAGTGCAGGTTTCATTTTCTCCCATTCTCTGGAAGAGTCTCCAGAGATCTAGTTTTTTGGCTACTGATAATTACTTCTAAATAGTTATTGTTTAAGAGTGTCTATAGCTGTCTGGTAAACAGAGCTGCCATTCAGTCCCTGGCAACTTCTGAGAAGGTGGTAAGGGCAAACCACTTTTGTATCTGTGAAGAGAGCTGTAAGCCTGGATGGTTATACTGAGCTTTTAATATTTGAATACTAGTTTTCTTCTGTTACACATATCCCTCTTTCAACCGCTTTCATAGCATCCTAAACACCACCACATTTTATGTCATCAGTAGGATTGTTTTTAACATATAATTCTGTTTTCCAGTCTCTGCACTGGTTCTTTTATTTAAAAGGGACAGATTAATTCTCCATTGCTTATTTCTGTTTTCTAATTTTTCCCAACATTAGCTGACCCTGAAGACCAGAATAGTTGGAAAGAAGGATACTGCTAATTTTAACATTTGATTTTTTTTTTATCCCTAAACCTGTAGTATTTAAGATGAAATCAGTACCAGTGTATCAGTACTTTTGGATGAGAAAAAACATAGCTCTTACATGTTTTATTTAGAAGTCACCATGTGCTCATTTTCCAGGTAAAAAGCTTTGCTTATATAACTATATTCATGGGATCTCAAGGAGAGGGCTTTCTTGTAGTTCCTTCTCTTGCAGAGGTATGAGGCATAAGGACATACAAGAGGGCCTTCTCTGTGGTGGCCCCTAGAGTTTGTAACAGCCACCTTCTTGAGGTTTGCCAGGCGCCTCCATTGTATAGTTTTCGGCGCCTGGTGAAAACATATCTTTTCAACCAAGCTTTTGCCATCTAAATAGCTTCCTCAGGGTGCTGTCCTGCTAGGGAAGGGGGGATGAAGGGGGAAGGAGGGAGGGGGTGATATTTTAAATTATTATTATTTTCTTTTTATTTGTTTTATTCTTACTGTAACCCACCCTGGGACCATTTGGTGAAGGGTGGAACATAAATTTATTAAATAAATAAATATCATAAAACTTCTACTTTGCAAACAAAAACATGTGGAAGGGACTTCTCTGGAGTATTTTGCCATAGGTTTGTACAAGCCCTTCATGAACAACTACTCACAGGCCACTATAATAGAATTGCTTTCAAAGAAAACCTATCTTCCCTCCAAACTTTTTTTTTTAGAATAAAAAACCCATATTTATTCCTCTTATTTTGAAGGCAAGACTGATACAAGCACTGAAAAAAATCATGGATGGGCTAATGTGGTCTGGCAAGGTGATTCAGGGCCAGTGGCCACTACCTGCTCTGACAGCACTGATGCAGTTCACACTTCCCCACAACTGCAAAGCTCATGCAAGCTTTGCAGACACCCCCCACACCTCCTCAGAACCTGGGGTGGTTTTTTGGTGGTGCAGGGGGCACGGGGTTGGACTTGACGACCCAAGAGGTCCCTTCCAAATCTATGGTTCTATGAAATAACAATGGCATACCACTGATAACCATCCCCCACTAGTCCTGGAACATAGAGGTAACCTTCTGTATGCCTCCTGAGTTCTAGAACAAGGCACTTGGCCCTCTTGTACACCCAATTAAACAGGTCCAACACAGATCCGGTTTAAGGGACTCTTAATCCTGACCTGGCTCAGTCTGGTGCAGATGGTGCTGGACCAGCTGGAGGGGGCCTCTTTAATCCACATTAACATGCAAATGTGGAGACCCAGGATCTGATTTTGGAGACTCATTAAACTGGATTACAGGTAAGGGCAGAAAGGTCCGTATTTTGGTCTGCAGTGGACCAAAATACAATTTGGCAGAATTAAAGGATAGTACTCCAATCAGAGCTCAGATATTCCTTTGACCCCTACCCCCCTACCAGTTTCCTTTTGTTGGTCACTGCTAGTGAGAAGTAGTTGTGGAAGAACGTTTGAACATCTTTTTTCTGTGATGCTTGCAGGGGTCAGGCTGTGGGAAACAGCTATTTCTACTTCACATGCCTCTTTCTTAGAAGTTTTAATTAGGAGCATATGTTTTTATTGCAAAGATCTTATCACATTCAAGCTTTTTTATAAAAAATAATCAGCATAGTTTGGCCTTCAGGATATTAAAGAATATCGTTAACCAGGACAAATAGTGTATACTTTGAAGTCTTCTAAAATAAAGATACCCTCAGTGATTGTACTGACACATGCATGCAAGGCAACAGAATTGAAGTAGTTTGCCATGATCCTGCTCTGGAGAGATGCCAGAACTGAACTGGGCACCATCTCCATATAAAACATGTTTTGCCACCAAACTGGAGCCATACCCACTCCTCAAAGCCTCTTGAATCAGAAATCAAATACAACTTACATGAGTTTAGGCCAAGCACAACTTTATGAGCTACCTCCATTTCAGGAGCATAAAATGGTAGGACAGTCACAATCTCCAGAGCTAATTGGATAACAGATATTGGATAGAACAACAGGACTGTAGAGATGTGATAAGACTATCACAGGATGCCAGCTATCTTTCACCAGCTCAAACTGGTGCATTAGAAATAGCCTTGTGTGGCAGATACCTAGCAAGATTTTCCAAGGTATTCTTCAAAGAAGTTTCTTGGCAGCATTACTCTGTTTCTCAGCTCTACATATCAAAAAGCAAAATTTCTTACCAATTTCATCTTAGTTCCTTTCTAAGGTAAAGGATGTAAGAAGCACTCTGACACCCTCTGGTGACTGAAATGCAGTACTGCAGTGATCTGACTTTCTAGCCTCTACCTTACCTGCATTCCTGCAACAGAGGTGCTTTTGAATAAAAGGTTATCTCCTGAAATAACTTACAGAATCTAATATCCAAACGTATTATTATTTTCACTTCCAATTCTTATTTGTCTGCCTTCCCTTCAGAATGCCAAATTAGCAACAAACACATATAGTTTAAATTTTCATCTCTACTAACTGCATGACAAAAAAAAAAAGCACAGTGTATAATTGGTAGCGGGGTAGCAGGCACAGTTCAGTAGCATAGACACTGTCTGGGAAACAGCTATGCTGTCTCCAGGCCATTCAATACACCTTGGAGGGCATCAAAGTACTTGTATCCCCACAGCATCTCCTGCTTCGAAGGACCCCTGCACCCAGGCCCAAAATGTTCACTGCAGAAGGACCTCTAAGGTTGTTTCTTGCACCCTGAATCAGACCCTCACCATGGTGAAACATGCCACATTCATGCATGGATTGCTGTGCTAGCACACAGAAGGTGATAAGGCCCTCCACTTGCAGATGCAGCAACTAGAGCAACATGGTCTTGGCCATAGCAGTAGAGCCATCAGAAGGCGCATTCCAGAAGAGAAACCTCCCCAGGGCATCCTCTGCCAGGGAAATGCAGGCATGCCCAAAGAGTCATTGCTTCTGTCCCTATAATTTCCCTAGAAATTACTTCTATATCAGCTGGACAATGATTATGTTCACATTACAACAACAACAATTAAAACACCTTAGGGCTATCTCTAGATGCTGGGCGTGTATCCTGCTAGCAAGCAATAATCCAAGTATTGCCCCTCTGGCGTTATTGCTTGCTACCTAGACAGCATGTTTAGGCCAGTGTGGAATAACCAGATGTGAGTAGCACCACCACTGCACATTCAGGGTCACCTTCTTTGGGACCCGCACATCTGCAGTAGACAGAAATGATGGTGGCTCCCTCCACAAAGCTAGATAATAGCACTATTGCTGAAAAGGCCACCACCATCACTGGCTTTTCCAGCAACAGAATATTGTGCTTTGTAGGAGGGAAATAGCAGAGCTATGGTAGAGTTGCCACAAAATATCTGTGGCAATGCTACCTTGGGCCACCTCCCAGCTTTCCATGTTCAGTGAGCCAATTTGGTCTAGTGTTTAGGCAGCTGGACTCTTATCTGGGAATACCGGGTTTGATTCTGCACTCCTCCACAAAGCCAGCTGGGTGACCTTAGACTAGTCACAGCTCTCTTCTGAGATCCCATAGCCTCATCTACCTCACAGGATGTCTGTTGTGGGGAGAAGAATAGAAAGCTGTATCAGCTGCTTTGAGTCTCCTTAGGTGGGTGAGAAAAGTGGGGAAGAAAAGCCAACTCTTCGTCTTCTATATTGCCCCCATCTGGACAGGGCCTTAGAGATGGTAACATGTGGCATTCATGTTCTAATCCCAGCACCAGTCCACATTTTTTTGCCTAAAATATTCATGAGAAAGGGGGGAAGCAAACTGAAATGTGAACAATCCCACCTGTGAACCATCTCTAAGTTGCCTCAGAGGGTTTTTTCCAACTCCATGTGAATGTAGCAAATAAGGATGTGTTTCTCAGCTATTTGGCAACATTTGGAGAGAGACTCAGGGATATAAAACCTCAGGGTGACAGTGAGGAGGAATGGGCTTCCTGAACTGGCCTCAGCAAGCAAAAAAAGCACATTTGTCTAATCAGATGTGGTGCCCTCAAAATGTGAGAACTGCAAAGAAACTGGCTGAGGCTCTTTCTCCACTGAGGCACTGTAAATCCAAATCAGCAGATCCAAATTTCACAGATTTACTGATACAAATCATGGAGAGGTGAGGGCTGGATCGGCACCAGTTCAAGCCTACGTGTAAGAGCACCCACAACCCTCTTCCTTGTTGACCATGTACAAAGACAACATGGGCAAGCTTCCTAGCCTTTGCTGCTCCATTCTGGGCAGAACTACCTGTGCAGCAAATGAGCTATTAATGTGTTCACATGGGCTGCAGTCACTAATAAGACAGAACTGTCTTGTTTCTTGCAGACGCTCTTGCTTAACAAGCCCTAAATCATTATTTTTCAAAGAGAAAATCAGAACTGCATTAATTTCACTATCCTGTCTCCTGCATTTCTTCACGGTACTAATGCCATGGCTTTTCCTTCATTTTTAGCAGCATTCATAGAACTTAGGAAACTCTGCAACTTAACATCAGAGTATCCTTTATCCTATTAGTCTTGCAGAAAAATCTGAAAACACATCTGTGCATCTAGGCCTGGTGTGTTTTGTATGTATATGCAGAGAAAGATGTCTCTGTCCCTAATAATTTCATTAAGGCTTATTATATATTTAGCCAATTTTAATCAATGTTTTTATTGCTTATTATCATTAGTAGTCTTACAGCAGACTATATACATAAACTACAGTTCTCTCACAGGAAATGAGTGAGCTAGCTCGTTTCAAGGATTCTGCACTCTTTGTTCAAGAAGCAGCCTAAAAACTGAAGTAGCCATTCTTAGCAACTTCAGCAGATACCATTAGACAAAAGGCATTTAGTCTTTAGAAAAACTTGCCTAAAACACATAGTACAGTACTAATGATTATTTTATTATCTCCTGTTGAAGAAATGTCTGTTCAATTAACCTTCCTGCTCTTCATGTCTTCTGTTAAGATAAAATTATTCTGAGAACTTCTCCATCCCATGTTGCTAATTCACATTAGATTGCCTTGCCAACTGGAGGAGTTTCCAATTTATAGCAACACACATTTGAAATAAGCCATTAGAACAGGTATTATTCCTTCACTATAGACTATTTTTTCATTGAGCTCCAGTATTTGGGATCAACAGCCATCTACCTAGACAGCAGCAGTGTAGCTTTTCCACTGTGAACATCTAACACTGAAAAGAAATATGTTTATTTTATACTCATCCCTTAAAGTGACTGCAACATCAAGGGTAATAAATGAAGGTAGGTCTTCGTCCCTCCCCCAAAAGCCGTAATTCAGTGCTTGCTTCATATAAACCTAACCAACTGATATGAATTGGATTTACTCTGAATAAACAAAGTTGCTTAAAGTTTCAGTGCAGGAAAGTGCACATTTTGAAACCTATGGGTGTTTCCGTACTGGCCACGGAAACCAGTTCTACGCAAGATTTAAGACACATAGAAGACCCCTTGGTACTTACCTTCCGCCCCAGAGACCTCTTTAGGGACGCTTCCTGGCGGCCGCTTCCGTATTTTGGTGCATGAGATCTGTCTCTAAATCGGGTCTCACTGCCGAAAAATGGATCTAAACGAAGACCTCAAAAATGAGGTCTTCAATCCATCCCTTCACCTGGATCCGTGCAGAAGCAGAACACTTCTGCACATGGACAGGCGAAGGGAGAAATGTGGCTGCCATCTTGGGGAGGGTGGAAGCAGGACAGTTTGCCTCCTTCCACTATTCCCCGTGGGCTGCCAGAAATGCACAGTGACTGGCAGCTGACTGCTCCAGTCCCACAGCTGCAGGGGTGGGAATCCAGCTGACTTTTGGAATGGGTGTTCTGGCACAGCACCCAGACCATCAATCCTGCCAGATCTGGCCTCCCCGCACGTGTGCGGATGCGCGAGGGCCCTTCGGATCCATCCTTATTTGGGACAGATCCTCAGGAGGTCGGATCATCGAAAAACAGATCTTCTTTGATCCGTTTTCCCGCGGCAAATGCGAAAACACTTCTTCACCCAAAATGAGAACTATTTGCCAGTGTGCTTCAAGAACATTTTTGCTGATGGGTACCACTGGATCAGGGTAAACTCCTGATGACTCCATGTACACAGCCATGCTATGCTCTTTCAGATTAAAAAAAAAAAGTGTCTTCCCTTAGTTTTTCTTCCAGCAGATGCTGAACACTCAAACTGAAACTGTCGGCTTCTCAGGCAGTTGCTCTATTATAGCCACACCTCCCTTCAAGAAGGAGAGAGGGTTCAACATACATCCTTGGAACAGTACCTGCTTTAGCTCTTTTTTAGCAAGGCTCTAAACCTTTAACAGAAGCAAGGGAAACAAGCCCCCTTTTTCCACACACGGTCAAAGATCTGGATCTTCAAGATGCCTGAAGACCCCATTGTGGACACCTTTAATCAGGTCCACATGAAATCCAGATTTAAGGGCCTGAAGAACCCATTAAATCAAGATTTCCCCTGCCTTCATGGGGACGGGCCTTGCAGACGGGGCCTTCAATGGGGTCCAGGTGGGGACAGGGTCTTCCTGACTGGCACCAATCAGGTACTAATCGGGTTCCTAATGGGGTCTTAGAAGGGTTCTAAGCCCTAGTGGTAAAAGGCCCCAAGGTGTACTCTCAGCAGTTAAGGGATGCCTAAGTCTCTTCTGCTAGATTCCCATCAGATTCAGCCTGGGAATGTTTCATTCCATTTATTTGTATACTACCTTTCCAGATAAAAGAACATGCAAGCTGCTTAAGAAAAAGGGAATAAAATACAATTACAGTATGCATTATACAAGCAACTATAAGACTTCCAAAAACATAAAACACTATCAGTTACTACATTCATAAAATTGGTAAAAACGCACATTTATGTACTCAGACCTTTCACGGAAATAAGAAAACACGACCCCCTCACCACATTCAGTTATCATTTCAGCATCTATTTTTTAGTAGGTTCATTTTAAATTTTGTTTTCTATCACTGGATACAAAGGCAAATAAAATACTACGAAGGAATACCTTTAAATAAATAACTGTGGGAGTAAACAGAAACTGCTTCTGCTGCTGTGCAGAATAAATGATAGAATTATGCAGCTTTGGGCCAGAAGTGCCAGCTTAAGGGGCTTCAGCCTGGTGTGAGTGGCAGCGGCGGTCACAGCCCAAGAGTTTTCCTTTCCTGAAGTAAACCCATAAAGAGTTTTAGGTCACCAGCAGGGCCGCAGCGTCCCTCATGGCACAGCTTTATGCATCGCCCACCACCCCTCAAGCCTGGCAAAGGCCGCCGCCACGTGCGGCAGGGCAGGGCAGGGCAGGGCAGGCAGGCTGGCGATGGGCAGCAGAGCGGCGGGTACTCACGGAGGCACTGCAGGCGCTTCTTGTACACGCCCCAGATGAACTCGCCGCACAAGTCGCACCAGGTCGGCTGGCTCGGGGTGCAGGGCTTGAAGACGTGGCCCTCTCCCAGCTCCTCGGTCAGCTTGGGGTCGCTCTGGCCCCCCAGGAGGCGGATTTGGCGCACGCGGCTCAGGATCTCGGGCACCTTCCCCGGGGAGATCCTCAAGGCGTTGGCCCGCTCCAACCGGACGGGCCGCACGGAGGGGCCCCCTCGGGTCAGGTCCAGCTGCTGCTCCAGCCCCAGGTTCTTCAGCTCGATCATCTCCTGGTTCACGGGACGGTTCATGGCCGCCGCCTCCTAGGGGGTCGTGATTGAAAACCACCAGAACCGGGGGGACCCATCAAGGGGCCCGAGAAGCGGTCCCGCCCCGTCGGACTATAGGGCTAAGCGGCTCATCGGCCTCTTCTGCCCCTTTGAGGGCTCTCCCTTTCGCCTCCCTCGCCCAGAAAGTCGCAGGCAGAAGCTTCAAAGTCCCGCGCAGCCCTTGTTGTCGTTCTCAACTCGCTTTCTAGCTTCGCGAGGAAGAAGAAGATGATGAAGCAGCAGCAGCAGCCCCGGGCTGAGGCGCTTCGTTCGCGGCGTCCCCGTCAAGTACTACCCGCGCATCTCTCCGGGGGCGTCTTTGGGAACCGGCGGAAGAGACGTCCCAGCGCCGCTCCTCTTCATTCATGCCTCTGGTCCGCTGCTGCTGCACCTCAGAAGTGGGAAAGGGGTGGGGGAAGCCCTAAACAGGCGGTGCCGAGCCACGGACGCGCCCCGTCGGATCTACACGGCGCCCCCGCTCCCCCCCCCCCGTCTTGAGGACAAGCCTGAAGCGCCCAGGTTCAGGCTTTGGCAGGCACAGCTGGCGCTGACGGGACTTCCAGGCTGGCTGGTTAGAGACTGAGGGGAGGGGAGGGGAGGGGAGGGGAGCCCGAAAGAAAAAAGGCGGGAGGAAGAAGCCGTCCGCACAGCAGCACACGACGGCGCGCGCACGCGGCCCCGGTCCCGGCGAAGTTCGCAAAGAACCCGGCTTTAAAGAAAGCAGAAACCCGCTACTCGGAACGGGCGAAGCGGAGCGTCCAGACGTCGCCCGACTACAACTCCCGTAAAGCCCGGCCGCTCTTGCTAGTAGCGTGGGACGACGGGAGTCGTAGTTCGCTCGGGGCCGCAACTTGGGTCGGGCGCGGTTTCGCGGGCGGCGGCGGCAACACCACCACCGTGCGTGCACAGAGCGCTTCAGGAAAACGGCGGGCGGGGCGGGGTGTGTGTGGGGGGGAGACTGCCAGTTTCTGCTCAACTTCATCACTACAGCCAGAGGGCGGCGGCGGCGGCGGCGGCCTGGCTCTGCTTTCGGGGCTGGTGCTGCTGCTGCTCTTCGAAGATCCCGCCCGGGCTGACGGGCAGCAGAGCAAATCCCGCCGCCGCCGCAGCTGCAGCTTCTCTCTCTCTCTCCCCGCCTCCGCCTGGGGCCGCCTGTTCGCGCAATGGTCTCCTCAGTGCGGCCGCGTTTCTATAGCGATGCTGTGTTGGTTTTGAACCGCAGCTTTCCGAGAGCGAGACGGGGCCGAGGCCTGACGCCAGACCTGAAGAGAAGGAGCCAGCGAGGCCCCGAGAGGCAGGAAAGGCCCCGCTGCCGCCGCCAAGAGACTCCACGGGGCGGCTCGGGGTGAAGGCGCGTAGGCGGGTCCAGTTAGACTCGGCTGCTTATTATCAAAATGGGTTTTTTAGCTGACAGGAGGGAAAACTCACTTCTTACGCCTGGGGTCGTTGAGCCTCCAAAACGTCCAGAGGAAACATCCAGGCGAGGTGGGACTGTGGCTTAGTTTGCATTCACTGCTCTCACTCGAAGGTCACAATGAACGCCTGGGCCCACCCTGTCATTTCATTTTCTCTGATAAGGCAGAATATGAAGAAGAGCTGGCTTTTCTACTCCACTTTTCTCACCCATTTAAGGGGACTCAAAGCAGCTGGCAAAGCTTCTGTTCTTCTCCCTACAATAGAACACCCTGTGAGGTACATGGGGCTGTGAGAGCTCAAAAGAGAGCTGTGTCTCGCCCAAGGTCGCCCAGCTGGCTTTGTGGAGGAGCGCAGAGTCAAATGCGCTGAGTACAAGATATGAGCCTGGTACTCTAACCATAGTACCAAACTGGCAATTAAGTCTCCAGCACAACTTTTTCTTTTTCACCAACATTTGGAAGAAAAGGCAGATTGTCTATCAACAAGTCATGTCTGTCAACAGATTTTAAAAACTAGCATGTCCGTTCCAATGTTTAATGAGAAATAGTCATCGTTGAGTGGTAAAAATGGGAAATACAACTGTGTCCTTTGCCAACAGTGTGTTAATTCATCAAATCTATTTAAAACAAAGCATTCTTTTATAGAAGACTCTAGAGCATATTGCCAACACCTGGCTAAACAGTTTCTGCAGCAGTATAAACATGTGCAACAAATATAGCAGCATTTTTACATTTTGCTGGCTTTAAAGAAAGCAGATCCCTTCCTTTAGTATTTCAGTTTGAGTCTCATTGATGACTCTGTGTTGTCCTTGGACCATAAGAGTAACCCTGCTGGATCCGGTCACAGCCTATATCACGCAGTGGCCCACCAATGGCTTCTGAGTATCTCACACAAAAAACAAAACCTTCACCTGCTCTTGACTCCCTGCAAATGGCCTTTAGGGTTGCAGTGCCACTGTGATCCTCCCGATGTCAAACTGCAACTCCCATAATTTCTTACCCTTGGCTAATTACCTCAGCTCACAGGACCTGTTGTTCAGCCACATCTTGCCCCCCTTTCTTTTTCTCGCTTTGACTAAATGATTGTAGCACTTTCCAATTATTTCAGAATATGGGGGTGCCAGCATTTTAGGCTCATTGACATATATGGTTGATTATTTACTTGAAGCAATAAAATAGAGGACTCACACCTTTGCAGGCATTAGGTAAGAATATTATTGTGCAGTTTTGTTACATGTTGGCAACCTCTGATGAAAATAAGTTAGTGGGAAAATTCATAACTACTTTCTATATTTCTGTCATTAATACAATTTATCAGCTAGTATCTTCATTGTATAACTACCTTCCTGTTGAGCTATGCAGTTTCCAACAGCTGTACTCCTGAACTCTTAGTTTTGGCTGCATTCTAATTGCTTACTTCATTCTTCATACAAATCTTGTTCTTCCCTTTTTTTTTTGTCTTTCTGAATGGTTTTGTTTTACTGTCTCAACTTTACATTAAAAGATGTAGTTTATGGTGTGATGATTATTTTATGATTACAACCCGTGGTAGATACTGATAGTTAGGCTGGTCTAAATAGACTAGTGTCTATATCATATAGTAACTGAATAGAATGCACTCACTTTTTCTATTTGCTTGTGAACTCTTTTTGTACTTGCTCTTCTCCCAGATAGGTTGTATCTAATAACTTTTCAATGTTTCATTCTGAGCACCTAAAGAAAGATTTTCAGTTATCAAGGGGCAAGAATCATAGTGGCTTTTGCACAGGACTCTTGGGGTGTTTTTCCACTGTCACCAGAAGTACCCATTAAGTACCCATTAATGGGTACAAAAATGCCATTACGTATCCATTAATGGTTACTTTTAGTGACAGTGGAAAAACACCCTTGATTAGGATGTACATGAAAAAAAATTCAAATTCATTTAGCTATCAAACCAAACATCTGAAAATTTGGTTCATTGTCAAATTGTGAAATAAAAAAAATGATTTTCACATTTGAACATGTTGTGGCTTTGAAGCTTGCATTCTGGTAATTATCTAGAAGCAATCAACTAGTGATTTAGGTCAACCACAGAAGACAGCAGCAAGATCATTGACAGGTACCTCTGGCCAGATGTACTTCATAATGGTCTCAAAGGAGCTCAGTGGTTGCCAGTTTGCTACTGAGCCCTTTGTTTAGTTTTTTGCGCCACAAATACAGCTTAATACCATCAATCTGTGACAGGAAGACACTACTTGAGCTGTGCAAGAAAGTTGCAAGATTAGAATGCAAATGTGGACATCCAAGTTGAATTTAATTCCTGCACCTTATTTACTTGTCCTAGGATGGCTGAATGCATACAAATTTTTTGTTTATCCCTGTTTTCTTCCAAACCACCCACCTCACACCTTGAGGGCACATTTTGGAGTATAAGAGTAACTGCCCTCTTCCATTCAGGGTCCTTGTATCCTCTAAGGTCCACTGCTGTTTCCTTGTTGCTACTAAGATCCGCCACCCCAAATCCTTGCTCCTACCAAAATTCATCAAGAACCAAGCTCTCTGTGCTCGCTGTCTGAATAGGTTCCTATGTCTGTGAAGACCATTGCTGAAATCACTGTAGAGTCAAAGGAAAATTTGAGTGGACTCTTAAAGTGGAAAAGAAGCTTTAGAGCTGTTTTACTGTTGTCAAGGTCAGGTGGCCTGACCTTGAATTTCTGGTTATAGTGGGTTATGGCTAGCTGATCTCTGATTGGACAATCAACCATTCATGATGTCTCACTTCAGCAGTTGTTCAAAAAGGCATTTATAGCTGATTATTTCTGAATTCCTGGACCATCTGCTTTTGCTGTACTCAAACCCAACCTCAAAGGAACTTTTCTGGAGTACCCAAGAACTTAATTTGAATTAAGGCTCTTTCCACTGCAGTTGGGATTAGTCTTAGTTTCATCATCCATGTAAGTATGTGTGTGTGCTTTGAAAACAATGTTTCACTTTTTGAGTTATGAAGACTATCCTTGATCGAGAGAAGACCTCAAGAAAGGTATAAATTCTCTTGTTCTTCCTCATGTCTTGTTTTCTTTATCACTTTTTCTTTCACTTGACTTCACTGTCCCCTTTTATTTATTCCATTGCTCTAATAGGAAATACTCCTTCTCTAACAAAAAAGAGGGGTTGTAGCTTAGTTGGGTCACTTCAGAGGCTCTAAAGATATTTGTCTGAGCAGCAATTGATAGAAAGGCTTAAACTGGCAAACCAACGGATTTCAAACTGCAGTACCACCTCTTCCCAGCTGTTAAACTGTTTTACAGACCCTTTCCCCAATAATCTGCCCTTCTTCCTCCTAGCAACATGCTGCAAAATCCCCTATATTTGTCTGCAAAATCCCCTATATTTGATACTTGACCTCTGCTTCTATTCATTGTCTTAGCTCCTATTGCTGAGAACTTTTACTTTCTGTTCCTTTCGCCACAATCACAATTAAAATCTTTCTATTTGTCACAGCTTACTGTTTGTTTGCTTCAGTAGTCTCCTATCGTAAGTTGTTGTTATCATTTGGCTAATTTGTTTTCATTCTGATCTTGTTTCTATATCCTGCGGAATAAAGTTATTTTTTGTATTCCTTTGCACTTAACAAAAGTAAAGTTTGTATCCAAATTGGTCATACTATCCCTTCCTAAGGTTTGGCTGCAAACTGCATCAACTGTCAACCAAATCTTTAGTGTCTTAAAGGGTGTTTTTCCACTGTCACTAGAAGTACCCATTAAGTACCCATTAATGTGACAGTGGAAAAACACCCAAAGATCCCACTCATGAGAGCCCTGCTGGACATGTTTCTAAAGTTGTTCTCATTACAGCTTTCTCTCGTATAGACCTGTCCTTCAGATAAGATTGGTAAGAGAGACCCAGTTGGTAGTGGTACTTAAATGTTGTACCAAGGTTGTGGAATGAATGACCTCTGGGGTATATCTATTTCCGTCATTGTAGCTGCCCTTCTCCGTTCAGGCACTGCAAATCTGTGGGCTTTAATTCTTTGTGTTTTAATTGTGTTTTTATATTGGTTTTGTTGTAACCTGCCCTGAAGATAGATGTAAACATCGGCATTTCCTCTTTCCCAAACATCCTGCTGGAAAGTTAAACACTATAAATACAAATCCACCCTTTGTCTTTACTTAACATTGCAAAGAAAAACATTTTGAGACAAAGTCTTCTGTCTTTCATTAAAGGATCCTTTTGATGTATATAGATGATACTTCCTTCCTATTGACTTTCCAAAGACAGGGCTACATTTAAGATTAATATCATGAAGATGAAGAACTTGATCCCCCTTAATGAACTATATAGGCCTTAGCAGTAGCATTATTTCTGTGAATCAGAATATGCTTTCCCTTCAGGAGCATAGAGAAGAACAGTAATGTAAGCCATTTAACCTTTAATTCCAGCCAGTTTATAGAGTGCTTGCAACCTAACAGGGACCAGATACTCCCAGTCATTTGAGCTTTAGTGTGCCCACCCCACCCCTGAAGGATGCATTGGACATCACAACACAAACAGTCTTCCATGGGTACCAAAGTGCTGGTATCCCCTGAAAAAAGAGATAGGGACTGCTGGAGCATGAACTGTGTTCAATGCTCACCCACCCCATCAGCTGAAAAGAGAAAACAATGAACAGAAATAGAGGATATTAAAGAAGACACTAAGCATAGAAACAAAGAATTCTGGGCCCAAGGGGAAAGGAAGAGAAAGGGATTTTTTTTTTAGAAGAGGTAATACTAGGGTAAGGAAAGGCTAAGCCAGAGAGTGAGAGAAAAATACAAAATGAAGGCAAGATCAAAGAGGTAGCAGAAGTTCAAAAGACCGGCCGACATGAGAATGACAGAGAAAATAACTGAAGGGGCTGCTTTGCACTCTTGGTAATTTATGTCTGAGCACCCCTGTTGATTGACACATGAGTGGCAGGAGTTACCCACTCCATATCTTGCACCTTGTCCTTCTGAAAAGTTCATAAAACTTACAGAAGCAGAGTGCTTTGGCTACCTCAAAGTCCTGCATTAACAGCCAGTAAAGAAAAGGCCAGTTTTGCGCAGGAACAGAGCTGAGCAATAAAAGAAGCAAAGCAGCACAGTAAATCAAACTGCAGCTGAGCTTTTGCTTAGCTGCACTCAAGCACATTTTACAATTTTAAAGAAAGGATCAGTTTGGGGCAGGAGCAAGAGCACAGCAAAAAAAAAAAAACACAGCAAGATTGACAGGAGGTGCAGACCAATCATGGGCGCTCATGGAGATGAATTTTGAACAGCTGTAAGGGGTAGAGCTGTCCATTGTGGCTTAAATCATGGGACTTCCTTTGGTGTGTGAAAAAGCTTGCATAGGATGTCTATTAACTATTTTGTGAATATTCTTTCCTGGCAAAGAATTCTAGTGGATTACTTTTTAAAGCAGGAAAGAAGGTTTGTGCATAGCTGGGGCCAAAGTCAGAAACAGTGGGAACAAACCTCGCTGTCTTTTCCGCAGGACTGGATGAATTGCTCAGTCTCTTACATTACTCCTGTTTTTAAACTATCAGCTACAGCTCTGTTCTTGATGTAAGTGTTGGCACAACATGTAAGTGTTGGCACAACATTTACTGCATGGCCTCATGGACAAAATTACTCTAGGTGACTTTTATGATGCTGATCAAAACACTTGGCAGGGGTTTTGCAAAGCCCTGCTGCTGAAGTTACTGATGCATCTTAATTCCATAATAGACTGTTGCTGGTGGTTACCATGGATTTATATATTTTCTTGCTTTGCTGCTTTTCCTAAAACAATCTCCCCCCTTTGGAATGGAAATAGAGGAGGGAATGCAGCAGGCTTGTAGATAGAACATTTGGCCTCTTTTCCTTGCTCTAGGGTGTTGCGTCCTAAAATCTTGGAAGACATTTTCATGAGAATACATCCAAAAATATTCTTGGACACAGGCCAAACAGTTGACTATTTTTGTCATTTCCTGGGAGTAAACATCTGCCAAGGCAAGACTACATTTGCTGGGAGTTAAATAGACTTTTAATAATCTGGCTATTTTTTTAAAAAACTTTTTCATGGTTCAAAGATTTTTGATGCAGTTTCAGACTGGGAGATGTTTTTCAATACTTAAGAGATTTCATGATCAAGAAGAGAGTTCTTGATCATGTTAACTCATGCTTTATATTAGATTGCAAGTTGTTCAGGATTACATTTTCAAATTCTAGGCCAGATCACTTTTCTCTCAGTATACTGCATAAATATTCCAGAAAGGGCGAAATGTCAGCCCATGCTGCTGAGGTCTTACTTCCTGTCATCAAAAACATTTGAGTTTAAAAATACTTTCAAAGCTCCAGCTGTTATGCTTTAAAATGAAAAAAAAACTGTTCATAAAAAGCATCTTAGTTTTGTATTATCAAATCAGAATATATCAATATCCTGCTTTTCTCAAACTAGCCTTTAATTTTTAGATAGACTAGCTGGTACTAATTTTAAAATTAATTTTCAGTAGTAGTAATTTGGCTATTTCCAGATTGTTGTTGTAATGATGTTATGTTGTTATCAACTGGATCCACACTGATTTCCTTCCGTCCTTTTCTCTTTCAGCTACTTAAGACATTTTTATATTAATGCTAATTCATTAAAGAGCTCATTCTGGAAGTCACCTGGCACCGTTTCCATTTCTCTCCTCAAGTATGATAAATCTGTTTTGCTCACTGACTATTATGGGTAAAACGCTCCTAGCCTAGTTTTAAAAGTCACATGTGGCCTAAAATGCCTATCAAAATTCAAGTGGCTTAAGTAAGAACCTGATAGCACTGTTAGCAACAATTGTCAGCATTATCCTATATTTGCAGATGGTATGTTATCATGACAAATGGCAACAGATGGAGGCATTTGCTTCTGAGGGCACAGGAAGCAAAGCAGTAACAGATGACTTGTAAGTCTATAGGACTATGCCAAAGTAAAATGCCACCACAGAGGACATAGGTAGCGTTTTTCAGCATAAAATAGTGCAGAGAGGTACTTCAGATTTAAAATAATGGTTACCGGCTAGTACAATTATGGGGAGGGGCCAGATAATCCTTAAATTCTAACACTATTTTTCAAAAGCAAAAGACATTCATTCTATTACCATTGAAAGAACATAAGCAGTCTTTGCTACACATGGAATTAGGAGAAAGCCCAACCAGGCAGAAAGATGTAAATTCCATCACATATACTTGATGATTCCCGTCATGGCTAAATTGTTAATATTGTGGTTGTTAAACTGCAGTTCCTAACTGTTTCTATATTACAGGGCAATTTTTAAAGAGGTCAATTAGCCATGCTTTAAAGATGGCACATTCACTGGTTGGCAATATCCTGATTTAACTGGCATGTCTAGAGAGTAAATAGGGATAGAGAGTGACTGATCAGAATACCAATATTAAGACCACTTTAAGACCACTATTGCACTCATCTAATATGCATAAATATTTTTTCTATAAAGATGTAAGGAAATCCTTATACTACATTCCCTACTATGGCAATCAAAGTGACAATTGGTTATATTTATTTCTCTATGTCCCGCTATTTAACACAGCCTGCTGCTAAACCTGGATAAAAGGTATAATTTAAAAAATGCATAAGAAGAGTTGGCTTTTATACTCTGCTTTTCTCACCCCTATGGGGACTCAAAGCAAATGACAAACCTTCTGTTCTTCTTCCCAAGAGATAAGTTGTGAGGTAGGTGGGGTTGTGAGTGCTCAGAAGAGAACTGTAACTAGCCCAAGATCAACGACAGATACCATCAAATTGGGATTAACATCTGGTACCTTCATGGCATCAATAGAGTTTTCTTGGCAGATACAGAAGTGGTTTGGCATTATGTTCATCCAGAGAAATGCTGGGGACTCAACCTTTAGCCCTTTGCTCTCCAGGCAGTTGCTGTTCCACTGAGCTACAGGTAGATACTGGTGACCAGCTAATGTAGATGACTATTGATTTTGGGGGTGTTTTTCCACTAGCACTAAGTACCCATTAGGGACCCATTAGGCTCAGAGCAGGAAGACCCCATTTCCACTACAGTCCCCATTAGAGCCACATTTGTTTCCACCAGTTCTAGGGAAATCCGGATCATATGGGTCCTTCAGGACCTATAATCTGGATTTCCTGTAGACCCCATCCAGAGTATACGGAGGCTGTTTCCAACACAATCAGGCAGTGGAGTCTAGGGGGGCACCTCCATGGGGGGG
>MTQE01000401.1:25215105-25242819 GCA_014337955.1 Aspidoscelis marmoratus
AAATAATACAATATAAAGCACCAAAATTAAAAAAACTCACTGTAAGAAAAGCAATTGTGGAATAAAATGTAAACCATAAGCCACAGCCAAAAGGTATATTGAAATCAAAGCAATAAAGAAAATATAGATAAAAATAGGCCAAATGCGTTTCGACTACCAGTCTTCTTCAGTGGCCTGTAAGTATTTAAAAAAGTTTATAAAATATCAGATACCACAGCTCACACAATGTGACTCTGTTCATTAAAATATATGTACGAATAACTGTGTGTGAGTGTCTCTCTCAAACTCAATATCACCTTCCAGTTTGGTCTAGTGGTTATGGAGCCAGACTCTTATCTGGGAATACCGGGTTTAATTCCACCCTCCCCCACAAAACCAGCTGGTGACCTTGGGCTAGTAACAGCTCTCTTCTGAGCTCTCACAGCCCCACCCACCTCACAAGATGTTCTGTTGTGGGGAGGATAGAAAGCTTTGTCAGCTGCTTTGAGTCCCCTTAAATGGGCAAGAAAAGCAGGGTTGAAAAGCCAACACTACTTCTTCTACTACTCAGGACTGAGATGTGGTGTCAGCCATCAACTTGAATGGCTTTGTGGCTACTTCTCATGGCAGGATGACAACACCCATTTAGAAGGTTGTATGCCTGTGAAAGCAAGGTCCCAGTTGAATATAAACATGGCAGGTTATTGTACACCTCATGCTTGTGGGCTTTACTATATGAAAACAGGCTGCTGGACTAGATGTCTCTCAGCTCAAACCAATATGGTGTTCTTATGTTTATTTTTCCAGTAAGAAATTGCTGTGTCCACGTTAAGCATGTTTGTGGGCACTAGGCATCATGAAAGTCACCCATGATCTACAGTGCTGAAAAATATATTGAGAAAGATCTTGAATGATCCTGACATTTTGTGAAATTTGATCTTTATAGTGTCGTAAGAAGAGCACCAGCTGGACTGGGCCATAGCCCATCTAGGCTAGCATTCTGTCTCACACCAACTACTTCCAGGCATTCTCAAGCAGAGGACAAAAACGAAACATCCACCTGTTGCTTGACTCCCTGCAAATGTCCTTTAGAGGCATCCTGCCTGTCTCTCCAACCCAGAGGCAGTAACTAGGCATTCATTTTATTAGCCGTTGGTACACTTGTCCTTCATGAATTTATCTAATCATTTTTTAATGCTATCCAGGCTGGTTGCTGCCTGTTAGTAAATTCCACAGATCAACGATCCTCTGGCTGAAAAAATACTTCTCCTTGTCAGCCCTAACTCTCCTGCCCATCAGCTTCATAGAGTGCTCCCTGGTTCTAGTATCCACATGTTGTGCAAAGGGTAATTCAGAAGACATTTCTGTCTTAGTGATGAAAATCTTCAAGATTATTTTTAAACTGTAAGGATGCATTTTGTTCTTGTGATAGATACTCTAGGTAGCAGTAGATTATCTATTCCAAAAAAAGAAGAGATTTAAAGACTATTTTACTATTACTATTTTTATTTGCATAACTCTCAAAGACACAAGTACTACTGAAAAGACTCTGTAAAATACAATATCCTTTGAGTAAGGCAGTTTATGTAGAACAATTCCTATGACAAAACCTACTTTAAGTGCAACTAGACCTCTTAGGTCTTTTGAATACTAATCAGCATTTGTTTATGGAGTATTTGAAAATAAATAGTTAACTGATCCATCAATTATAGAGAGGTTCAAGTTCTTGAGGTCCAGTTGACTGAGGCCAAACTTGGGATTTTCTTTACCAAATGGGTTTAGGCTTTTCCAGCATGCTCTTCCTTTTAACAGTACTTAGTTGAAATCTGCTAAATCTAAAAATCGAAAGGTTTCTGGCACAAATTTAAACATCCAAATCCAACATTTAAAAAGTTACTAATTCAAAAAGCAATAGCAGATCCTTTGCTTATTGAAATTATTTGGTGGCTTCTGCCTGCATTTGTAAGTCTTCCTGTGTTTTCTTCAGGGTATCAGCTATTAAGTTGCAAGCTTTCTTATGCTTCTGCCAATGCTGAACCTGACATTCTCTGTCAAAGCAAAAGAAATGAAAAGATAATATGCCTTGGGATTCATAGTGCTACATATGTATATGAACCCAAAGATACTTACTGGTGATTCTATAGCTATTAATCCCATCTGCTTTCTCTTTTTAATGCCCCCTTTCATGGAAGTTTAATGAAAATGAATTGTTATTTGTTACATTGCTTAATATTTATCTCTGAGTAATGGTTCGTATCATGTAATGTTCAAAACTTATTTGTTAAATATAGCTTGAACATAGAGAGGAAATTAGACGTGTCTGATGCCAATTATATTCATGAAGTACTCTCTACTATCAAGTAAAGGAACTTAATGGTCCAGGAATTTCCTTCCCTCGTAAGTTTACTGAAAATACCATGAAGTGCAAGGCAAACAAACTAATCAGTCCTCCATCAAAGAAAATCTGATGGTTTATTGGTTCATAAGACATGGGGTGGGCTTAGATCAAGGATTTAGGTAGGACACACCTAATCTATGACTGAATATTCCACTGCTGGAATGTCCCACTTAAATTTTCAGTTCTCTTCTACTCCAGGGGTTGGGGGGAGCTAATTTGCATTTGTATCCAGTTTTCCCATATAAATTCCATGCTGTAGGTGTGCCTTTGAAAATTGCCTTGCCATTCAAACTTGGGGAAAGTAATCTGCCCTAAATGACAGTAGCTCTGTCTGAATGAGGCACTGTTGAGAGAACTACTGCTGTCATTTTGATCTACATCAGGGCTGTGGGGCCTAAATCTGCACTTGGCACCAGTGAAGTGAATGGATTTGAATTATCTTTTGCAAAAAATATGTGTCATGCCCTGTCCTTAGGAGAAAACAGGAAAGGAACTCTAGAATGAGCACCTCAAAAGGAAGTTGAAACAATATACACTAATCGGCACAGCACTGAGAAATACGTTACCTATCTTAGGCTAATTTCCTACTAGTGGCAGACAGACTGCCGGAAGTGTCCTGTGTTGTTGCTACTAATAAGAGTAATTCTATTTCCTTCCTGTTTTTTTAAATTATGATTTGCTTAATATCATTCTGTGTTCATTTTCCACTAAGAACAGAATGAGGGATATGAAGTATTTGCTTGTGTATTCTTAGCTAATCCAATACATCTAAAGCTGCTTATACTGGTGATGGGCAGGACAAGTACAACGTTTGTTCTTCACCAAATAAATTGCCCCAAATAGCTTGCATGGTACTCTGATGGGAAATGTTATCCTTATATGAGATGCGCTTACCGTCTGCAGTACCATTCATTTCGGCAACGGGAACATCGCTTCGCTGCTTCAGAGCCACACAGCCCACACTTAGGTTTGTCTGGGATCAGGGCTTCCATAACATCTAAGTTGTAAGTCTTTGCCCACCTGATTTATGATAGAAAGCAGGTTTTAGAATGTCCCAGAACAGGAAGTAATTTCAGCATTTAATAATGCCTTGCCACCTGCTACAGAATACAACCTGTTCAAATTTAGTGGATTATCAAGTGGTACTTATAAGTGCTTATAGCTTGTTGATTTTTTTAAAAAAATAATATTAACATTTTATACCACTGTGTAATCCGCACCTAATCCAATGATCTTCCCTCACATGTACCTGCTTAACTGTTGAGATCTTACGGGGAAGGCCTCTTGATCAGAAACTCAAGGGACAGAAGACCACAAGAGGGCTTTCTGCATGCAACACCCCAATCTGTGGGAATTAATTCCCTCTGAATTTGGCAGGTACCCATTTAGTCAACTTTTTGGCTTTTTGACTGAAGTAAAATTTTTACAAGTTGGGTTTTTGTTATTTTTCTCCTAATATTCTTTATTTTATTTTCTTGCTTTATTTGTGGTCAACCACTTTGTGACCAATTAGATGTGAAAATTTGAAAAAATAAGAAATAGAAAAAATATTTTCCAAATAGTTCTTTATACTTGGAGTACAGTACAGAAGTACAGTACTGTTTGAAAACACCAGTGAACTTCAGCTAGCCAGGTGCTTGCTCCCAATTCTAAAAGTCATTTACATTTGGACACTTCTAATTGCATTGCATACTAAGGTGATCAAACAAAGAGCCAACTAGTCCTAGAAAGCTAGTAAGCAGATGTCTGCAGAAGCCCAGGGAGCATGTTTTGGTCTGAATTGAAATTGGGTTCAGCTAGGGTTGTCCCCATGCACTTTTGATTTGGTCCGATTTCTGCGGACCAAATCACCCAAACCCATAGCAAACCCGTACCAGATTTGGTACTGGAAAAAACAAGTCTCATCACAGTTTGGTGTCCCGGCACGCATTGCTTTGTGAATCAAGCCTGCGCACTGGGACGGTCCTGAGCTATTTGGGGAGGTGATCGGTGTTCACGTCATTGGGAGGTGGGGTTTCATGTCTTGTACTCGCCATTCCTGCCGTGTGCATTGGAGATCGCAACTGCTGAGATTTTTTGGGAGTAAATGGCGTTAAAGCCAAAACAATGAGGGGGTCAAATGGCCTTCACTGCCCCACGAGACTCTGTTATACAAATATTCCACTCCACTTCCCCGATCACCAAGGCAGGCAGGATAATAGCTTGCTTTCTCTCCCTTTTACACAGGAAATGTTCCACCCCTATTTCCTAATCGCCAAGGCGGGCATGATATTGGCTTGATTTTGTGCTTGCTAGGTGTTCTCATGGTTCTTGGGAAGAGCAGAAGTGCGCAAAACTGCTCAACCACTCAACTGCCACCAAACCTCATAGCAGCTTTGCTCAAACAGCTGGGTTTTTAAAAGTTATTACTTTTGCCGTTCAATCCTGGGTTCTCTGTGCCTTTAGCGGCACAGAGAACCCAGGATGCCGCATTTGCAGTGGGCAGCACAGGGGTGGGGTGACATCGATCTGGTTTTGAATGAGGAGAGAGGGGGCAAAGAGGAGATGGTGCTGCTCCCCTGTGCCAGGGTTTGACACATTCCGCATCCAGCCCACGTTGCCAGGAACGGCATGGGACGGGCAACATCTGATCTCAGATCCGCACCCAGTCACATGCGTGCCCAATCAGAGCCAAAGGGCTTGCATGGGGACGCGGCCTGAGATACCCTACTATTTGTGATCTCATACCTGAGTTAGCCTTATTACATCCGTATAATGAATCTAACTCCAAGATTAAAAATAGAATAAAATATTTATGCATTTCTGCCTCTATCCAGCAAAACAAGTCATAGATTAACTAAGGAAAACTGGCATAATAATCTTTGGGAATTAATACTATTTCAATGTCAGTTAATATAAGGAATCACTCATAAAATCTCTTTTCTAGGTGTATGGTCTTCCCCTTTTTGTATGGTGGCAAATGTTACTGAAAATGGTCTACCTTCAATTAATTTAATTTTTAAAAAGTTATAAATGCTTTCTGGCTTTCTGAGACTATTATACTTATCTTTGATAATTTTTGACTGTAAAATAGTATTGTTGAAATTTACTATTTAACCATAACTCATTTAGTGTAAATATTGTTTACTATTACTTGTATATATTGTTTATTTCTTGTATTCATCTTTCTTTGATTATTTGGTTTAATTGAAGAAGATATGTTAAGAAGCCAAAGAAGAATTTGTTTTTCTACCCTGCTTTTCTCATCCTTTTTGAGGGGCTCAGAGAAGCTGACAAACCTTCTTCTCTCCACAACAGACACTCTGTGAGGTACATGGGGTTGTGAGAGCTCAGAAGGAGAGTTGTGACTAGCCCAAGGTCACCCAGCTGGCTTCGCGTAGGAGTGTGGAATTGAACCGGGAAACTACCAGATAAGAGCCAGACACTCTAAACAGAAGACCAAACTGGTTCAATGTGTGATGTTTCAGATGTTCTGTGAATGGACTGCAACAATGATAACCACAACTTAAGTTTAGACACAGTAAGACTCTAAAGATGATCACATCTTACCTGTAAGCCTGACTTTTCAGTTCTTCCTCTGAAGGACTAAACATATTGTTTACTTGATATTTGGCAATTGCTTTCCATTTTGCAGAGTTCTCTCTAACAATGTGGTCCCAGATTACAGGAACCTATCATAACAGTAATAAAAGATTCAGCTGGGTCCATACTAGCCAGACATGTAGTTTCTGGCTGAAAGTCTATGCAGTATTCCACTTGCACTCAAGTCTCAAGGCAAACCAGTACCAGATCCGGCGCCGTTCTAAAGCAGGTCTGACACCTTCTTAAAGAACTGGCATTTTCTCTGTGCTATCTGGAGGGACCCAGATATTCAGAATGCATTTTAATGCTTAGAAAGGAATCCATGAATTAATTAGGCATGATTGAATTTCCCTCTATCCACACTGAACAGCATTAACTGATTAATGAATTTCCTTTTGAATATCAGATTTCATTTTGTTTTTGTGTGTGTGCCAACAGGGTTCAGGAAATCTGTTGATGACTGATTAAATACAGTATTTGGTAACACATGCAACTGATTCCTCTCTCCTCTTATTTCTCAACATTAGCCACTGTCTTTATAAATGAAACAGATTAGAAACATAAAATGACATTATCAACACAGAAGTACTTTTGCTGTGCAAGAGGGAACCATAAACAAGCTTGGAAAGATGTAGTGCTATAATTATGAGATTAGGCTACAACATCTAGGGTTATTCAGCCTTGAAAGGTGGTGTTTTAAAGGGACCTGAACATCATGCATGGAGTGAAAAAGGTGGATAGAGAAAAATTCTTCATGGGCAGCCAAGTTGGAACTGACAAGGGGAAATATTTTTTTGCCCAGTGCATCATTGGTCTATGGAATTTACTACCAGGAGGTTATAGCCACCACTCTGGATAGCTTTTAGAGAAGGTGAGACAAATTAACAGATGACAGGGGCATCAATGGTGGCTAGAGTGGATGCCTAGGTACTGCCTCCAGGTTGGAGGAAGAGGCAAGATGCCTCAAAAGGCCACTTGCAAGGAACTGAGAGCAGGGGAAGGTTTTGTCTTCATCTTCTGTCTGAGAATGCCCAAAAGCAACTGGTGGGCTACTGTGTAACACAGGGTGTTGGACTAGATGGGCTTTGGCCTGATCCAGCAAGGATTCTCTTATGAGATGGGTTGCTTTTCCTGGGACAGGATCACAAAGGTGAATGTGGAAAGGGCCTAAGACCATAGTCATACCTTCACTTTAAGCCTTCTTCAATCCATCTTCAGGCCTGACTGCTGACACCTTTTCATTTCAATCTGGTTTATTTGTGGACTGTCCATTCAGGAAAATCCAAATGGAGGGTAGAAAGTCCACAGATAAAATGGATAGATATGAAAAGGTCTGGACAGACTTGAAGATGAAGAAAGTTTAAAGTGAAGGTGTGACCACAGAGAAAAATGGCTAGAAGTACCCGTTTATCTAAGTTTTCCTGAAAAAGAATAGTAGTTGCTACAGTTTAAGGATATGCTGTTCTAATTTACATTAAACAATCAAAGAGTAGATTCTGAAATTGGTACTGTTTCCCTGATTCATTCTCCATGGCTTTCTCAGAAAGGATAGTCCTGCTCACAACAATGATACTTGATTAAGTATCTCTGTACAGAAATACATTTAAAGCTGCCATTGATACTTGGTTTTTTCATGCTTCCTTATAAGTTCTTTCCAAAACAGTCTTATCTCCACAATTATGCATGCATTATGAATGCAATAAGGATCTAACCACAAGTGGAACCATTTTCCTTGCATTATTAGCGCAGGCGTTCTGAATCAAAATACACTGTCTTAATTCTTCTCTTTTCAGAGGCCAAATAATATTAATACCAATTATTATAACATTTTTATAATTTAATAATTTAGGTCATGTAGTCAGATGAGAAAAGCAGCTGAAGAAGGGTTGGGATGATGGTACCAACCACCATATTTTGTATGGAGAGAAGATCTGACTTCAGTCTTGGATGGCCATTGGCCTCTTTTACATTATTAGAACAGACATTTTAAGCTTAAAAACAAACAAATGGAATAGAGATTCAGGATATCTAAGCAGCTAAGGCATAACTAATCTTAAATCATACCAATTGTATGAGATGAGATGTCTTCTTGGAATGGGTCAAAGTCCATGTGGTTTTGCTTAGCGTTCTTTCCAAGATTCCAATAAGCACTAGCAGGTGCTCTAGAAATAGCTAGAGGCTTAACAGCAGGTCATCTATCTAGCTCTGTTATACTAAATTCTGAAGAATGTATTTCATAGATCCCCAGCGATACCAACTTCTTATTCATGAAGGCTCAGGAGGCCATATACCAAGCTGTCAGTGTGATAAAGACTTTATTTTCTAGCCATGCAGATTAACATGACAGCCTAATAAATCATTCCAGGCTATGTCAAAGGAGATTTAATGTAAGAATTTTGCTGGAGCTATGCAAGTCTGGTTCATATGTACAGAAGAGATTGCAAGATTTCAGGACATATGATTCCTTGAGAACAATACTGGAAGAAATGCAAGTGGTGGTCTTCTGCATGTGCCTTCCGCAAGATGGGTGGAACAGAAAGTGGGCTATGTCTCACTATACCCATTCTCCCTTTCACTTCTTGTATAACCCTTTCCACACAGCATGCTGGGTACACAAACCCAGCTAGGTTGCCATTGAGATCTACTGGCATGGTAAAGGTAGTATGCCAGATCTCAGAGACATGTGGATAGCACACCTCCATGGCTTGATATACCACAGGGGATCCTTTCTGGTGCTGCAGCCAGGTGTACTACCAGAGTTAAATGTAAGGAACTTTCATTCCTGGCCTTTGGAGGATTTAGATGCTCCCGTGCTGGCTCTGAAGTTGATATAGGTTTTGGAGCTGGAGCAGGTCCAGGTGTAGGATAGGCTGTTCCAATGCAGACAGCCTTGTCCCACATCAGAAGCAACCAGCTTGGGACAAACTGCTAATGCCAGGATGGGATGTTCTGCCCTGTCCTCGGGTAACGGCCATCTGTGGGAATACAGCCATGCCTCAGTGCAAGTATTTTTCTCACCCAGAGAATCATCAGTTGATAGAATTTATTACACGAAAAGGTGGTAACAGCAATGAGCCTGGACATCTTTAAGAAAGGACCAGATAAATTCATGGAGAACAACAATGGCTCCTAAAATGGACGTCTAGATATTGCCTTGAGGTTGGAGAGACAGACAGGATGCCTCTAAAGGACATTTGCAGGGAGTCAAGAGCAGGTAAAGATTTTGCCTTTGTCTTCTGCTTGAGATGCCCAAAAGCAACTGGTGGACTACTTTGTGAGACAGAAGGCTGGACTAGATGAGCTGTGGCCCTATGCAACATGGCTCTTCTTATGTTCTTATGTAATTTAATTGCCTACCTCTGGTGGGGTCAAATTTTGTGTTGGTTTGCACGAGCCTTACAGAATATCAGCCATCACACCTAACAATTCTGACCATTAGTACCAGTTCTTTTTAGTTTCCTTGCCTCAGTGGCCATCCACCACTGCCATTCCTTCAGGAGCATAGTAAGTATTACCATTATAGATCTACTGGGTCTTGTTTATGTTCACCTCTTTACCCAAATATGTGGCTCTTCTGGTGCTCCTGCATCATCCTATTACGCTGCACTTTCCGAGTTATTGCTTGTTGATGTTTGTTTTATTGATTTTAAACGGGATTTTTAATGTTCATTAGATAATTACAGTTTTCATCTTAGTTTGTTTTTACCTTGCTGCCCAGATGTTATGCAGTCAATAAATAAATACTGTACATTTTGCCATATAAGATCTACATATTTCTAAGAAATTTGTATTTTGGAATTATAAAATCTCTGTAATAAAAATGAAACAAATTTGAGGAGCAGGAAAAAATAATCAGGGGTGAAAGCAGAGTTGGATATACCTGTTCTAATATGAGGTCTTTCTTGGGTGGAGCTGGGTCCATTACAGCAAGATGACTTAGGAACCTTTGCATGTCCAAAAGGTTGGGGAACTGATCAATGAGGACATCAGTCAAAAAAGCCCGAAGCTAAACACAAAGAATATATGAATGTTAATATATATTAGTTTAAAAAGACTGTACAGAAAAGGTCATTTTATAGTTTCTTTCTTCAGTCTATTTGTTTGTTGCACAAATCAAGGAATTTACCAGGCTTGTACAAAACCAAAGTTTAGCAGAAGGGAACTGTACAGAAAAGCCCTGGACTGTTGGGGGTTCATCCAATACACTCATCTTCTCTATCACACCTAAGTAGAGGTGGAGAGCAAGTGCACATCTTGGGAACTGTGCAGGAAACACACCTGGGCCATGATCACACCTTCACTTTAAACCTTCTTCAGTCCATCTTCAGGTGTGATTGCTCACATCTTTTCCATTTTAGATTATTCAAGAAAGTCCAAATGGAGGGTGGAAAGTCCACAAATAAAACAGAACTGAAAAGGGCGTGAGCAGTCTGGACTGAAGAAGGTTTAAAGTGAAGGTGTGACCATGGCCCTAATCTCCTACCCCTGTGAACCTAGAAATAATGGCACAAACCATGCAGTAGAAAGCAAGTGAGTTAAGTTTCCACAATTTCTGCACTGTTCACCTGCTCCCAATGCATACCTACATGTCCTATAGAGGCTGGACTTATTTAGTGAAGTAGCTAACAGTCCTAGGCCTCTCTACACGATTCACTTTTGCTGAACTTCAGTTAGGCCCAAGCCTAGCATTTAGCCAATCTACAATCCTGAATAAAATTGTGAAACAAACAAGAACCAGGAGATAACTGTTCACCATATGTGGAGGAGCAAGGAGCCCATCAGTAAGCAATATTTGCAGAGAACTTGAAACAATCATATTTCTTTTTGGCTGTCCATGGAAGCTTATATGTTGCCAGCAAACTCCAATGTTTGCAAATTAAAGCAGTAAGAACACCAAATACTATGGTTCACTATAGGCTTTATAATGAGCAAATGGTATTGAAAGATGTATCACTACACACAAATCTTATTCAGCCACAGTAGCCCTGTGGGAATCGTGACACATGATTTAGCTTCAGATTTTGGAATTCCATCAATCAGAGCATTTATACTATCAAAAATGTCTGAAAACAGTAATTCAAAGGAAACAGTCTATGTTATTAAATGCCTTCATGCTTTTTTGTAATTGGGTATGACCATGAAAAAAATAAAAATCAGAATACAAGAATACAGAAGCAATATGAGAACCAAACAACAACAAACACACACAGAGATTTTTAGTACATTTTTCAAAAGCTGGCCATATAGAACAGGATAATATAAAACATCACTATGAATCTGTCAACTAAAAACATGGACTTATCAACTAAAAACTTGGTAACCTTACAGTTTGAATGTAGCCCTCATTTGGAATGTAGCAATCTTGTGGAAGTCTACTGTGTTCAAATTTCTTTAAATTAATTCCCCTTTGATTCTCTCCTTCCTCCCCCTGACTATTTTTATCATGGGGTTGAAGTTACCAGACTGGTGTTATATGTACTATTAGAAGACCTGAAAGCTAATGAGCATTCTGACTAGAGCAATATATAGGCAAGCAATTCAGGTTGTTGCATATGTAAGTAGTATGTTAAAATTACGTATATCGTTATGTATTACTATTTTTTGTTTGTTTAGCAGCTTTATGGTTGCCACTGAAAGAAGGCCTTTGACTAAAGCATCATCTCGTTAGCTTTGCTCGCTTTCCCCCAGGAGCCTTTGGGATCTTCTGCTTTTTACAACTCAGGACTATACAGTATACCAGTTATTGAATAGACACCAATTTCTGTGGGTAATTTTTGGTTTGTACATACAGCAGTAAGTAAGTATGTATTATCTGCTTCATCATTTTAAAATTCACATCTTGGCTAAAAACATATACCCCTATCCCTCTATCTATCCTTCTATCTGTCAGTCAGTCAGTTAGTCAGTCATCTCTGGACGGTTTGATGTCAGCTCCTGGTCGTTTTGCTTTTGGTCAGACTATTTTTCCTGGAGAACTAGAGGAGATGAACTAATTATAATGAAAGTACATATTGTTTGCTTTGCAATTCTGTACCTTTAGGATTTGACTTTTGTTGAAATTATTGAAGGTGTACTTGCGCTGACATTCTGAGCTAAGGAGCAAGTTATAGAGAGCAATCCATACTTGCCCATCCAACTTAGTCATCTTTACATGGTCTTCAGGAAGTACCTCATACCAAGCACCATTCTCAAATTTCTTTAACTTTCCTAGGAAAAACAGAAGAGAATTATAGTACAGAAAAGATACACGCTGTATTGCCAGAAGCTGTTTCAATGTGTCAAATATACACCAAATATACTAAATCTCCAAGCTGTAGAGTAGGGTGCAACTTCCAGCATTCTGTGACTCAAGCTGGTAAAGCAGCAATGGAAACTGAGCTTAGGAACATTTGGAAGAAGACAGTTGGGTATCTTACTGCTGCAAGTTTTATACTCGTACACAGTTTATGTCCCATTTATTCTTTATCTTAATGAATTCTGGCTTAAAGATTTATTTAGACTTTTATTTATACTTTTTCTCAATACACTAAGTAATTTTATAGAATATTTACATGATAGATAATTATTGTAGAATCAAAACAGACGTAACATTCAAAATAACATATAATAACATAAAATAACTTAATTCTGGCTTAATGATTGAAGGAATGCTTTTGCTAGTTCAAGAGCTCTGTAGAAGACCAAGATGCTTTTTTACTGGATCTCTGTTTTGCAGATTTAAACATTCTCACGAGGTGGATGGTTCAATACTTTTCAACATGTGTTTCCATTCCAGATGCTCTTTAAAATATCTTTGAAAGGAACTTCAAAACACTGAAAAAATTGCCACTTATAGCTTCTAACTACAGTTCGTCACAAATTAATTTTGCCACATGATTCTTGAAAAGGCCACTTCAAGAGAGTATAAGCTTCAAGCTCCCTTTGCAGGTCAGATTATTATGTTGTAATGTGGGAATCACATATAATATGAAATACGAGAACAGAATAGCAACACATACAAAATGTGATTTCAATGAGTAAGGTGCAGCCCCAGGCTCTCCCTCCCCCTGTCAAGGTCACCATGAGTGTATGAGGAGTTTGATAACAAAAGCTAGGGAGGTTTCCATGAGAAAGCAGGATCAAGCAGGAATGTGAGTAAAGAAGGCCTTGTCTGTGTGAGAGCCAAAGATGGATGGGCAGTGGTTCCCACAAAAGAGCCTATATGTAAGTGAACATAAGAGGCATAAAAAGAGGAAAAGAGGAAAAGACTAGAGTGAGAGGCAGCATGGACAAACAAAAACAAAACAGGCAAAACTGGAATGAGGGGCTGTGAAGATTTCCACACTCAAATACAGGAAGTGGAAAAAGCAGGAGAAGAACATAGGCTAACATGTAGACTGTGCCAACTGTTAATGCTATGAGGTAGGAAATCATACAACAAATAGGTGATAAAGATACAGTGTTGCCAAGTGGAGGTAAAGTGCAAGGATTTACAATATGTACTGAATGGCATTTGGCACATCTTATGTGTCAGAATTCAGTGCATTACTTTGAAGCCTGATGCTCAACTCATAAACAATTAAAGCCCCAAGAAGGAGCCGTTATTATCCCTGAGGTAGTAAAATGAGATATCAACAGAAATAATGGCACTGAAACCTCTTTCTCTGTAAACTAAGAAACATCCAGGTGCTCCGATTCCTTTTTGATCAGGACAGTCACAAAAACCTTATACACACCTCCTTCAACGCAACTCCACGGACAGTGCTCTACCAACTGTACCAAAAGACATGGAAAGTTGTGTGTATTCAGTATCCTTGTCACAGCACTCACTGGCAAACTGGTAAAATACAAGAACATATTGTATAGGCTTACAAAACTATTAAAAAAACTCTAAATGTGCAATCTTCCCTTTAATGAACAGTGAGTTACAAGACCAAAACAAACAACAGCAGTAACACCAAATCTATTCACCTGCAAAGCAGTAACACCAAATTTATTCAGCTGGCTGCCTCCAGACGTGAGGTAAACCCGTATTCCCCCCAGCATTGCGTTGGGATTGCCAGACTTTTCCATGGAACTCCCAGTACAATGATAACACATTTTGTGCCACCACCTTGGCAAATGCAGCAGTGATGTTGGGTTTCCTGTGATGGCTTCACTTACATTCATGTCTTGCAAGGTGCATACAGAGTCACTTCTAGCTGGGTACTTCCAGAAGCCAGCAAGCTTGTGAAAAACAGCAAAAGAAAGGATGTGGGTGGTTGGCTGGCTTCCAGAAGTTCCTTGTGAGAAGTGATTTCATATACAGCTCACTAGACATGAAGGGAAGCAAATCTATGGCGGGGTTTGCTGCCTGTGTCTGGAGGGTCACAGCAAGAGGTAAGTGCGGAATCTTCTTTATATCCTGCGCAGCCTCTTGCCATCTGGAGACAGCTTGAATTGTGCTAAAATGCCTATAGCTGATAATGATGAATCATTACCAGTAGGAAGTGTCAAACTGAATATTATCATCGACTGTGAAGGACAGTGTATAGTCTCAAAACTTCAGGGGGTGAAATTCTCAGATGCTGAGCATTCCTATCTTATGGAAAGGTCACCTTTGTCTGATCATGATAGACTTGAGTACAACAAGCTTAAGGAACCAGTAGATAAATTCATGGAGGACAGGTGTACCAAGAGTTACCAGAATGGATGCCTAGGTACTGCCTCCGGGTTGTAGAGGCAGGTAGGTTGCCTCTAAAGGTCATTTGCAGGGACTGGAGAGCAGGTGAGGGTTTAGCCTATATCTTCTGCTGGAGATGCCCAGAAGCAATTGGTGGGCCTCTGTGTGAGACGGGATGTTGGACTAGATAGGCTATGGCCCGATCCAGCAGAGCTCCTCTTATGCTCCTAAGCTAAGGAACTGGGGAATTTGGGGGGTGGGAAGACTCACCTGATTTCCCAGGTGCTAGTTTTTTCTTCCCTGAAAATTTAACATACCTCTCTATCAGACCAGTAATAAAACGGAACACAGATAGAGCTTTCAGTGAGATCTCAAATTCCATCATCTCAGCTTGTTTCTTCAATTCCTGTAAGAAACAACATTTAAATTTTACAGCCATATATTTGTTTCAGATGGTATAACAAATTAAACAATGTTTTGTGGCAGGGGCTGGCATGAAAACCTGGTCTTTTAAAAAAATTAGGCAAGCTGCAGAAGGGGTGGATCTGACTGTGAGCACTGCGTCTTAACATTTTAGAGCCTCCTAAATCAGGACTGCTAGACTACAATTTTCTTTAATCCATTCAGTCTGGATTAAAGTGCTAAATGAAAGAGTGGATGTACTTTTAATGAAGTTTGAAAAAAACAATTATACAAGTTTTCACAAGATCTGACGAGCATATGCAATATTGGAAACTAGAGATCAATGTTTAGATTTTACAGACACTTTCCCCCAATCTTACAAAGCTTAACCAGCCACTTCAGAAAGTACATTCTGGTCATCATTAAAAAACAATTAAAAATACATCGTTTAATACGGAGAAACCATTTAAGTGCTCCATGCTGGTATCAAAATGTCTCCAGCTTTCATTTTATTCATCTAGAAGTGGGGAAGAATAGTTTTAACCCACCTGCATAGAGGAAAGACTACCAAAGTTTTGAGACTGAAGCTTTTGTTCCATTGGTATCTTCCCATTAGCGCTTTGAGCTGCTAGTAGAGTCAATTTTCTATGACTATAATCTATCAAATCCAGAATGGAATCGTCTGCTGATTCACAGATTTCCTGTACAATAATAGAGGCACATGACAGGGTCACTCAAAAGAAGGCTCGGCCATACCCATCAGAGAAGCTGCCTGACTGTGTTTTGCCCAAGTACCAAAGACTCTCCTGTAATTCTGCAGATACATAGTATACAAAAGCTGATATACTTCTGACTCATATTCCTGGGAAGCCTGTCAGGAATTAATCATGGGTTTTCAGACACACTGATTACACCACTCTGGTGGCAGAAAGTGAAGAAGAATTAAGGAGCCTCTTGATGAAGGTGAAAGAGGAGAGTGCAAAAACTGGCTTAAACTGCAACTTTAAAAAAACTAAGAAGCACTCACTCACTCACTCACTCACTCACTCACTCACTCACTCACTCACTCACTCACTCACTCACTCACATATATCCCACCTCATATCCTAAGATCTCTGGGCGGCTTCCAGTAAAAACCCATACACAAACAAAACATTAAATATATACCCCGTTAAAACAGTATTAAACAGCATAGTTAGGTAAAAGTAAAAGTTAAAATAGTGCTTGATTGAATTAGTGCCTAAAGGCTTTAATAAGGAGACAGGTCTTTACTTGGTACCTAAAAGTTAGAAGGGTTGGTGCTAATAGGGCCTCCAAGGGAAGGGCATTCCATATGTAAGGTGCCACGGCTTAGAAGGCCCTCACCCATGTCCCAACACAGAGGATTTCTCTAACTGGTGGAACACAGAGGAGCCCCCCTCCAGCAGATCTTAAATCATGGAAAGATCTATATGAGAGGAAGCATCTAGTTCCATCACTTTCTGACAAATAGAGAGGGAAGAGATGGAAGCAGCGTCCGATTTTATTTTCTTGAGTTCAAATATCACTGCAGATGGTGACTGAAGCCATTCAATTAAAAGATGTTTGCTCCTTGGGAGGAAAGTTATGGCAAACCTGGACAGCACACTAAAAAGAAGAGACATCACCTTGTTGACAAGGTCCATACAGTCAAAGCTATGGTTTTCTCAGTATTAATTTATGGCTGTGGGAGTTGGACTATAAGGAAGGCTGAGCACCAAAGAATTCACGCTTTCAGATTGTGGTACTGGAGATGATATTTGAGAGTCTCTTGGAATGTAAGGAAATGAAATCGGTCAATATTGAAGGAAATCAACCTTGACTGTTCACTGGAAGAACAAATACTGAAGCTGAACATAATGAGAAGACCAGGCTCATTGGAAAAGCCCCTGATGCAAGGACATATTGAAGGCAAAAGAAGGGGACCTCAGAAGATGAAATGCACAGAGGGTGTTGGGAAAGCAACAAACGTGAGTGTGGGCAAATTTTGAGAGGCAGTGGAATACAGAAGGGACAGGTGTGCTAAGGTCCAAGGTGTCACAAAGAGTTGGGCATGACTGAAAAAGTGAACAACAACTATCATAGGCAGGTGAAATTATTTTTTCATTTCTTTATGTTTATATCAGCTTTCACAATATCATCTCAAGGTGGTGGAAGACCAAAATTATAAAGAAAAACACAAAAATAAAAGATGTTAAACTAGAGGATAGAAGGTATATGGAAACCAATATCAAGAGTGGTCACCAAAGCCATATTAGTGTATGGCCCTTGAATGGTCACCATTCAGTGAATTATCACATTTTATCTGCAATTATCTATATTTTTTCACCCTTCTAAATTTAAGCAATGTACATTTGCCATCTACCTTGTGAAAAAACACTGTCTCCAGAAGATTAATCACTGAAGCTTCATGACGCAGCTGGGAAAGAAAAAAAATACACATAAATGTAGCAGAATATGACCAGATATAAAGCTGAAAACACTACAAGTAATCAGTACCACAAATCAGGCTCCTACTTAAGACGACTGTGGATTATAATGAACCTTGTTCTGTAGACTATTTTTTTCATCTTATTTAAAATATTTTTATAGTCTTCACTTTTTAAAAAGTTGGACAGTTCATATAGTATGGAGCAAACCACTTAGTGATCACCAGCAAAATGACAGGAACCATGACCAGCAAATGCATGTGTATCCAGGTAAATTTTAAACAGGTGATAAACATTCAACAGTCAGAACTTATTGAATGGGGAAAGGTAGAAACTACATTCCACCGACTAGGCACCCTTTTTCTGACTGAGTCCAAATGGGTGATTTCTGCAAGCAATACCTTCGCAGATCCCAGGAAGTGTTGTGATCAGAATAACAGAATTACATATTGAAAGCCAAACTACAGAGTGATTTTTGTATTCAGAACAAGATTTGCACCTGAATGAAAGAATGCCCTTTGAAAAAGGACAATTTGCTCAGACCACCTGCAAGCTAAGTCTCAGAAACCTATCTGAAAAAAAAAATGTTAAAAAGGATGATATGGATTATCTTAATATTTACTTCCTTCACAGTGTTACGCTTCTTGGCGAACAAGAGGATATTTTTAAAAAGCAATTAAAATCAATATTGAAACATTCAGCAACCAGTATCTGGTCACACTGAAGATTCAAGTAAATATAAATGTTCTTGGGCATCTCAGAAAACAACCATAGTGCAAGCTTTCAGGCTGGGGATAAAGTGTCCCATGGGAAGGTTTTTGCTAGAGAAGAAAGTCTGTTTCATGAAACAGGTGAGCTTATCCATTTTGTACCAAATGTAGCCTCTCTCATTTCCAAGGGATACCCTATCCAGGAAGTACCAGAACAATTCAAGGTGGAGATTATCAGAGCACAGAGCACTGTCTTTGGGTTCTTTCTGTTGAGGAATGGCTGAAGCTGCACTCCATGATCGCCTGAAGTGTCAGTGACATAGCATTTAGCAGCATCCCCAAACTCTGTGCTTACTTTTTGGGGAAAGTCCTACCCTATCTAGTGCTGAGAGTTGAACAACTACTACTGAAAGAAGCTGCTGTATGCCAAATCAAACCCCTTGTCTATCTAAGGAGGCTGGCTGGTATAAACGGATCTTCTGCACATTGTTGCATGCCAGATTCATCAGCAAGGGCACGCAGTTATGCATACCCCATTTCCACTCTTGCATCACTCAAATGAAAAATATCAGTCACCAACCAATTATCTGAAACATTCCATTCTACTCTAACTTCATTGCCTCCACGGACTAGCAGTTGTCCTACAAGGACTCAGGCAGTGATCATTTCCATTAGCACCTTGCAAGCCCAGGGGCAAAGTAGAAATAATGATCTTTCCCTGTAAAATGTGCTCCAGGAACAGCCAGCTAGTTAATGTGACAGCATTTTACCATGAATATCAACTCTAAAACATTTTCAGAACTTACCACTACGTATATGGGAAAGGTGCTTTTTGGTTTGAAATCTTCTAGCTTGCAGATTATAGGGAAGATTTTCTGTTTCCAGATCTCTACAGTTATTAATTCCTCAATGAGTGTTGGGATCTACACAGGACAAAGAGGGCATTAGCAATCCTACGCACTATTGATGGTTAAAAATAAAATTTAAGGCATTTTTAAGAACGTGCATACTTAAACCAGAGTCTGAAGAAAATATTTTCTTAAAACTACGGAAACTGCGTCTAGGGGCCTTTTTGGACTTTGGCAAAAGAGGGGAAGCAGGGATGATCCTGTACAGAGCATCTGCACTACACAGAGCAACTTCCATTGTGGAAGCAGCTCTGAGCTTGCAGGACCAACCCCTCTGCCCAGATATGGTAGCAGTGATGCACTAAAAGGTGCTTCACAGCTATACTAGCAGCATCTTGAACAATGCGAGCACTAGGGATGTGCACGAATATTCCTAACATTCAAAATTTGGCCAAATTTGGCCATCTGAATTTGAATCGAATGTTGGCACATTCGAAGATTGACATTCAAATCTGAACTGAATGTTCTGATATACTGGCATGAAGCTTCATATGGATTTGGGAATTGTATGCTATTCATATGCATTCGTATAGGGTTTGTAAGGGATCTGTATGCTATTAGTATGGGACTGAACATTCAAATCAAATATAAATCCTCCCACATTCAAAGGGAATCTATTAGAACAAATATGAATTTTCCTGGATTAAATTTGATGTGAATCGAATTTTTTTTAAAAAACATTCATGTACATCCTTAGCCAGTACACTTCAGCACGTACCCTTCACACTGCTTCCATGTGAAGGGTGCATGGGGGCAGGGTGCCACAGCTGCCCCTGTTATTGTAAATATACATTTTATATATTTTTTATTAATCCTGCATTTTCTGGCGTATAAGACTACTTTCTAACCCAGGAAAATCTTCTCAAAAGTCGAGGGTCGTCTTATACTCCGGAAAATACAGGTACATATTTTACAAAACATCATTTCCTACCAATTGTAATACAAAACACAAAACACGCTTGTGTGCAGCATCACCTGGTCACCGCAGCAATGGCTGCTATGCACGGCCATTGCCACAGCAAGGTGATCATTGCTAGTACAGCAGCCTTCACAATTACCCAGCACTTAATGAAGTACCAGGTAACTGTGGGACAGGGCAGGCATTTGAAATATGATCTTCACTTTCCTGGGACACTGTCCATCGTAGTTCAAACAACAAACCCTTTTCAAACTCCAACCTGGTGATGGCTGGTGGTGTGGGGTCATGACAGATAAATGCAAGAGGTGCCAGGGTCATAATACACTACACAGATAAGACACTGTAAGTCTGCAGTTTTCTGCAAGCTCACATGAAAACTGGCCCCACTCACCACAGTGGATTATAAAACACCAGTGCACTCTAAACTGAAGCACAAGTAAAGAAATGAGGAAAAGGGAACTCAAGCTCTGAGCTGCTTCAGTGGTGAGGCACTGCTTACATTTCCCTTATAGACCAGTCGCCTCCACTCTGCCCCAAACACATAGAACCTTTTTCTTCTCAAACACCATGATCCAAACCAATGAGCCCAGATCTCTGAGGCCTGCTGGTTTGTACTACAGCAAGGTACAGCATCCTGCATTGTGGTGCTGGTTCAGACCAGCCCACGTACCAGTCCTGAAGCTCACAGAAGCTTTGAGGCTGGGCTCCAAAAGGCTGGATCTGGATCATGCTCTGTTCTCAACAGACAGAGCATGCTAACAATGGGTGGGTCTTTCCATATGCCACACTGATGGGTCCTTAGTGCATATGCTGATGAGGAATACCAGCAAGTGCAGAAATGCCCATTATCTATGAAGGAGAAAGAAGTCTATTTGCACAGCCTTACAGAACTATGCAAAACCCAAAAAGGTCAAGTTTGTTCACGGGAACATTACCCCTATTGCAGCTATTTCCTCATTAACGCAGACACACAGATGTCGTACCTTGCTGTTATTCACTAGGAGCTCAATGAGGAGCTGCTCATGTCCAGCAGAAGCACTCAGTATGGCCTGCATGTTGAGCTTCTCGATGTATTCATATTGCCGTAGCCATCTAGGTGGTACAATTTCAAATCGGTTAGCACAGCTCAGACAATTACAAACTGGCAGAACAGTTTTCCCACAGCATCCTTCTGAATTACAAGGCACCAGATTTAATTTTGCAAATAGGACATGATTTCAGGGGCATCCAAAATAAGAATGGTAAATATTAGTGTGTTTTAGAGGGAGAAAAGTGTTTAGCTACCCTGGAGTTAAGCAATAGCAAGTGTGTGATGCATCCACTGTAAAACTTTTTACTAGCAGTAATTAATTTCCATTAAGATACTTCAGTAGAGAGTCCTCTACTAATCAGCGGTGACTCCCTAGTTCTCCTGTATGAGTCTCCAATGTACGTAAAACCATTTCAGCTAATAGTGGAATGCTCATTACAATATTTAACACTGTAATTTTATTTATTGTAATGCCATGAGAAAAAGGCTAAGATAAATATTAGCATGTCACTGGAAGGCAGAAGCATATATGGGATTTTTTCAGACTATCCCCTCATAAATATGTAGAAAAATTAACACGTGTATGAATTGTTTTCTTTTATACATAGAAAACTATATTAGTAGCAGAGAACATGTTGAACAGATTTGTTTCAACATTACTTATCTAAACTTGTGAGTCTCATAACTTATTTATATCAGATATACATGTCTAGAGGTTTCTAAAGTCCATTTTTCTTACTAGCTTGGAGAGAGAGAGAGAGCAGTGACATTACAAACTACAGTGGTACCTTGACATACGAGTTTAATTCGTTCCGTAACCTTGCTCTTATGTCAAATCACTCGTATCGCAAAGCAATTTTCCCATTAATCCATTCCAGCTCCCCAAACACCACCTCAGTAGTTTTTGTTATGTACTGTACTGTATTTACATACTCGTATCTCAAATCTTGCTCTCATCTCAAAGCAAAATATCACTCGCTCGGCGGCTTGCATCTCAAAACACTTGTATGTCAGGGCACTTGTATGTTGAGGTACCACTGTATTACAGCAGATTTAACCAATCAGCAGTTATAATAATAATAATAATAATAATTTTATTTGATCAGTCTTATGACCATTTCAAAATTCCACTCAGCAGTTCCCAAACTGCAACTCTAATATACAAAGAAAATTAACCCCTTTACACTGAACTGATGTATACTTGCAAAGTATACTACTTTGAAAGTCTTTAGTGAAAATTCTGCACCTTCCAAAAGCACCAGAAGCACTGCAAAAACTGCAGTAGCATTTACGCCTATAAAACTAATGTATTGGTTCATGCTTGATGTTTCTCTATGGCAATCAGTACTTGGATAAAAAAGGCTGGATTGATTCTTAAAAGGCAAAAGCCATATTGTTTTTACCTTTTAATAATTAAACCTCAAGAAAAAGCTTTTACAATTTTGTTTATGAGAAAGCACAGTCATTTAAAAAAATCAGTCTGGAAGACATTTTCACAACATTATGGCAATATCTTCTTTTTTTGCCATATAAGATCCATATTTTCTGCAAAGAAGTCTTTTGCATGCTAAGATATGCCTGGGGACAGTGAGAAGGTGTGTGGAGAGATAGGATTCATTTGAATTATGAATGTTACTGAGAATTCCAAGAACTGTAAAAAGAACAAACTGATCAGCCCAGAGGCCTGTTCACACTTGGCTGTATTCTGGAATATCTCAGGATAGGAGTCTAATGTCTGCATGTTAATGCAGCCTCTGGCAGGCCTCACTTGGGACATCCTATAGCCTTCACTAGCATGTGCACAGCAGGCCTCTATTCCAGGATATATTCCAGAAAGAAGCAAAATGCAAACAGACCCCTGGATCAAATAAAGTATACCTCCTCCCTTGAGGCAGTGAACATTAAGCAGAAACCATCATGTGTGTGTGATGTTGAGCAAAAGGAGGGCTAGAAAAATTATTATTCTTGGCAAATTGGAGGGAAACAGAACGAGAGGCAGGCAATGGGCAAGGCGGATAGACTGAATCAAAGTAGCTGTCAGAATGTCCTTGGAAGAGTTACCAGATATTGCTAAGGACTGATGGAAATGGAAAGGACTTACTGTTACCAAAGAACACACACACACACAAACACACAAAATAAAACAAGCACACAATAAAACAGGCAACGCTTGCTAAGATTTAGGGTGTTTTTCCACTGTCACTAGAAGTACCCATTAAGTACCCATTAATAGGTACATTAATGCCATTAATGGGTACTTAATGGGTATTTCTAGTGACAGTGGAAAAACACTGTCTTCTGCACGACTGTCAGTGGTAATCCAAGCAGCCTATTCAATCCCCAACCTCACTCCAGAAGTAGGCAATGGCAAACCACTTCCATATGTCTGCCAATAAAGCTGCATAAAGGTGCCCATGGAAGTGCCCAGGCAGTCATCCAGGAGACAGCCCCGACTGATGGTGCCCAACACAACAATGCCCACTAAAACTGCAGGACCCCAAGCTCTTCCCCACTTCTCTCTTACTCTCTCCCTCGTGTCCTCTTTCACTTGTGGATTTGCTGCCCTTTGGCCGCGATAATCTCAGCCGCCTGCAGCCAGAGCATTCGTAAATACGTTGATTCACACGTTTTAATCATAAACAGCTGCATGCCAAGCAGAACCCCAGCAGCAACGGTGCAGGGAGCAAACAGGGAAGCGCCGGCTGCACTCCTGTGTCCTGCCTGTCCCCGTGGCTGCTGTTGTTCACACGCTGGGACCACCGGCTTCCCATCTCCCATGGGCATCTCCCTTGGGCCTCCTCCTCCTACCCAGGGCTCCCGATTTCCCGCAGCTGGAAGTTCTTCAGCCCCTCCACTAAGGCTTCAGCTTCCCCGGGCAACAAGACGGTCGGAAGCGGCTCCTCCATGGCGGCTCCGGCGGCGACGACCGACGCCGTCCGTCGCCATAGAGACGAGCTTGAATGCTGTTACTGATGCCGGCGGCGCCCTCTAAGGGCAAGGCTTGGCGGTGCAGGTGATCAGCAGCCGTGCTAGAGGAACAGCGGATTCTCAAAGGCTCCAGCTGTTTGTAGAGGATCTTGTGGATCGGGATGCAAATGGCGGCTTTGGAGCTGAAGTATAGGGCTAGCCTGGCAGCTCTTGGTGGATGTGGAGAGGCTAATTTCAAGCACCTAAGGCTTTCCAGATGTTGCAAACCTACAGCTCCCATGAGTCCCAGTCGGTATGGTCAAAGGCGAGGAATTATGGAGTTCGTAGTTTGACAACATCTGGAGCAGTTTCCTGATGCCTTAGCCGTATTCATATTTCCACTCTGCTATAGAGCTTCCTGCCCTATTTTTGTCTGTCTAAATTTCTGTACTTACCCAATAAGAAAAGTTTCTCCACGAAGCTCACAACAAAATACATTATTTATTGGCATTTTTATCCATCCTTATGTTCAAAGGATTCATGGCAGGAGGTTACAACATTAAAAGCCAAATATAAAATGAACAAACTAAAACCATAACATGCCTGAAAGTGCGGAGGAAAAGCTCCCCTTATTTAGCCAAAGGCCAGGGCAAAGAGATGTGTCTTCACAGCTCTCCTGAACATGTAAAGTTAAGGTACCCTGATACACTTCAGGCTATTATTACATAATCTAGGAGCCTCCATTGAGAAGGCCCTATTCTGGGTGCCCATCCCTTTTGCTACTGAGGGTGGTAGTACAATGAGCAATATATAAAAGCAATATAATTACAAACATGTAGTTAAAGATATTTAAAACAACTTCAGTCAAGCAGGTCTCTAAAATTCCTGGATGAAATAAAAGGGTCTTCAACCTGGCCTTTATGAGCATATAAGAATGTGCTATATGGACTTCTCCGGAGCGGCTGTTCAAGAGCCTATGTTCCACCACTGAGAAGGTCCTTTCTCATGGGACTACCTGCTTTTCTTCATTTTGGTAGAAGCATACAGAGCTGGTCTTCTTTGGGTATGCTAGTCCTAAGCCTTTAAGGGCTTTACTAGAGCCATTGTTTTAAATTGGGCCTGGAAACAGAATGAGAGCCAGTGCAATTGACAAAGCGCTGGCACGATGTGTTCAAACATCCAGTCCCTGTTATCAAGCTTTTAGCCCTCTTCTGGACCAGCAGGAATTTCTGTACCATTTTTGAAGAAGAGTTGGTTCTGCTGCGCTTTTCTCACCCATTTAAGTGGATTCAAAGCGACTGCCAAAGCTTTCTATTCTTCTCCCCACAACAGAACACCCTGTGAGGTAGATGGGGCCACGAGAGCTCAGAAGAAAGCTGTGACTAGCCCAAGGTCACCCAGCTGGCTTTGTGGGGGAGTGTGGAATCAAACCCGGTACCTCCCAGATAACAGTCTGGCTCCTTAACCACTAGACCAAACTGGCTTACTTGTGGCAACCTTGTGTACAATGGCATCACAATAATCTATTGTTAGTTAAGAGTTTGTATCTGAGAGGTAAGCAATTGTGGCCAGGCTATCCCACTCCAGGCAAAAACACAGCCAGCATCTCACTCACACTGAGATACAGGGGCCATTTTTTTATTATATTTCTATCACATCTGAAGATCTCAGGGCAGGTCATAAGAGATAAAAAGCATGACTAAAACACTCTTCAAACTACTGAGGGTGGTGGGATCTCCAAGAGCAGTGGTTCTCAACCTGGGGGTCGGGACCCCTTTGGGGGTCGAATTACCCTTTTAGAGGGGTCGCAACGAGTCTCCCATGTTAATCTTTGATTAGATCTAGATTAGATCTTGATGCAGAGTAGTTTACCTTGTTATTTGAATCCGGCGTTTGCTCCTGCTCGGCAACCAGCTTTCCAGCTTCCGTATCAGTAGTTCAGCTTCCTTAGCTCATTAAACAGACACAGCTGCTCCGAGTTATTTCTAAAGAAGCTACGATTTATTTGCTTGAAGATTACATGGTATGTACAAAACAAGATACAGTCTCTTTTAGCCCGGCGAGGTTGCATTTCGGTCCATGTTTAGCACATGGCTTTTCTCGCCTCCCAGACTCACATTCTTGGAAAGAACAACATCAAACTCATAACAACAACGAACACGAGAACCTTATACAGAATCAGTAACCGGACGTTGTTGGTGACAACTTCCTGTAGCTGTGTGTGAACTGCCTCCCCCTCCCAGTTGAGGATACGTGCTCAGGAGCACATCTCTTGACCTTGTAGCATATCAGCTTCACTGTCTTTCCCAGGAGACAGGACACACTATCTTTTGGTTGTTTTCAAATGCACATCCGAACGTGTTTTTTTCCCCCCTTTTACTCTTCCCCAGGCTAACATCCCACCACCCTTCCCTCCCACCTCCCAGCTGCTCCACCCCCGTGGTTGGGGGTCTCCACAACATGCGGAACTCCATTAAGGGGTCGCGGCATTAGGAAGGTTGAGAACTGCTGTCCAAGAGGGACTTACAGGCAGATCTATATGAGAGGAAAGGTTTAAGATATTTGGGGCCCAAGCTGTTTAAGGCCTTTTAAGTCTACATTAATACTTTGAACTGGGCTTGGTGGCCAGTGCAAGTCTTTTAGGACCGGCATGATGTGCGCCCAGGCAGCAGTGCAATGCCAGTTAACAGTCCAGCTCCTGCACTCTGCACTAGCTTCAGTTTCGGAATCATCTTCAAGACTCATGTAGAGTTCAAAACACTAGTCCACCCTGGAAGTTACCAAAGCACAGATCACTGTGGCCAGATTATCTGTCTAAGAAGGCCTGTAGTTGGCGAACCAGCCATATTTTGAAAATAGACACTCCTGGCCAGTGCCTCCACCTGAGCTTCAAGCGTAGAGTCTAAGAGCACACCCAGATTATGTACTTGTGGGACTAAGAAACACCATCAGGACTCCTTTCTTCAGGGGCATGAGACCTTATAACAAACACCATCTCCATCTTGCCTGGATTCAGCTTCAATTTACTGGCCCCCATCCAGACCATTACTGCCTCCAAGCATCTGTCAAGCACTTCAATGGCCTCTCCTCATTCAGATTGCACTTGGGCTGCCAACTGACAAGGCTGGATCAATGAGATCCCTCAGGCTGAGAACCTGATTCCTCAAAGTACAATCCCATCCAGAACAGGCCAAGTAACACTCAACTGAATAAATGGACTACTAACCAGCAGTACTTCTGCCATATCTAGACTAAGTTGATTTGCTCTCATTTGGTCTATTTTGATACTCAAGGGGAAAATTTGCGCTTTGTAGTCCTTTGGATGTAGTCCTTTGGATACGTGTACAAAGCGTTCACACTAGCAAATACTAGGACACATGATCCCTCCCCCCACACAACCACAGACTTACCTGCAGTATGGATGCGTGGTCTGGGCGCTGCCATCTTGTCTCCCGATAGTGGTGCCAGGACGATGGCACTTGCACGGGACATCAGATGGCCCACCCAGCACCACAGAGATGCAAATGGGCTCTTCCCAGAGACAGAACAGATCAGCTCTGGTAAAGGTAAAGCAAGATTTCGTGCTCCACACAGTGTGCTTCCAATGTTCTCCTGTACAGAAGGGGGCATTTCTGAGTTGGAAACAGCCCCTTCCAGTGCAGATGCCACATCTGGGAGTACATTGGAAGCAAACTTTGGGGCCCAGTGCAAAAAGATCCAAGGACTGATTTGGAAAAGAGAGAAAGTTGAGTGCCACTGGCATACTGATGGTACCACAAGGGGTGTTTTTC
>MTQE01000401.1:25243002-25253571 GCA_014337955.1 Aspidoscelis marmoratus
TGGGTACTTAATGGGTACTTCTAGTGACAGTGGAAAAACACCCAAGGTGGTGGATGTTTTTCCCATGTGGTTTCATGCAGACGTTAAACAGCATGAGGGAAGAACAGAACAGTGTGAAGGATAAGTATGTTTATAATCATTGTAAGGACTGAATTCCTAATTGCACAGAAAAATCCTTGATCTATCCAAGCCTTGGAAAATACACAGAAAGACTCATAATCCCCCCTCCTTATTCATAAATGATGGAAAGTACCCAAGGAAAGTGCGACCAGCAGAATTACAACAAATATTTACAGGTTTATTTATACAACTTTTTTATAGTACTGTATTTCCTTCAGTTCCTCACCCGACACATAATGCTCTTCTTTATTATTAGCAAGAAACTAGTAATTATAAAGCAAATATTAGATTGTTGTAAACATGCTTCTGAATAACCATCAAAAGTAACTGGAACATAAATATGCCCAGCATGGGACAGGTTCAGAAGTCACCCTCCCTACTGTTCAACAGTAATGCAGATTAGGACTATTACACATTTGTGTGTTGCAATCAAAGAAATGGAATCCATGTTTCACCTTCACTAGGTCACGTAAAGATATCCAAACCCATGTAGCTTTGCCATTTCAGGCACCACTGCTCAGCAAAAGGTGCATCATGCCAAAATGGTTTGAGCTGATTTTGCTTTTACGAGGTCCTGAGCACTCTGGGGCAGCTCAATTCATAGCATAACAGTGAATCCACTTTCCTGGAATCACTCACTTCCAGCAGACAATTATATTGGGATCATTCTCCAACCTTTCATCCAATTCCCGATAGCTCATTCCTAAGGAAGAAGCAGAAAACAAGGATGACTTTTTTTGTGCTATTAATGCAATTCCATGATATTCAGTGAGACAAAGAACTCTGTCTTCACTTTGTGGATAAAATATTGGCAAAGCAAAAAGAGCCTGTGATGGGCAAATGATATTTACTTAACTGCTCCATTTATTCTTGGTATGTAAAAAGCCTCAGGAACAAAATAAACTGGTGGAGCTGATGGTGGAGGGGTGAGATCTTTGTCTCTTGTGTCACACACACACACTCATACATATTCCTCTTGCAATTCTGGGTTGTATTTAAAAACACATTTTTATGCATTATTTTCTTTCCCCAATAATTTCCTGTCCTCCTTTAATGCTGCAAGGACTTTATTCACTACTAGGCTTTGGAAACAGCATCTGTGATGGGTGGACGTCTCTCTCTCTTTCTCATGTGTGGATGTGGTTTTGAGTCAGTGTCATCATCATGTTAAAACTGTTTTAAGGCATCTTATGAAGGTGTGTATTCTGGAAATCACTGATTTTTTTTCTACAGGCAACAGATAAGTGATTATTGCATTCTGCTGCTTTTTTTGCTATTTGTTCTTTTGGAATTGGGACTGATTTTTATTTTATTAAATGAAGATGATGAAGAAGAAGAGTTGGCTTTTCTAGCCCATGTTTCTCACCCATTTAAGGGGATTCAAAGCAGCTGACAAAGCTTTCTAATCTTCTCCCCACAACACATGTTGTGGGTGGGGCTGTGAGAGCTCGAAGAGAGCTATGACTAGCCCAAGGTCACCCAGCTGGCTTCGTGGAAGGCGGAATCAAAGCCGATATTCCCAGATAAGAGTCCAGCTCCCTAACCATTAGACCAAACTGGCTCACATTAGCTTAACATTCTGTTGACAAAACACAACTTTGTGGATTCATAAGATAAGTATTCCAGGCAGGCGCTTACCTGTTTTGCAGCAGATTTCATCATAGCTATGGCAGCCTGTGTACAGTCGTGCCGGATGGCTCCTTTCATCCCGGGCAATTTTTACAGGATACTTCTGGAGTCGTCGAATAAGGTCCTTCATCAGACCAAACTGAATGAGCTTCCTGAAGTACAGGAATATAAACATTAAGAGAAAGACAGGCAAAATTCAAGGTGATGTGAAAAATACTACTACTATTAAATTTCTATAGTAGTTCAAAACTCTGCTGAGAAGTGACAATAGTTTCTCAGGTCATACCTACATGTGGTTTATTCTGGACTGGTCATACAATGTATCTGATCAGTGTAGCTCCGAAGATGCAAAGATCCTCAATTTAGACTTGCTATCTGTTCAAATGGATGGCTAACAGTAACAGTTTTTAATATATACTGTTATTGTTTTAATACGTTTGATTTTAAAAGTTGTTACCTGCCCTGAGACCTCCAGGTATAGGGCAGGATAAAACTGCAAATAAACAAACAAACTCTGAAATCAGCACAGGTTATACATCACTGGCAGGTACCTGCCTTCTTCTGGGATGTTTCAGCACTTGCAGTTATATGGTCGACTTCTTGGACTGTTAAGTGTGTGTGGACTATATCCCAATTATATTGTTCTGAATGTGCTATTTTAACCAATTGTAGGATGTTGACAGTCCATACTACAGAAGTGATACAATAATTTTCATACAGTCTCTTCTTTCACTCAGGTTTTCTGGAAATAATAGGATGAAGCCTAGAAGAAGAAGAGCCGGCTTTTATACCTTGCTTTTCTCACTCTTAAGGAGACTCAAAGTGGCTGACAAACCTTCTGTTCTTCTCCCCACAACAGAGCATCCAGCTGGCTCCATGGAATCGAACCAGGAGACCTCTATATAAGAGTCTGGAACTCAAACCACAAGACCAAACTGGCTCACCTAAATAAGAATCTGACCCCATTCTCTCTCCGATTTATTGATTACATTTCTATTCCATCCCGAGTTCCCAGGGTGGGTTACAACAATCAATACATTAAAAACAACAGCACCAATTAAAAACATTGCAGTACAATGCCCAGGAGAGCAGAAACACTTTAAATCCATTGTTTACCCTGTAGCAACAGTGGATTATATCAACACCACAAAATGTTACAATTGAGTGCCATGTCTGCTTATTTAAAATTTAGTGAGTATCCTTCAGAAAATCACAGAAACCATAGCTGAGTGATGTGTAAATAATTCACTACTTGAGAATTCAGCAGTTCAGTTCTTCATAGTTAGTCCTCAGGAGGAGGGAATAAGTAGTAAACTCATGTCAGTCAGTGTTGGAAACATGCCCAGTAATGTTTTACAAATAGCTACTTGAGTGAGGGAAACATAAGAAGGCTTGTCTGCATAAAGAAATAAAACAATCCAATTTCCATACTGCATTTCACCACAGTCCCAAGGCAATTAACAAAACAGATAAAACAACCTAAAATCTATAAAATATGCTCTATCATCTTAACATTTTTGTTGCACAATCTGAGCCCACATCAATGGTTAGACTTTATAGAATAAGATAGTGCCTTATGTCTGGTCAGACAATTTGTATTTCTGGTCTACTCTGCCTATTATCTGCTTCTCTTGAACCTGAGATATTCCGCTAAGAAAGGACATGCTTTGCTTCACACACCTTATGTAAAAGTGTGTCACAATTATGCCCAACGTGAGTTAAAATGATCATCAAATGACCTTTCAAACACACAATTGGCTATGGTTCTTTCACAAGGTCTGGTCGAAACAAGACAAAGAGCCACAGATACAACCATCCTCATTTGGCATCATCTGCTGCACAGGCCCTATACTTTTTACTGTTGTAAAAAAAATCTTAACTAGAGCTGCCCTCCTCTCCTCAAAAGATTATACAGAGTAATTTGTTACTGATTTTTGGACTACTGATTTCCATAATCCAAAGAGAGTTGGACACACCGTTCTTAGGACATGACACTTGTCATTCAGAATTCCAACGATTTAATTCTGTTCCCATGAGTAAAGCTTAAGACAATATTTTATCACAGCTCTGAAAAGATCACATTCACCAATTACCACACTATGACCCGCTAGTGAGAGGCAGTCTGCTCACTAGCTAAGTCCGCAGGTTGACCAGAAGAGGCTCAGTGGCTTTCAGGCAGCAGTGCCTGCACCTACAAGAAGGTGTGGTAGTTCACTATAGCTGTGTAGTCATACACTGTGGCCAGATTACTATGGCAATGCCTGGGTGTACACCAGATGTTGCCATAGCCATTGCTATGGCAATCTGCTCTGCCCTGCCTATCTGTACTTCAAGTGCTGCCGGCCCTCTACAGGGCTTTACTAGCACTTGATGTGCAAATGACCAGCACTGTGCCTCAAACTTACCAATTTAGTATGGAATTGAAATACCATACTAGGCTGTTAAATATAAACAGGCATGGCTAACACTTTCTTTGTATGCCATTTCTTGCCATTCTGAGTATCATTTTGCAACAGAGAGTATGACATAAGTGAGTACCCCTGGGCGGGGGGGAGTGGGGGAAGGAAAGGAAGCGCTGACCTTTCATCCACTCTCTGGAGCTGGACAGTGTAACGACAAATGAGGTCTCGTACGGTTGTCCCTGGGCTGAGCCCACAGTACAGTTGGAAGATGTCTCTCAGGCTGGCTCTCTTGTGACCTACCCATAAAATAACATTTCCTGAAGTGTGGGTGTATCTCAAACATATATTATCATGCACTGACTGCCATAATAATCCGCCACTGAAATGACCCAGTCATGCTTGCTACAATGCATACAAAACTACATTTGAAATTAAGTTACTTCGAGGCCCCCAGTGAAGGGGAGGGTATTTGTCTTTCTTGCACACACAAACTCACACTCACACATTTATCAGTGGCATTACAGGCAGAATATGCTACCTTGAAAGTACCAGAGCATACAAAATTTGCTCAAAATGAACTACATCCAGTAATAATCAGGGTTCAAAACTCTGTAATCTACATGAGAACAAACAAAATTGCCAGTTATGATCCTATGAACTGTGGATCCTGTGGGTCCAGGCCCACAATGAACAGATACATCTGAAAAGCTTTGTTTGGACTGGGATACCAGATAGTTAAGAACATCAGAACCTAAGAGGAGCCCTGACGGATCAGGCCATAGCCCTTCTAGGCCAGCATCTTGTCCAACACAATGGCCCACCAATTGCTCCTGGGAATAGGGATTTACTTTTCAGGCAATTCAATTGGATTTATATGGTAATTTTAGTGATGGATGGTCTATTTTATACTGAAGGATAAAGTCTGTAACCTAGAACACAGTATCTATGTAAAGGCTCTCAACATATAAGACTTTGATGCTGAATTTCCAAATATGCCTAAGAAATGACAGCAGGGAGCCTGGATACTGTAAATCACGAGGGGATTTTAAATTCCTGCAAACCCTGTAAATCTTTATCTGAATTTATATCTTATCATGCTGTGTAGTTACACTCCGGACAGTTTACAGATGAAAGATTAAATGCTAGCTTGCACATTTGGAACAATAATAAATAGTCACTGCAACGTGCATACCTGGTTTTGTGACATATGAAAGGCATTCTTCTTGCAGACATTTATCATCCACCAGGTCCTGGACTTTGGGTGTAGTGCAATATACATTTGAGTACTAAGGGAGCAAACCAAAAGACAACAAAAACCCCTAACTCTTCGTTAACCAGCAGTGCTAGAGTCAGAGCATTTCGGCTTCCATTAGAATTCATCTTGGGAGAAACAACCTAAATCTCTGGGTATGGGGCGGGATAGAAATGGAAATAAAATGGAAATAAATAAATAAATCTTGTAAATTGGTAGGCCTGAAAGCGTTCACAATGTTACATGAGAAGTTTGCCCTTCTCACAGCCAAACAGTCCACTGCTTATTGAAATTTTAGGGATGTGGAAAGGGAATTTTTGAAACATTCAGAATAGACTCGCGTCATTATCAGGGAACTGGTGTTTGTACAAGCTTGTAGTCTGAGAAGGTCATAAGAAACTGCACTGTGCTTATTGGTACCCGGCCCCACCCTCACAGATACTCTGGAATAACCAGTGTACCATATGCACTCCTGCCCTCTTTCAGGATAAATGTATGCTAGCCTGTTCAAATATTGGCCTCTGCAATGGCAATGAAGGGCTGCTTTAAATGTTCAGAAAAGCCCTTTGCAGGAAATATACTCCATCGGCTTTCCACAAATACTATGAACAAACAAACAACCCCCACCCGCCCAAACACCTATGTTTTACTGAGCAAATTTGGGCCTTAAATGCATTAATGCATTTACATCGATGCAATATTTGTTTGATATTACCTATGTATGACTGCACCTTTGGTGAAGGCCCCAAAGCTTTCTTTTTAATGAAACACCTACAGATCTGCATTTTAATCATCACTGAAAACTAAAGCATTTATTTTCTTTGAAGTCTTAATTACTCTTCTATTTTTCTTTTCAATAAAAAGTATTTTTTTAGTTGGCAATAAAACGTCTCAGGCCAAGCTTCAAGAAGTATGCTTAGGTGTCAAGTAATTTATTTATGGTCTGGAGCTTCATCTGTAACTCTCTGTAGTCAACTGATCAGTGAAAAAGTAGAAGAGACAGATCACTTCCACAAGGTCAGCACCTTGTCTTAAGACCGACATAAATATGTCACCTGAGTATTCCTTTCTTAATGTGCGAACTACTGAAAAACAACTATGATGGGAAATGAGATCTTTATTGTTTGGATCTCTGCTGCCTCATCTCCACATGCAAATAATCCACTCCTTGTAGCAGTCATGTAATAAAGAGAATAACCTAAACATCCTATTTGCTTTCAGGTTTCTAGTTATGCCAAGTTGCTTATTAATTACACTCACCTGAAGTATGGAAACCAGAGTTACTACTCGGTAGTACCTGAAAAGAAACAGTCAATGCCATGAGAAGAATGTCCCAAAAATATCAGAAATAGTGAGATCTAAAAAGGTGAAAGAATAAAGTACACAATCCTATAAATATATGTAAAATAGACATAAATGTACTGCAGGAAGGGAACATTAGGAAAGCAAAGATGCCGAACTTACAAAAAAAGGATCAGTTCTAATTAAAATAACAGAGTACTGTATGGTCACTGGAAAACCTCTTTAAGCCTGAAACTAATCACTGCTTAATTTCTAAGGGGGGTGATGGGAATTGTACTGGATTAGTATTTATTTAATGGACACCAAAAATGCATTCCTATTCAGATACAGCAGTGGGCTGTAATCTTTAGTCACATGTATATGGATGGTAGTAGAAATATATAATTTAACCAAAAAAATAATAAAAACTTTTGTTGACCTGATGTGAGCTAAGTTTAATAAGAATATAGTGATCCCTTGGATAATGCTAGGGCATAGTGCCAGAAACCACTCTCTAGCGCAAAACTGAATGATTCAAGTAATTGTCACTTACGGGAAACTTGAGAACAGAGTAATTCTGGATATCCAGACTCTCAATGTCAAGCCCTTTCTGCACTTGGCCTTCTTTTGGAATAGAGGGCTGCTGTCTGCATGCTATTGCAGACTATGACAGGCCCCAGGTGAGACCTACCATAGCCTCCATTAGCATGCAGCTGACAGACACCCATCTTGAGATATATTCCAGAAAAAGGCCAAGTGCAGAAAGGGCCCAAGTTTCAGTGGTGCAGCAGATGCCAAAATATATTACTGTAATTTCTAGAATTGCATTAAATGAAGAAATTCCTGTTTAATGACTATGTAAGAGCACTCTGCAAGAGAGAAGCTACCTTCTACCAAGTACACAAGGGGAAACTATGTTATATGAAATCATGTTATGTAAGCTATGACTGTACCCAAGTGCCCTATACAACACTGTCACCTGACCAACTGTATACAGTTGTATACAACTGTATACGAGTTTAATTCGTTCCGTAACCTTGCTCTTATGTCAAATCGCTCGTATCTCAAAGCAATTTTCCCATTTAATCCATTCCAGCTCCCAAAACACCACCTCAGTTGTTTTTGTTATGTACTGTACTGTATTTACATACTCGTATCTCAAATCTTGCTCTCATCTCAAAGCAAAATATCACTCGCTCGGCGGCTTGTATCTCAAAACACTTGTATGTCAGGGCACTTGTATGTTGAGGTACCACTGTAAAAGCAAAACAATTTCCTTCCTTGTTTAACATATTTTTAGAGGCCATGCTTTTTCTTTCACATGATTGGTATCATGTGCCTTCTTAGTAACTTTCAACAATGTGTTTTGTATTCTACACAGGCAGTTGCTTACACTGATAGCCTGAGCTTCTGTCCCCATTGCCACCAATTTACATTGGTTGACTGAACCTCCACAATTGCCTTATTTTTTTCACAGGTGGCAACTGTTTCCATATCAGTGTTGCACTACATAGGTTGTATGGGGTTTGTGGGAACCAAATTACAGGGTTATACGAGTAATAACTGCACAGAAAAAAAAATATTTTCAGTATAATGAATAATCCTAGGTAATGTCCTAGTATAAAATGTTTTATGAAAATGCATTGGTGTAAGATATTCTATTTTAGGCACTTTTGAGTCTAAGGGCATCAAAAAGTAGTGGAAAGGAAGAAAACAAAGAGATGAAGAGACAGTTGTATCAACTGTAAGGCTCTCCTTATTTTTGGCCCTTCTACTTACAGAAGATTCTGGATAGCAATTCGAACTAAATTGAGCTCTACATCAGCTTCAGCAGAGATCTTCTGAACATGTCGAAAACCATCAATGTATGGCAGGATCTAAAAACAGATAGTTATGTATATAATTCAAGTGTACAGGATGTTTTCTCAAGATAACTCAGAAATATGAGACAAGATTACCATATTTGCAAGAAATACGGTGTAAAAAAGCTCCAAATATAATCTGCACTCTCAGTGGGAGATAACCTTTACCCTGAATTACGAGGGGCAGTAGTTAGATAATAGCAATACAAGGTTTTATAGCATCCAAAAATGCTTATGCCTTAGCATTTAAAATGAATGTATGTGACAAAATTTTTAACTAGGGTGATCATTTAAGAGATAAGATTTTTTCCCTCCTTTTGCAAAAACCCATAACAAAGGAGTCATATGAAACCAATTATAAGCCCTTTCTGCACAGACTCTTAATGCAGATTAAGGCTCTGTGTTCTATACATCTAGGCCTCATAGATTTGCACATCAATCAAAATCTGAGGCCACATGCTCTACTGCTTCATTTTGTAGGCATTAGACAGAGCATGCCAGATTAGAGAGGTCTTTAACCTAGATTACTGACAAACTCATTTTAGGGATTGCCAGTAGACCAGTCTGGCCTTCATCCAGAACAAGGGAGACACAAAATGATATGTCTCCTGTGTTTGGGACTATTGAGACCACCACAGGACACAGCTGAAAAGCGCACACAAACCCCAGGGACTCCAAGGCTAGAAGCATTTGTTTCTAATCCTCAGAGGCATTGGGGTGCAGCCATGGAGTTCCCACAAACTTTGAGGGTACAGCATGGACTGATCCAGATGAGTACCATCAATACAGACAGTGCGGATCTTGTGGGAAGGATCAGTGTGCCTGGCTATTCTGGATGCACTGATCTCAACTAAAGTCAGATAACTGCAGAAAGGACCACAGAAATACAATGAGACAGTAACTGCAATTGTTGCAACTGGAAATATTCCACAAACTTTATTCTTATAAATCTTTCCCATAAAAGAATTCAGTTAAGATAGTCTTCTCATAGGGGAGTGGCTTTAGTTCAGTAACAGTACAACAACTTGGAAAGCTGAGGCTCATAGGTTTGAACCCTGGCATCTCCCTAGAACTGTGATGGCCAACCTATGACACAGGTGTGTCACAGGTGACATGCCAAGCCCTTCTGGGTGACACACCTGGTCACCCTGGCACCTGGGCGTGTAGTGCTTGCTTGTTCTTGAAGTGTATGAAATACCAACTTCTAATTGAAGATTTAGCAAATGAAATTCAGCAACAAGTCACTAATGTAAAGATTTGTTTTTGCTTTTAATAAAATACATACTGTATATGAAAAATATAACTTTTTTACTAGAGCTACAAATACCACAAAATTATGGATATTTCTAGATGTGACACAGCACACGAGTTAAGCTAGTTTTTCTTGCGAATTTTGACACACTGACCTCAAAAGGTTCACCATCCCTGCTCTAGAAGATGACAATAGCAATCTAATTCTGCATGAGAAAGAAAACTGTATGGATGGGTCCATGTAATCATCAAGAACTAATAGTACCAAATAACAACATACATATTAAGTGCTCGTTAAGAAAATGGTTTGTTACCCAACCATGTCTACCAATAAATAAGGCAGTTTTAAAAATGCACAGAACTCTTATAGCGATTCAAGGCACCATTCCTATGCATCCTTACTATGCATCCACTCAGTACAATTCACTTCAAAACACACACCTGTAGATTAGGCTGTCCAAATAATTTCTCCTACACATAGTGATGTGCCTTCTTGTTTCTAGGCCTGCCATGTTCCCAAAAAAATCCTGAGCCAGGAAAGGTTTTTTTTTTGTGTTGTAAAAAATAATAGTCCCCACTGCCCTCACAGCTAAGGTTGCTGTTAAATGCACAAACCTGTTGTGTGGTGAGGTCCCACTGGGAATTGAAAAAGTCATCCTTGTCCTGGGTAAAAACAGGAACATCATATTCTTGCACAATGGGAGGATCTGGACTCTGCTCAATCACTTTCAGGTGAATGGTGTTAGATTCGTCTATATATATATATATATAT
>MTQE01000401.1:25261956-25280373 GCA_014337955.1 Aspidoscelis marmoratus
TAGACCAAACTGGCTCACACACTAGGCTCCCTAAACACTAGGTGAAGTCTGGCTCACAACACAATTTTCTCTCTGCTGGCACAGACCCTCTGTAGAAGAGCTCCTTCTGTAGGAAGAACTGTATGGGGTGCAACAAATCATGAAAGTGGCAGGGCTTAAACACACTTTAGGTTCTTACTAAGGCTGCATTTGTTAGAAAACCCCTGGGAAGAAAGTAGTGATGTGTAGAAATGAATATGCAACCCATGTTGACATTCTTGCTTATGACTGCTGCTCTTTACAGCTTGCTGCAGTTGGAATAAATGGGAAGGCTGGTGCATTCAAGCAACTTGTATGCATGCTTGATTTTCATTTGCCATTTGTCACGTACTCAGGATGTTTGTTAATTCCTTCCTGCAGTATTTGATGTTGGATTTTGTACCATTTGAAGCCATCCCTAATTTTTTTCCAAATTGTCTTGTGCTTGTAACAAGGTTGTTGTAAATATGACAAGAGAGAACAAGTGTACATTATAGTGATTAATTACAATCAGGGGAAACAGGTTAGTACTGCAGATAGCGTAATTTATACATCGAGGTGCATAAGTCAGGAAGAAGCTGTTATAGTTTTTCAGTTTATGATGGTGGCTGAAGATTGGTTCAAGGGCACTTCTTTAACAGGGTCATATGAAATAATATAGTCCTTCCAAAGAAAATCCACAACAAACTATTATGATGTAGTGATAAAGAGAAGTGTAAGTCTTCTCTTTACATCAAGTAATGCCAGTCCAGTAGTATTCTTTCATGGCTACTTCTGATCAAACAATGAAACATAATATAACTCAGTTTTATTTTCAGTATTATAGCCATTATCCTTTTGTGTGTTGGAAAGCTAAGATGATCATTTGTGTTCGGAAGCCAGTGAAAACAGTTTTATGCCAGCTTCACTGTTTGCTGGTATGTCCCATGTCTCCTGGCAAGTGGCATCAGTCCTGCTGCAGTCTTGATTTTCTTCCACCGTTTTGTGAAGTTATGTCTGTGTGGTACTAATGTTAAGTATGTTGAGAGAGTGCGCAGCATCTTTACAAATGCAGGTGAGTGGTGGATTCCACTTCATGGAGCTCATCCCTTTCCCTTCTGTGCAGCTGGAAAAAAGACTACTGTGTGGTCTGTGCAAAGTGTGCATAGTTACTTTTTAAATTGGCATTACAGGGATAAAAACAGGAACTTTCAAAGCCCCTAATAAACATTCCTAAACAAACATTTATATCTAACTAGTCCTTTTGCTAATATTCAGTAGGGATGGCTAAGGGGTGGTCTTCCAGCTGCTACTGAACTTGCATAAATGTCATGGCAAGGAATTATGGGAGTTGGGGTGCAGAAACATCTGGGAAGCTATAGTGGGTGCTTGTTTGTGCACTTCACCTGAGCATTTTCAGCCTCAAGTATCATATTTCAGTTGCCAGCTGATTCCTGACAAGGCTCAGGCATTTGCTTAGATTTATAACTCATCCTTTATAGAAGGCTGCAGAGGAAACACCATTACTTTAAAAATAAAAGATGACACTGAATGATCATTACAACTCTAAACCACCCATTGTTGTATACAATGATGGAGGATTGCGTGCCCCTTCATGGATCACTGCCTTTTTGTGGCAGAGAATCTTAGGCATATCAGTGAAGCTGCGAGCTAGGCTATGCAGGCTCACCTAAAATGGACAGGTCCTAGTGGAGAGCTTAGACTAAAATGATTCACTGGAGAAGGAAATAGTGAAACAGCTAAAGCAAAACAAAAAGAGGACACCAATCCATGGCTAATGGCAGTTGTTCTCTTAATGGAAAGCATATGCTGGGCAGAACTTTGCATTGCTGGCATTGATACCAGAATATATCTTGTGATCAAATTATGCCATGTTTCAGTGATGGAATGAAAGAAGCATGGTTGTGTGAAGGGATAGTTAATGACTTGCCTAAGTTGTTTGTCCTTGATGTGGCAAATCTTGTTTGAAATGCATAGTGCAGTAAGCAGCTGGGTTTTCTATGTCTAGCCCTAAAGATTAGCAAGGAAAAAAACTTAGGTTTTGTTCTATTTATAGGTAGATGCTACGGTTTTAATTTTTTTTAAAAAAAATTCCTTGTTTGCCCCAGGTAACTAACAGAGACATAAGAAGAACGATGCATATTTCTGATTGAAAGCAACAGTGTTCTGTGGTTTTCCTCACCTCGATGTGCTGGGGAAGCTGATACATGTTGTATGGAATCAGGAGGGAGCCTGTGACTGGTGAAGACTGGAAGATCAAAGGTCTTTAAACTGTGTTGGGGAAGACATGGCTCTGACCATCGAAACAGAATCACGGATATACCACTCTCTAAGGGCTGTGTTTGGAGCCACTGCACACCTGGTCTCTGTTGGATTTACTGTCTTTGTAGCTGTGCTTACCAGGCCTGGATCAAGTAAGTAGTGGTGACAAAGAATGTATTAATGCATGTCCTCTGAGCCAAGTAGCTACCCATATGATCAGTTAAAAGCTGTGGAACAGGCAAAACTCTGTGAAGATGTATATTACATTTAGTTTTGCTCAGTGTGGTGCTAAGTCATGTTATTATCTGAAAACTTTGATTTTAGTGGGTTCAGGGTGAAAACTGCTGGAGCTGTTTAATGTACAGTCATCCTCTTTATAATGTTGTGATTTGAGTCCCACAACCCATCATGAGGATTTGTGTAAAACTCTAAACTGGAGTTTAGATGGTTTGGCCCAGAGGTTCCATGCACTTTGGTCATGCCCTGCACTTCTATCCTTCCGTATCAGCCCAGTAATTCATGTGTTTTTGGCACAAAGCAGTTCTATGCTTCATGCACAAAGAATGTTTTATTCTGATTTGATGAGCATCTATGAGGACATGCCATGAAAAGGGGGCTGACTCTCCCATGGGCAGTCCGTGGTGCCTCAGAGGTCAAAATGACATGGTAGCATTAAGCAAAGAGTCACATTTTACCAAGCACATAAAAGCAGAAACATGCTGTACAAAAATCCTGTTATAAAAGGGGTTGACTGCACAGTAAATGGATTTTTGTGAATATTGTTCCTATTTTGGGTACATCTGATGTGTAACAAGTAGACTAGCACTAGATCGGGGCCATTTTATACTGTCTTGAGAGAGTTTGACTAATGCATTTCACTGCCGAACAGTGTAGCATTTCTGTTCCATTATTAAATACAATACAGCATTTCAGCTCTGACATGGTAATCTGATCCTTTGAGTATAACATCTCCTGTTACCCAGCCTTGGATATTTTCTGACAATGAATTTCCAGCCTTCCTCAGTTAAACAGGTTTCCCAATAAAATAAAAGAGTTCAGTATTTTACTGTATTTACAAACAGAAAAATGTAAGAAGTAAAAATAGTATTTCTAGAACATAAAAGAATTAGTCCCCTGAAAAGAAAAGGGGAGTAAGGTAGTGAGTACATGAACAGCGCTTTATAAATAAACTATAATAATAATAGTATCCAGATTAGCAGAATAAAATTCTCTGTTAGAGAAAAAAAAAACAGTTTACCTTCTGCAAATCCACGGTGCGCTGTCTGGACTTTAGCAGCTTCCCTGCAGCTTCCCCAGAGAAAGCCACGATACTTCTGTGGCACGTGCGGTGAGGTACGTGTCATGTGGGATGGGGCAGGAACTGGCAGGAACATTTGAATTTCCCTAATACTGTGAGGCGCGTGCTCATCCTTCCACAGTACGTAAATTTGAAGTAGTGATGGCATAAGGTGCCACCACTATGCAGTACTTTTTTCTGATAGACAGGCAAGACAGTCAGTTGGTTAAGATGCACTCCAGGCTCATTTCCAAGAATTTTTGGTTGAGGGCAGTGCTTCAGTGCCTTTGAGATCACAAGGTGGAGGAAATGTTATTTATTTATTTGTCTGTCTAAAATGCTTATATCCCGCCACATATCTTAAGATCTCTGGGTGGCTTACAATAAAAAAATCCATATACAAACAAAACATTAAATACCGTATATTCCGGCGTGCAAGATGACTGGGTGTATAAGATGACCCAAAACTTTTCCAGTTAAAATATAGAGTTTGGGATATACTCACTATATAAGATGATGACACCCGGCGTATAAGACTACCCCCAATTTTTCCGGTTAAAATATAGAGTTTGGGATATACTTGCCATATAAGAAGATGACACCTGGCATATAAGACGACCCCCAACTTTTGAGAACATTTTCCTGGGTTAAAAAGTAGCCTTATACGCCAGAATATACTGTATATATCCCGTTAAAACAGTATTAAACAGCATAGTTAGTTAGAAATTAAAAATAGCGTTTGAGTGAATTAATGCCCAAAAGCTTTAATAAAAAGCTGAGTAGAAAGGTGATGCTACTGAAAACCTTAGTCTTACTAGTCCAAATAGGTTAACTGAGTCCATAGCTTTGGCAGTCAGCTTAGGAAAATAGAATCGAGGCTTTCTGTTATATTGCTCTTTTGGCATCCTTACCTTGTGATCTTGATCTATGTGCCTTGCTTAAAATGTGTATGCTATTGCAAGTTTGTAAGGCACAACTTTATTGTTATTTGGTACCATTGAGTCATGGCTGACTCCTAGTGGATAACCTCCATGGGCACTTCTATGAAGTTTTCATGGCTGAGGTACAATAAAGGTTTGCCATGACCTATTTCGTGGGAGAGAAGGGACCGAACCGGCAACCCTCTGCTTTCCAGGCAGTTTTCTGTACCCCTGAGCTACAGCTACTTCTACGGTACAATTTACCTCACATTTAATTTTAAAAACACCAAAAGGACTTTTGGTATCTTAAAAACTAAAGCATTAATTTCAGAATGGTTTCCTAACACATAATTATACTACTGTGGCTCTATTAGCCTTTTGTTTGCTACCAGGATCTTTTTTTAAAAAATTGCAGATAAATATTTTTATTTATTTATTTACATTTTTATCCCATCCTGTACCCAGAGGTCTCCAGGCAGGTAACAACATTTAAAATCAAAGATTATTAAAACCATAACAGTATGGTTGAAAACGATAGCATCTGCAGTTATGTCTAATTCTACCTTTTATTCAGTTGTTTTATTTTCTTTTGGGTTTTCTGATATAAGTCACTGTAATGATTGTGATTGTTTTTAGGGGCAGAAGTTTTGTTCTTCCTTCAGTCCCCTGTGAGGGCAACCAGTGAACATAGTCTGTGGATAAAGTAAAGTTAACTTGTGATCCTCATACACTTTGAACTTGCACAGAACTAGATTATTTTTTAACTAGAAATCCTTCTAAATGGGGATATATGGAGAGAAAGCAGTAAATTTTACACCACCTGTTAGTCATTAGAATGCAAAGATTCATTTTACTCTCATTTCTTTATAGGTCTGTTCTCCTGGCATCCTCTCCTAATGTCTCTTGCGGTAAGTCAGACAAAAACATTTTGGGCCCCTATCTCATCAAATAATAGATAATTGCTTGCAGCAGACTTTGGACTTTTGGTGGACAGCTCAGTGAAGATGTTGACCCGGTGTGCAGCAGCAGTGAAAAAAGCAAATTCAGTGCTAGGGGTAATTAGGAAGGGAATTGAAAACAAGTTGGCAAGTGTCATTTTGCCTCTTCATAAATCTATGGTGAGGCCATATTCAAAATATTGTGCACAGTTCTGGTCACTAACCTCAGAAATGATATCTTGGAGTTGGAAAAGGTGCAGAAAGGGGAAACAAATGATCTAGGGGCTAGAACACATTCCTTATCAAACTAGGTCTTTTCAGCCATGCACACTATGGAAAAGGTAGATAGAGAATGATTCTTTTCTCTGTTGCAAAAGACTAGAACCAGGGGGCACTCTATGAAGCAGGAGAGTTAGACCATACGAAGATAAATATTTTTTCACTGAGAGGGTCATTGGTCTATGGAGATGGGAACAGCAACCAGTTGGTGTGGCTTTAAGATTAGATAAATTCATGAAGGCTAGGTGTATCAAACGCTACTAGAATGGATGCATGGTTAGTACCTCTGGGGCCCTTTTCACACTTGCCCCTTATTTGGAAAATATCTTGGAATAGGGGTCAGTTGTCTGGATGCTAATGCAGACTATGGCAGGTCTCATTTAGAGCCTGCCTTAGTCTGCACAACCATGCAGACAGCAGCCCCTATTCCAGGATATATACCTGAATAGGGTCAAGTGTGAAAAGGCCCCAGGTTGGAGAGGCAGGCAGGATGCCCCTCAAGGCCATTTGCAGAGTGACCTTGTTGACATAAATTCTCCTTATGTTATTGTGAGATATGGCGAATGGCCTGAACTTGTGCCTGGATGCACTGATGGGATGGATGAGAGCAAACTGAAGTTAAAGCCTAACAAGATACAGATTCTGTAGGGTAGGAAGTCTTAGGGTTTAATAATTGGGGGATTTGCCTTTTGTAACTTGAACGTTGCTCCTTCAAAAGGAACAGTTGCATAGTTCTTGGATGTTCTTGGTTGTCTTTCTCACTGGAGACCCAATGGTCTCCTCGGGTAGGAACACTTATGACCAGCTGATCCTTGCGCCGGCTCACAAACAAACTCTACTTGTGCTTAAGTAAACTGCAATATTTGCTAGTTAGCTACTGGGGAATGTTCAAGGTTCTGGGATCAGGATATTTAACAGATAGTGATCTTGCAGGTGGATAGCAGACAAAACGAAGATCTTCTGGGGAGGTCCTGCTCAAGGCGTCAACAATTCCTGATGCCATCCTGGGCACTTTCTATGGTGGCCTTTGGAGCATCTAATATTATATCACTTGGAAGTTTATTGAAGACCCCATTTCTTCACCCAGGCCTTCCCTATGTGAAAATCTGTTCTCTCTATTCACACACAGATTTAATGTTACATTTAAGTACTGTTTTATGTTTTTAATTGTTTTAAATTTATATGTAAAATACATTGGGGTTTTAAATAGAGGAATTCTTGTTTTTTTGATCTAGAAGCGAGATTTGTTTCAGTAAGTAATCTTAATGAAGCAAACCATGACACTATCGTTTTTTGTCTCTTCCCAGTTTTCCTTCCTGTTGACGGAAGCCCTGCTGGTTTTCTCGCCAGAGATTTCCCTCCTTCGGTCCTTCTCTCGCAAGACCAAGGTTCGCTTCCACTGGGCTTTGCAAGTGCTTGCACTCATCTGTGCTATACTAGGCTTGGTCATAATCAGTTACAACAAATACCTCAATGGAAAAGACCATTTTGTTACTTGGCATGGTCTGACTGGTCTGCTGACAGTGTTGTATGCTACCATGCAGTGCATGGGCGGGCTTGCTCTACTGTATCCCAAATTAATGAAAAACTGGACGCTGAGTAAACTGAAGCTTTACCATGCCACATCCGGGCTGATTGGATACATTCTCGGTTGTGCCAGTCTGATGCTGGGCATGTGTTCCTTGTGGTTTACCACATTAGTAACTGGAGTCTCTTGGTATCTGTCTGTGCTGTGCCCGATCCTCACCAGCTTGGTTATCATGAACCAAGTGAGCAACGCTTACCTCTATCGCAAAAGAATCCAGCCTTGAAAACTATCCTCAGACGAGCAGTGTAGAGGATTCTGGGAGAATTCCTGCATCATGGTTAAGGAGCCTGTGGCCCTAAAAGGCACAGCCCTTGAAGAATCTCTTTTTTACCTGACTGTAACTCATGTGGCATTTTAAAAATCTACTTTCTTCCCCTTGCTAGAAAAACTTAAAGGGTGTGATACTGTTGAATCTGATTCCTTGTAGCACCAGCATCAACACAGCATTTTAACATGCTATATAAAGTATATCTGGAAATATTGCTGGTGCTCAGCTGCAGTCTGCTAGTGTGTCACATGAAAGCAGAACAAAGTGTGCTAAACAAGTTCTTGACTGAGGAAACTACTGGAATCTACCTTATGTACCGACACACACCTCATTCACTATAGTGTCCTTCCTATTGGCATATCATATGAGTGGCAGCAGCAGTCTGTTTTTGGAAATCAGGTGGAAATTTTTAACATTCCTTTTGCCTGGTATTTTTAAAGACTAGAACCTTCTGAAAGTTGTCAAAGGTTTGTAGCAGTATTAGTTGTAGCAACGGGATTAGCATTACCCTTCAGCATAATTGCAACGTAATTCGTCAAGCGAAAAGGAAAAGTGGGAAGGTACTTTATGAACTGAACAAAGGAGGAGCCAAGTGTAATACTAAGCAGAAGTTGCCAGTATGATACTCTTGAAGTTTTTCCCAATGCCCGCAAAATTTTCCCTCTCCTACCCCATTTCCCATAAGGAGGAAGAGTGCATAATTTTCCCCCTTTTGACGAGTATGCAGAGATGAAAGAACTCTGAAGAACTTTCAGTCCTCATATAAATAGTACAGCTTTTCAGTGCCGTCTTCAGCTGATTTCCCCATCAAAGCACTGAAATGAAAAGTTTTAATTTTAAGTAATCTAATTATTACAAAGCTGCTATGAAATAGCAAAGAATCCTTATAGATCTGTTTCCTTCAGTATGTGGAGTGGCCTGAGGAAAAGAATTATGGCTGCATCATGTGTCTAAAAAACTGCAAGCAGGCTTACAGGCCACAAGTTTTAGAATTCTTTTTTTTCACCTTCTAAAAATAACAAATGGGTGCACTGACATTGCAGACTGCCATCTCCTAACAACACAGAAGGGATTTGGCAATAAACCAATAACTGTTGAATGTGTGGACAAGTTCAGATAGACTGAAAGAAGATTTTGCACAGAAGAGCCAGAAAGACGATTACCCATTATTTTGTTCCTCTTTTATGCAATAATGTGCTTCTATACCACAATACGCTGCACCTGATGCTGGCTGGTATATTTCAGTAATCAGTAAATTATGGCATAATCTCTTTTTATCTATGTTCTTCTCTAGTCACATACTTGATTTACGTTATTTTGTGCATTTCTCCCACAGCATCCTTACTGCTTTGATTTTCTCTGGTGTTCTCTGAGAGGGTTTATAGTCTAGGCTTATGCGCATTTACTCAGAAATAACTAATGTCATTCCGTATGTACTCAAATGACCTCAGTCTGCCTTAGGACTATCCATGTAACTGTGCATAGGATTGTAGCCTTACTTACTTTACACCCTGTGTTCAGGTAGGAGAAAGAAGTGATACTGCTCCTATGCCTACACTTCCATCTCTCCTTTGGACCTCAGTGTCAGAATGGTCAATTGGTTGAAGAACAGCTGCTGAAAATTTGGTGGCCAGGAGAGGAAAGAGAAACCTTCAGAGCAATGTGTTTGCATGTTAACATGTCTAAGATTTGGGATTAACATAGGACCTTTTTTTTTACTTACTTCTTGGGCATGGATTGGAGTGCTCTGGGACACTCTGTCCACACACCATTGTGCCACCTCATCCTCGAGTGTCGTGAGCGTCCTGGAGTGCCCCGATCCTAAGCTCCCAGATGCAGTGTTCACACTGCTTCCTTGTGCAAATGCTGCGTAGGTGGCAAAATATTGTTAGCTGTGGCTGCATAGTCATGCGTCAGGGCACAGTCATTGTAGCAGCAGCCTGGTGTGTGGTGGAAATTGCTCTGGCTGTTGCTCTGGCAGTGAGGACCGCCTGCATTGCAACAGCCTGTAGATGAGTTTGGTACAGTGCCAGTGCACATGTTGCAAACGCTGGCCACCATCCCTGAATATAATTGAAGCTAAGTGTGAACACTCCCATAAGCTGTGTTCAGAACGGTATCACATCAGTGTAGGACTTCTCCTTGAACTATTTCATCATTGGTGTGTAAATGTAGAATTGCTACTTGACTGTAGGAACAGGCATTGAATTATTTGTGATCAGGGGCATGGATATTTTTCTGACTTTGGTTTATGGGGGTGGGGGGAGGAGATGAAGAAATTTGCCCAGTTCCTTCTGGTCCTTGCTCCAAAATTACTTGAATCCTTTAACGTTGTGGAAAGTGTTACCTTTTTAAAAACAGGTAAACAGAAAGGATGTCTGCTTTACAAAAGGCACTATCATTACAAAAGATAGTGTTATGGAAGCATGAAACATGACCTTGGGCGCTCTGGGAGACAGCAGAAAACAGAAGGGCCTGGCTGGCATGCTATGGTCCACAGGGTCACAAAAGGTCAGACACAACTTTGTGACTGAAATGCTGCCCGAGGAAAAGAGTTCCTCACACAGCAACATGAACGCTTTATACGTTTAATCTGTACATAGGAGCATTTCCTAAATGGTAATGCTGAGATTCTTGAGCGAGCCCTAAAAGAAGCACATTTTTCTATGGCATCATGTGAATAAGGTATGTCCCAGAAATTTCTCTTATGTGTAACTATTTCTTCTTTTGTTCTTTCAAGGCAGGGTTAAACCTAATTGCTTTTTTTATATTATTGACTGAATGAGTCCTCTGTCTCCAGTATTTAACTTGAAGACCATTAGGTAGAGTGGTATTGAGGGGAGACTTTTTTGGCAGCATTTAAGTATCTTTAATTTCCACTTGTTATGTATCTGAAATGACTTGTCCAGATTTGCCACACAGTATTATGTAAAGGTTCTGCTAGTCTTATTTTAAAAAAGATTTAGTACCTTCATTATGGAACAGGTCTTTTCTTGTATTCAGCCGTGTGGGCTTCCACAGATTGATTTGGCTGGCACCACCCCCAGCCTCCACTTCAGGGAGAGCTGATGTGGCAGTGTCACTTAAGTACGGGGGTGGAGATGGGGTTTCCAAAACACCTTGTGAACTGTCATGGGTGAAGCTGCCTCAACAAAGTGATATAAATGGAATTATGTGATTTTATCCCATAGGGCAAGTGAATTTGCCATGGACTATAAAGGAGAAAAATAAATCTGTATTTAAGAGTGCTGTATGAAATAAAGCTAGTGACTCTTAACTAATTGGCATTTTGTTCACTTTTTCCTCTTCTGATTCTCTAAGCCAGAGGTTGTCTCGAAGTGCAGCTGACAAAATGCCTGTAAACTATGTGTGATACTGTTACTTTTAATGACATCTTATGCTTCAGTTCTATTTTATTTTGCTTAACACTGCCCAACTGTGTGCAGTTCTGAGTGCTGTCCATTATGGCTGCCATGCCAACTTCTAAAAGTCAAACGAGAAACTACAGATGACTGAATGTGTGTGTTCTGTGTGAAAATCTGAAGGAGCAGGGTGTATTTAAGCTGGGCCCTTTTGGCGCTTGGCCTTATTCTGGGATATATCTCAGGATAGCAGTCAGCTAGTCACAAGCTAACGCAGACTATGACAGGCCTCATGTGGGGCCTTCCATAGTCTGTACTAGCATGCAGATAGTAGGTCCTTATTCTGGGATATATTCCAGAATAAAGCCAAGTGCACAAAGGCCCATGGTGAAGACATGTTAGCACATTGTTCAGATACCTGGATGGCTCAAATACAAAAGAGGGCAAAGATCTATCTACTGCTAACTTAGCTAACAGGACTAAAAATAATGCAGAAATAGGGGAATTATATGAATGCTGACCTTCAAGGAGTGTTGATTTAAGGCTGTTCTCTAATAACTGTCATACCCAATATTACCTATAAATGACACTGCAACCATGAGTTATGGGAGAGATTTAACCATTTGTCACCTGGGCAAAGGACTTGCCTTCAAGTCTGGTCTATGGAACTTTCTTCTAGACTTTCAAGAAAGAAGCACTGGCCAGTTTTAAGAAATATAGTAGTGCTGATAACTTCTCTTAAATAATGTGTCACCAACCCAAACTCCTATGTGTGCACATAATGGCAGATGAGAAGGGGGAAAGGCATTACAGTATTTCTTTCCTGTGTCACGATAGTTTGGTGTTTGGGAAACAGATGTAGCAGTGTTACAACTCCAACACTAAGTAAACTTAAATTAAAAAGATGCACACCGAGTTTTCATATCTTTTAGGGGTAAGTTAGTTTGTATGTCTACCTCCATCTCAGAACTTCCACCAAAGTCCTGGGAGTTTGAGTATCCTGCTTAGTATCTTAGCTGTTCCTAGGAGTGTGTGCTCTTCTGAAGAGAACGATCTGATGTTTGTCCTAGAATATATTGAAGTCATTATGCCCAGAGTGTCCCTGTTGCCACTACAACCTCTTTTGCCATTACCTTCCACATCTTCTCCAGTTTATCTATCAGTCCCTGGTATTTCTATCATCCTTACGTCACCATCATTTAAGAATGCTCTGTCTACTATCATTGCTTCTTTCTTGCCTTTAACCACTACCATGATATTTAGTTGTTTGGCCAGTACTTGTTGGTCTGAACATGGAAGGCCCAAAGGATCTTGGCTCTGTTGCTCTTTGCCACTTTGGGGATGTCCAGCTGTCCTCACTGCAGATATTCCTGTATAAAATTCCTCAATCTGGTGTGCTCCCCTCTGTATGCTTTTCCTGGCAGCATCTTGCACCGAACTAATTTGTGTTGCACTGTCTTAAGGGTCTACTTGCATATTCTACACCCAGAGGCCTGCCTGGTACAATAGACTCTTGCTTCTGTTTATCTTGCGCACAGTACTTCTTTTTCATGCTACTAATATTAGTGCTTCAGTGCTTTCAGTCTTACTTTTTCCAGCCATTTAGGTTTCTCCAGTGTCTGCCACTTCTATAATCTGCTGATAGTACCTTCCTTGGAGGTTTTTTTTAATGTTAAGATGCTTCCACTGCCTGCTCTTCATTCGTTTCTCTCTTCATTTAGGACAGTGACCTTGACACTTGTCAACCCTCATGTGCCCTCTTTTTGGCTTATGTACAGCCTGTTGACATTTGACTTGAGGGGGGGAGATCCTCTGTGCACTGTGAGGAGTTTCTCAGTCTTAACATCCACAGCTTCTATGTCTTTTTTTTTTACTAGTTTATGATGCCAGCTGGGTAATGGGGCCTCAGTATCTGTGCTACCCTCTGAAGGTACTCGATGGTTGTGATATTTCCTCAGTTCTTCATCATGAAGTCCATGAGACATATATCTGTCTTTATTCTCGCTGCATATGGCTTTAGATTTTTAGTTATCTTACTTGTCCTTTGAACTGGTGGTTCTCATCAAGGAACTCAGCAAAGATTAATTCCTTTCTTGAAAACTTTATTAAAAACATACTTTTCAACCTGTGCTTTTCCTGCAAGTTTAGAGTGACCATCATCATGACTGCTATTTGTGATTTTCCTGTTAGACTGTGCTGATTCTTCTGAATTCTCCAGTATATAAATCTAATAAACGACAACTACCAGGTATGATCGCCTAGTAACATAAGAATTTTTAAAGCAGGATTAGATAGGGAATTTCTTAACGGTTTTGGGAGACATGGTGCTGTAAAAATAATGCCAAGGTGTTGTCTTCAGATCTTCCTTTTGGCACAGCTCCATTGTGGCCTTATTCTTGGTTTTCTTGCCTTTTGCAGTTATCATCATATTTAGCTCCTTGCCTAATGATCGTATGCATTGCATAAAACCATTTTACCTCCCTGATGCACCACTGTAGCAATCCACAGTCAGGGATAGACCTATGAATGTATTTTAGCAAAGCTAGGATTGGAGGACATAATTAGGCAATAAGAAATCTGGACTAATAAGAGGTGGAGCTTTGTCAGTGTAGTCAAGTGATTTAAGCAACCAAGTATATGGCTTTCTGTGGTAACTGAGGTACAGCCAACAGCCATCTCTGAGATTCATTCTTTTCATGGTTGATGATTTTATTGTATTTTTGTTGATTTTCTTTCATACATGCTTGTGTTTTTGTGTTTGTTTTTTCACCCTCTAGAAAGGCAGTTAAATAATACTTAACATAATAATGGCATATGAGAGACATCTCTCTTGCTAGGGCATCGGACATCACAACATGTAACCAATCTCCCTAGAAAAACATAAAGCTTACCACAGACAATCCAACATAGGGATGCTTCACTGAAGATGAATTTCTTCCATAGAAATCTTGAGAATGATGAAATAAAAGAAAAACTAATTTTATTCTCTTTAGTCTGCCTTAGCACTTCCATGAGGTCCATAATATGTGCATGGTTCCCATTCATTATGCCAATTTGTCAGTCCACATGCCCTGTCCATCTTCACAAGAAACTTGCAGGATGTAAGACAACTCTTGGCAAGATTAGAAATAAGCAAATCTAGGCAGCTGAGATCAGATAGATCACGTCTTGGGAACCACCATGCATTAAATTAAGATTTGGTTCAAATCACCACATAGCCCAAAGAGTGAGCCTGGGCCACATACTACTTCTCTATCTAGTTTAATTTGAAGAGCTGCACGGACATGGAGGAGATTCTCAAATCCACCCTTGTAAAACTATTTTGTCAGGACGTCACTCTACTGACTAGTTGATTCAGCTGATTTCATCCTCCCTGTTCCATCTCCATCCCTGCTGAAGCTGCATACTCAGTGGAAGAAAATAAGCATCACAGAAAGGACTCATCTGTTCTTCAGTGATAAGTACAGATGTGCCCCTGTTATCTGTGGGGGATAAGTTTCGGCTCCTACGAAGGATAACAAAAACCATGGATAATAAACTGTATTTTCAATGGATAGTGAATCAGAGGGTACAGGGACACGCCCTTTTATATTCCCCTGCAGTCAACTGTGGTTGAGTGGATCAGCAGAGAGTGAATCAGTGGATATGGGAACACACCTGTACTCTCATGCCAGAACTTCCATACAAGATCTATACTAAGTTACCTAAACTAAGTAATCAGAATTCATTCTTCAGAAGTGGTGTTTCCTTTGCCAATAACTAATATCCCCCCCATATTTCTTCAGCTAGATCAATTTTCTATCTACATTCAGTGGCAGAAATCTAGACTTAAAGGAAAGTGGGCTTGAGCAGGTTTACATAAACTGGAAACTTGATCACTGCAGCTTAAAATTCTCTTTCATTACATTGCTTTGGGACTTTATCATGGGGGATTTATGATGAAGTAATAGGTTTACAAACCTTAACAAGAGTCACGCCTCAAAAGAACTGTTTATTGATACTGAAATTTGCATTTATTTCCTGGTTGACAAAAAAACTTCTCACATGGTCCATAAAAAAATCATTAATTTCCACCCACAATCTCTTCCCATTCTGCTAAGTGCCCCCCAAATCCAGTCATCCAGCTGGAAGAACTGTAACCTTTGCAGGTTGGGTATCCAAGCAAACATCTTTGGGCTTGCTTACCCACACAAAATACATTTCAGGCCAGAGGATGGTAAGAGGCTAACGATGTAACCAAAGAAGTAAGCAAGCATCAGAAGAATTGTCAAGAGTCCCACAAAGCACCCTTAAAATAAAACAGAACCAGCAACATATATTGAACTGAAGCAAGAGGTTCCTCTTAATAGTTCTTGAACATATTGGCACCCCACCTAAGGCAGAAGATGCTTTGCCATCTGAATCACTGCAAAGAGAAATAAAACCAAATGCTAAAAAACAAAAATAAAAATTCCCTCTAGGAGGTTTTATGGAAAGTCTAAATGATGCCTTACAACATGGTAGTTCATATAACTAGAAGCAAGCTGTGCAGCGTCCCTAAAACCTTCATTATCAAAACTTCAAAAGATGACTCTTAAGTGGTTATGCTATTATTTTTTTAAAGAAAGAAACAATACCTTTTACTTGCTGGTCCTGCAAAAGTCAATCCAGCAACCTGCTCTGACTTAGTTGCTGAGGATTACCAAACTGGGTTCTGGAGAGGGGAGGTGGCAGAGAGGTTAAAGTAGCAAAGCATTGTGGTAGGTGCCTGCTCATTTATTAACAAAATCAACACTGGAAGGAAAAAGGGAAGCTGCATGTCACCACGGAAAAATAAAATCAAGAAGGAAAGTGTTGTTTCACTTGCTAAGTTTGTTCTGCAATGTCACAGTAGAGTTAAGTTAGTGAGCTTGTATTTAAGAGTTCAAAAACAGGTGCCGATTCAACCAGCTCTCCAGTCAGGGCCTTACACAGATAGGCTATCTGCCATCAAAAAGAGCCAGATGCAAACATGTGACTTAAAATTCCCTGTGGTGGGTACTGGTCAGGCTGATTCTGCAGGGCTCTTCATTTACACACTCATGTTTTAATCATGCTGAAGAGATGTCCTTCCACTACTGCCAGTTTTAAGATATTTTCTATTTCAAGCACCCTTCTATAATGATGGACAAAAATCCCAGGTCTGTATGACAATTAATAGTTTCTACCACAAGAGTCCTGAGATCAGGCATCCGCCCTGCTTGGCTGTTAAATCCTGGAAAAAAAGAGGTAGCCTCTCTAGTCCAATACGTATAGTGTTCTGCTCCCTACAGTGTAGATAACATTGTGAGGGAGGCCACATGAAAAATTATTAGCAGCTCAGAAATACAGAGACAGGCAGAAGAGGAGGACAGATGGTTCTGGGTCACAATTGAGATGGAGCATCCTCAAAGGTGATGAGGCTGGACTCCTGACTGGCTGTTTTGATTCCAGTGACAGAGTCCCTGCTCTTCTCAGGTAGCAATGGAGTATCAACCTTGGAACTTTCATCCTCATCATCTTCCATGCTGGGCCATGATGACTGGTCTTCCACACGCTTCAAACGCTCGTTTAGTGCCTTTAGAGCCAGTTGCCTACAAAATGAGAAAAGGACCTAAGTGAATGAAGGTTAATTTTAAAATTACATGCAATTATAACATGAAAGAGGGGTCTTTTAGGACTAGTCATCAGAAGTTTCTAGAAACCACAAAAGAAGGTAACCAATTAACTTCAAAAAGATTGTATGCCAAACTCAAGAACACGTCTCATTTCTCTCCCTTCCAGCTCACCCACTGCCACCTAAAGGTAATTGATACTGTATATTAGGGTCCTTTCGCACCTTCTCTTGCCATGATGTGAACTTCTAGAAGACACTAGGTATCCACACTTTGTGATGTCCGATGCATCTGAAACTTACCCAGTGCTTCCATCAGGTACATGTGACCGCTGTGTTGCGGCACCAGGCATGCGCAGCACCACTTCAATGGCTATGCTGCCCCACCCCACACTCCACCCGGAAGAGGTGCAAATGGAGTGTCCGGGACTGTGCTAACTTCATAGCTAGTATAGCTGTGGAACACATTTTAATGCTAACCAGCTATTTGTCCAGGGGATGCTCCGTGCAGGAGCATACTAGGATTGTCCCACCGGGCCAAGTATGAGAAGACCATCCATCAGTAAAAGCATTTCAATTCTCGGTTCAGTTACTCAAACAATATTCTAGTTAAATGGCTCAAGTAGCTATTTTCATTTAACCACTGCTTCATTGCCCATCTATTTATTTTAATGTAATCTGTCTGGAGAATAAATCACATTTTTAATAATGATTTAAATGAATAGTTTAAGAAATCTGGACGCATGTGATTTTCTTCCTTGAAAGGTATAGGAAGTGCAAAAGAGGAAGTATGAACAACTTTTAATTCTTTTGCAAGTGCAAAAAATGTAAATCTCTTAATTCACTACACTGCAAACACACACAGAATTTAAGAAGAGGAAGAAGAGTTGGCTTTTCTACTCCCCTTTTCTCACCCATTTAAGGCGACTCAAAGCAGCTGACAAAGCTTTCTATTCTTCTCCCCACAACAGAACACCCTGTGAGGTAGGTGGGGCTGTGAGAGCTCAGAAGAGAGCTGTGACTAGCCCAGGGTCACCCAGCTGGCTTTGTGGAGGAGGGCAGAATCAAACCCGGTATTCCCAGATAAGAATCTGGCTCCCTTATTACTAGATAAACAGGCCTAGTGGCCTAGGTGTATTAATTCAACTTTTACACTGCCATCATGGAATATTTGTGTATGCGTGTGTGTCTTCAGTGGGAGGTTACTCAATCAGCATGCCAACAACATAGCCTCAAATTCTAAATTGTTTACTGTTTACAAAATGTCTGTGACCTCTGCTACAGAAACATTTTTGATCACCAGCAGGCTATTAATCTGTACCAATTAGGTTGCTGCCCCAACAAAACACATAGTAAAGCTATATATTTTTTATATTCATAAAATTGAAATAATTTACCAAAATTTGATCATAGATAATAAAATTAGACTTTCTTATTACTTTGTGCCCATTCATGGATCACTGTCTTGTCATGGCAGAGGGGCTTATGTAGCTCAATGAAGCTATGAGAAAACATAAGTGCCTATCACATAGGAAATTTAATATCTATGAAAAACCTAAGAAAAGGAAAGTGAGGAGGGAAAGGATGGAAGCATGACAAAAAGGAAGGGTGATAATTTTGAAACCTGCTACACTGGAAACACAAATGGAAAACTCTGCATGTAGCACATTCCTCTTCCTCAGATGGACATTCCCCATTACCTGTAACAGCCACACGTGCTAAGAACATAAGAGTAGCCCTGCTGGATCAGGCCATAGCCCATCTAGTCCAGCATCCTGCCTCACACATTGGCCTACCAATTGCCCATGGGCATCTCAAGCAGAGACCTTCTCCTGCTCTCGAATCCCAGCAAATGGCCCTAGAGGCATCCTGCT
>MTQE01000401.1:25295224-25311943 GCA_014337955.1 Aspidoscelis marmoratus
CTACCCATCAGCTTCATAGAGTGCCCCCTGGTTCTAGTACTGTGTGATACCATGCATAATTTTATATGCCATTGTGTTCATGTTCTGCTTGTGGGATTTCCATAAGCATCTGGTTAGACATTGTGAGAATGAGTTCCCAGCCCATAGGAGAAAGATGACCTGTGATTACTGTGTTCTTGTCCCTTCCTTCTCATAGAGCCTTTTTGCACTCTGTGAAAAGGGACACTCAGTTTGCTCCAGGGTATACTAGAAGCATTTCTATATCTTCCAGAATATGTGGCCAGGATATGTGTGGAGCACACTTTTGTGCTCCACAAACTTAAATAGCTGTTGGTTGGAAATCTTCTGCACTCTCCATTTGCAACTTTTCTGGGTGGAGGAGGGTCAAACAGAGCATCAGACCAGATACACAGGCATGGTTGCCATGATGTAGGTCCACAGGTATTACAGTGTATACACTTCTGTTACCACTGTTCACATATTTTCCTCTTCTCAAAAGTTGCTGTAGCTTCAGCCTTAGCTTATAAGTCATAATTTTTGTACTGCTCTCGTCCGTATTGTGATGGCAGGATCAGAAGTAACATGCAGTTGCAAACTTGGCTTAGGGTCCCCCTGGGGGGAAGAAAATCTTTAGTGACTAGTCCTACAGTGCCCTATTTCCATTTGGACTCATGGCTCTTTCTTTCATTATTAGCATTTCATCATCTTCATCTTTTTTTTAAACTTGCTTTCAGAGCTGATGTGTGGTCTCATAGCCACTCACTTAAGGAAGCAGAAAACGTCTGACTTTAGGAAGGATGAGAGGTGATTTATACTCCTGCATCCTCAACTATGGTTGCACTTCTGTAAGGATTAATTAATTCATTTAATTAGCAGAAATTTCAAGGTCAATTTACCCAATCTAATATAAGGCCATTGTCGAGGTAGTAGAAATAAAGCTGCCTCTTGCTATCCTCTACCAGGCCAGAGAAGCAATCCTTACCTTACTTCTGCTGCCTGCTGGCAGCTTTTGCAATCACTTCGCTGTGGGTTATTGGAAGGCAGCCAAGAGCCCACCCACTTCCTTTTGTTATTTTCTGTGCACTTGGTTGGCTTCCTGTAGCCCAAATCAAAGGCCATGGTCACACCTTCGAACATTCTTCAGTCCTTCTTCTGATTACAATGCTCACACCTTTTTGTTTCTGTCTGGTTTATTTGTGGACTCCCCATCCTGGAGAGTCCAAATGGAGGGTGGAAAGCCCACAAATAAAACAGATAGCAATGGAGCAGTGTGAGAATTGTGATTAGAAGATGGACTGAAGAAGGTTTAAAGTTAGTGTGACCATGGCCAAGGTGATTACGAAAGCTGCTGGCAGATAGCAGAGGTAAGCACTGCAGTTATGGGAATCTCAGCACCTTTGGCAGATTTCCTGTAATAGCAGTACTATGAGTTATTGATTTACTAAGTTGGATTTCAGCCATTATCTGGAGGCACCTTTTCTCACTTGTCTTCTCCATTCAGGTTTTAAAGCAGACCGCTGTGACGGTTTCAGGGTACAGGCTCCAAACTGCTTTGCTTTCTGGCTTTGCAGGCTTCTTGCAAGCTGCAATAGCTAGCCTTGTTGCAAACAGCTTGTTGCAAACCCAGGATTTTGGCTGCAAAAAGGGCGGGAAATCCTGTGCGGGCCCTGTTGCAGTGATTAGCTGGAGTAAGGTTTTGGAGGGAAAAGCTGTCCGGGGATCTGAGTGCTGGAGGGGCTAGAGAAGGAGTTCCCACCAATCAGGCTGGAGAGACAGCAACCTTTGTTAGGAATCTCCAGCAGCATTTTATTGCGGTTAGAGCCAATCAGGGTCAGGGGGATGAGTATAAAGGAACTCAGAGTACAGCAGAGGATGTCTTCATGCTGGGACAAGAGCTGAAAGGAAAAGAGCTGAACCTGAGGGAGCTGGACCAGCAGCTGACCATTGGTCTTTTGGGCTGAGTGATTTCTGAAGGAGGCAATCGGGTGGATTGTGGCTCTGAGGGAGACTTCACTAGCAACTGACCAGGCTAGATGATCGGTCAAGCAAGGACGGGACGGGCCTTGTGATCATCTAGAGCCACGTTCTAGTACCCTGGCTGGGCTTGGGCTGTGGCCGAGTTAGTCAGGAGGGAGGAGGAACGTGTGGAGGCTTGTCTTTTAAAAGGTGAACTATTTTCCTGTAGAGGAAAGGGTTAGCTCCTAGCTTTAAGAGACTTGCAAATTTAAACTAACAACTACCTGAATCTTATCATCTTTCTAGTATTGCTTGTATATAATAATAAACTTGTTTTTGTTTACTGTTGAAACGCTTGCTACCAGTGTTTTGTGTCCACACTGTAGTATTCACTTGGCCGTTGCACGAACCCAGCGTCCTAACAGGGCCAAACCACTCCTAGTGAGGGCAGGCACTTACTGGATCGTTGGGCATCGTGACAACCGCTGTTAAGGATTCGTGGAAAAAGGGTGCAGTTGTGTTGAAATTTACTTCACTAGGCCATTCATCCTGCAAAACATCAGGTGTTGTGCTATTTTTGTAACGTAGACAAAGCAAACTAGTGTTCCTGTGGGAAGCGAATGATGTTATGAGAACCAAGTCTCTGTGAGACACAGGAAAGCAATCCCACCAAGGATAGGCCAGATTGTGCACATGGGGTCTCTGCTGTTCTGTGACATCATGGAATCTCACAAGTATAATTGTATTCGATAAATGTATTCAAGTTTGTAACTGGAGAGAGACATGGAGTAGTGTGCCTGTACTCGTATATTAGTGGCTAAGTTGTTTCTCTGTATTCTTTTCATATTTTCATGCATTTATCCTATATATCTGTGCATGTAGTCAGTGCTCACTCTGCAATCATAAAGCAATAAAACCTTCCTTTTGGAATGACAAGGAGTCTCTGTTTGTGGATGTGAACTCCTAGCTCATATGCCTTCTGCTGTGCTTTTTGCCAAGTGTAAGCTCCGCTACCTACAATTGTAACAACCACAGCATCAGAGACGACTGCTAGCTTAAGAGAAACCCCCGAACATCCACTGGTATTTCCTTTTATGTATAGCTGAATTACTTATCTGGTTTACATATGAGAAATCTGATGCAGCAGATATTCAAACATTAATATGTACTTGTGCATCTAACCATTCTCATGTCTTCAAAGATCCAGAAAAAGAGCTACCACATTTGAAGTGAAAATATGAACATTGTTTAATAACTGATTCTCTGTAATAAACAATTTGAAAATATATTACAAGGAGTCACGCACACAATATTTTACAAAGATTTTAAGTCTGTTTTTAAATTTTCCAACTCTTCTGTACAAAAGAAAAGGATTCAAAACAACTAAAATAAATTCTGGAATTATTGCAAAAATAAAAAAATGAAACCGAAAATCTTTTCCGATGAAGAATTAGAATTGGATACCAGCAGCTATGAGAACATTTGCTGCTTCGCTTTTCCTTTTGTTTTTAACTTAAAATATAATATAATATATATATATTTATAGTTATGTATATTTCTTTTTTTTTTCCTCGAATGAGCAGCACCCGACTAGACTACAGATTTACATACACTCCTGATAACACAGAGCCAGCCATCTGGTCAAATCACAGTTCCCATAGACATAACCAAACACACACTGAAAAAGCTACAAGCAAAATGACCTTTAATTAGCCTTACCATCATTAATGAGTCACTTCCCTGCCCATTGGCTCTAGAGTTGAATTAAGACCATATAAGGGTTGTCGATTCCCTTTCCTTGTCCTCCTACAACTGTTTTGCTCAATTATAGTCTCTGCCTAAAATGGCCAGAGCATGTTGGATGTCATTGCTTTGTCTTACTGTCATCTGCCTATCCATCTTGAGGCCTGCTAGATGCCAGTTTCCTAAATGGGACTGATTACTTAGCACAAAGATTTTTATGGGGCTGTTGTTCCCTGGAGACCCTCTCATGTACATCTTTCATATTTTGTCAAACGCCTTCCCTGTTTTTCAGAAACCAGAGAATAACTGTTGGCCACATTTCAGGCCTGAATTATCTACCACTCCTTATATGTTTCCTCATTGATTCTAAACATTCTTCCATTTCAAGGTTTTAAGTAATCCTTTATTTTCTTTGATTTAAAGTCTTGGACTTCCTTTCAGAAAACCTTAAGAGCTTGGGAAAATATTTTTACCCCCACTAGCTGGAAAAAGATCCCTTATCTTCATCTGTGTAGTTACCTATTTAGTTAAGCTGAAAAGAAAAGGCCAACCCCCTGATCAGTCTTCTGGTTTTCTTTTATCTCTGTCGGCTTCCTCTCCTGAGGGCCAACTCTATCAGCCTTCAGACAACAGAACTGTAATGGAGGAAGGTGGACCTGACAATGCAGAGTTGACCGTTGGGCACATAGGCCTGACCACTGCATGCCATCCCATGCTGCATTTTTCAGTTTTTGGTATGAACATGGAGAGAGCCACATAGATCTTGTTGCTTAGATCAGCCATGTACACTTATTCCTATACAAGCAGATCTGATTCTTAAAAAGGCTAACCTTTCGTACTGTGGCAGGAAGGTAAGGTCTTTCTTTCTGCATTCATACCTGCACACCTTTTTATGCCATCAGCTCATGCAAAGACAACAAAATTCAAAGTAAAGTAATGCAAAAGAATTACCAGCTTGCATTTAAAACAGGATTGCATTCCTCATTTTAAGAAAAGTCCATCCACTTACTGCTTTGGCTTTGAAGCCCAGATATAGAAGGCCTTCGTTTCATTTTTCTATCCATTGTTTAAAAACAATTAAACACAATCATGAGGAAATGGTACCGGTACTGCTAAATTTGAGAAGTCAGATGATAGAAAAGAGAGCCCTTCTTCCCCAGCTGTGTTTTGCCTTTGGTTTGACCAGGGGCATCTAAACATGCTTTTCACAGGCATCACAAATGTATGAAGTAAGGCAGCATCTCCATCATACCTGGTTCTCACTGGTTGCCTGGTTGGCCAATGAAGAGGCTATATCCCAAGATGTAAGTGCTAAGGGTGAGAAATGTGTCATGGTGGAATCTGTATTCTGGTGTGAGACTGTGTGGAGATGGTCTGCTCCATCTCCATTGCTCTCTGTTCAGAAGTCTTCAATCTTTGATAGGGACAGCAGAGTCAGGTGTGCAGAAAGCTGCCTAGAACTGTTACTAGGAAACCGTGTTTCATAGAATTGCAGTGACATGTCAAGCTTTTACCAGATAATCATTCCCCTCCCGCATTTGCTGTTAAGTTTAACGCACATCAGTTCAGTTTCTTTTAGACTAACGCCATAGCCGTTAGCAAATATTCACTGAAATTTAGCTACCATTAATCATATTTGGAATCATTTCAAATCACTGGTAGACCATTAATTAGGCAATACCAAGAAACTGTTGAAACAGCTAGTGTGGATCACTTTCGGTCACAGAGGCAGTTACCTTTTGAATGTCTATTGCAGGATAACGTGAGTGGAAGATGATGTTAATTTCGTGTTGAACTTGTGGGCTTCCTAACACATCTGGATGGCCATTGTAGGATAAAGACCTTTGGTCTGATCCACAAGGCTTTTCAGTTACTAACATTAGCACCTGCACTCCCCCCTGCATCACACAGAGATATAGAAAGAACGTACTGTAGATTTTGTTGTAGAATGGATACTCTCTTTTGGGAGTACACAGTATGATTTGTTCAGACGTACCATCAGGGAAAACTAGGTAAACATAGTTATAGCAGAAGCCGGCTGCATAAGACTTATTTGCAGGTGCTGTCCCAGAGATACGCAAATTTTAAAAAATCACCTCTGCTAATGCTGACTTCTTCTTTTGTTTCTCAAGAGAATGAATGGTCTTAAAATATACATAAAATGTAGTGTCTACCTGAACAGGGAAGGAACAAGCCTTAGGACCGAATCAGTGCTCTAATTCATGGCAAAGCGCCCTCATTCTAGCAGAGGTACCTGGAATTAGGCACATGCTTAGTCCAGGTGTGCAGAACTTTCAGGCAACATCTTTACAAAATATAAAACTTCTAGCTTTTATGTTATTTTCATTTTTGGTTGACCATGGGTCTCTAGGGGAAGGTACCCTTCACAGCAATACTCAGATCTATGAACGATGAATTATGCCAACTGGTAAATGTCTAAGGAGGCTTTTTAGGTATATGCAGATTCAGAAGCAAGCATGAAATCAAAGCTCAAATATCAATTCAAAGATTTCAGTTTAATCCCAAAGGAAATTAAGCCAAGTCTTGACTAACTGGATAATAGCAGTTGACCAAGAAATTGGTATCTGCATTGCCAGTGTAGTAGAGTATTCAGAAATCAGGTCAAGATCCACATGCAAAATCAGATCTTCCATGTTCAGATGACATGGCATTTGTCACCTCTTAGTAGCAACATGTGCTATGAACTCCAACCTTCTCTGACACCAAATATCCCTTACAAATAAGGAACACTCTGTGAATGTATGGTGGCCAAGAGAGTCACAGATGAAGTGACATAAGGGAGGCCATCTTTTGAGTCAGACTAAAGTGGAATGAACTTGGGGGATTTCAGCCAAGCACACACAGACAATTGTCCACATTACAAAAACAATCACACAATTTGGCACAATTCGGCAGTCTCTGCTCAGAAGAGACCAGTGAGATTTCTGAGAGCACACCTAAAACCAGTATAATTATTACTGGGCTTTACTCAAGCAGTACTTCTAATGTGTATCAGGCAGAGTTGGAACTATCCGTAGCTTCCATGTTGTCTTCTCCAGCAATCTATACAAGCCTAATGAAGCAGAACAACTATCCTCAGCCCTAGTGGTACTTTCTTGTTTGTATAGGTGAACATGAAGGAGATGAGGTAAGGAGAGGGGCACAGAGAAACTTAGGAGGGTTCTTGTCAGTAGTTGACTTCAAAGAGGGGGTGTTTGAAGAAAGATGGAGCTGTTCATGGGTGTGTCTCCATTTCACTTGTAGGAGGCTCCTTTGCTAGAGCAAGCTCCCTGCACAGCTTCAGCAAGAAGTTTGACTGTTCGACTGCCATCACCAAGGCCATGTTTCAGGATGCTGAGCCTGTGTACAGACAGCCGCCTTGCTGTCCATGTGGAGGCACAGTAGACTCTTGTGAAAACTTGTCAGTGAGAACCCAGTTCAGTGTTTGAGGAGTAACCTTAGAGTCGCTCTTCAGGCACTGAATGTTTTGCACCTTGGAGGAGCACTGGAATCCTTCCAAACGCTCTCACGCACCTTTAAGGGAGGGTGCTGTGAAAATTGGCCAACCTGGATACCCCTCCAAAGTGTTTTCCATGCTTCATGAGAAAAATCCCATCTCTGGTCTCAGAACAGGGATCACTGGAAAACGAATGCACTATGAAATGTGTGTTAAAAGTCTGTTTTGGAGTTTTCAAACAGATATCTCTACAGGCACATCTTTGACATATTCACATTGTATTACCATTTTAAAAAAACAGCTTTGCCTTAATTAATCACAACCTTCAGATCATACCAGATCTGGACCACAGAGGTTATCCTTCAAATAATGACAATAATTAGCTTTCTTTGTACTTCTGTCAGAAGTTTGAAACTGTCTGAGACAACACATTTCACCTCCAGGTCACATTTTTAGTGGTTCCTTGTTATTTGTCTTTCGTGAAACACAGTTGTGGAGCCATTAGAGATGACAGAACCTGCGTCACACATAGATTTGGATGTAGCCAGCATGATAGTTTGGTATGCCATGTTATTTGTGAGAAATTTTCCAGAAACATCTGGTACATTATTAAAGTGCCAAACCACAGTCACAAAAAGTCACCCTTGGATACATCATTAATCAAACCAGGCCCTTTTCTTTGTTTAGGAACTTCGGTATTCAAGTAAGTATATGCTGCCAGTATTTGCTTCCTTGAGTTCTTTGCCACAAACAAATGGAATTCACAACACTTTTATTACTCACAACAGGTATGTCAGGGAATCTGGACTATCTGGGTGAGATTTTTTGATTGAGGAAATGAGCATGTGGATTCAAAATGTGGTACACATTTTGTCATGCTCCTATAAACTGGCAGGGAATGGTCATCAGAGTTATTGATGTAGCAGTTAGCTGCTTCCCACTGGTGAAGTTGCATCACACTCTATTGTACGGTATGATGTGCCATTGTGGCTTCTTGCCATGTCCAGCTCTCACATCACATACAGCAGAAACAAGAAACACTCCTTCTCACTTTGCTGGCTGTTCTGAGTACAGAGGCAATGCATTGGGGAGAAGGACATTTTTTAGAGTCATTGGTAGACTGTACACCTTTCAGCTTGTTAAATGGCAAGGCATATTTACTACTACTGTATATGTGCACTGATAACTTGCCCAAGGCGAGACTTTCAAGGACAGTGAGTGGCGAATTTTACTTTTAGTATCCCCCCCCCCCAAATCTCTAACAGAAAGTGTGGTTGCTTGCCACTAATAATAATCTCAGCCATGGGAAACGTGCCTGCAAAACTGTCTGCTCCATAGGTTTGAATGATGTGGCACACATTTCAATAATCTTTTCTATGATGTAGGAGATGTTTACATTTCTGTGGTAAGATATACTGACACCAAAGGCAATTGATTATCTGCAAAATGTCTGCTTTACGCAACCCATCACACTAATAATCACTATTGGAGGTTCATTATTAGATAGGTGGAGGGCACTACAAATGTGCATTGACCTTTATGCACAAAGTCCTGGAAGAAAACCTTTGGGTATCACCTTCCTGGGTCAGTTTGGCACATGTTTATCCTGCCAGTCCTTTATAAGGTGGACACTGGCTTTTATAAGACAGAGCAAAAGCTGAGATGGTCTTGGCCACCTTATGATGATGTTACAGCAAAAGGGAGGTCATCGTAGTGATTTGGAGAAGGAACATCTTGTTTTCTTGACTGACTCCATCATTTCTGGGTGCTCTAAGGGATAAGTTAGAGAAGGAAATGATTGGAGCAAGGGACTTCTGGGTTTGAGCCATTTTGGGGGTGGGGCCATTTGAGTTGTATTAATTATGCCAAAGACAGTGAGAGTCACTGTGCCCTCCAGCTACATATAAATTATTAGAACTGTGTGCAGGAGGATCGTTATACGTATCGTCCATCCTTGCTTCCTCTCCAAGTTCTCTCATTAAGGTATGAATTCAAATAAATAATAACACCATAAAATTCAAGTCATCCTTTTTTTTTCTTTGTCTTTTTGTTGCTGACAGCAAATATCTTAATTTGTCAAACTATAATGTTTGGAAATTAGATGTAGAAATACCTAGATTAAAATCCTCTGGTTTAGAATAATATGTTAAAAATTGATTTGAGATGGAATCTAGCTAAAGAAAAATTCAACAACAATGCACCGAGTGGAATGGGGATGCAGTGGTGACATCCTAAGATTACTTTGAGTTTAACCAGCCATTTGAATTGGCTGAAAAGTTGACTAGACTACAGAATCAATTTGGCAATAATATATAATTTTTTTTCCTGCTCTATTGATTGTTGATTTTTTTTTCATGATTCGAATGAGAAGGTAAGATTGTTTCAAACGGAACAGTAATTTGTCAGCCTTGTTGGTTAAATACTTTAAAGACAATAAAATGAGACAATTTCCTGATGAAAACAGATCAAAAGTCTCCAGAATTTCACAGATTCAATGGGAAATAAAAAGGAGGCCACTGTTCTTTGTGTCTGGCCAACAGCTCAATGAGTGGAAAGGAGAGCAATGAATCAAAGCTCGAGGATGTTCACTGCGTGGAGAAGGTCAAAAATGGTTCGTGCTTCTCCAAGTCTTGCTCAGAGCTCTGTGTTTGCACAACCTGCTGTGCAGAGACACTGGAAGGGCAAGGAAAAGATGAAGGAAAACAAGAAACAATGAGAATAGCTTCGGACTTCTAGGTGACGAAAGAGAAGGTCCTCATGAGTTAAGTACCAAGGTATAACCAGAGTAGATGGAACTAAGCAGCTGCCCTCCTCTGGCACATCTGGAGGGTATGGAGATGGTGCGTAAAACAAAAATGGATGAGATAGACTAAATGGATGTTTCAAAGGCAAGATGCCAAGGGCAACGGATGGCGACTGGCAGTCAAATAGAGGAGCAGCAGCTGCAGGCATAACAATACACTCAAGGAAGGCCCAAAGGAGACCCCTCTTCCACAGTCTGAGGTATCTTCCTGTGAAAACAAAAAGGGTGTGGAGACAGAAAGATTTCTTTAGAATAACTTTATACAGAATTTGCCAAGCTAGCTACTTTCTCTCTAAGAAAGTGTGTCTGGTGGCTTTTTAAAAAACAACAACAAAGAAAAAGCTATTTACCACAAATCACAATCATCTTTTGATTTTGTTGACTTTTCAACTTCGACAGAAACCTGTAGTCTTCAAATATGGCTAGTCTACAGTTTCTATCAGTCCTGGGCATCATGGGTAATGGAAAAGAATGATTATACGGGAGTTCCTGTTTGAAAAGATGAGGCTTCTGAAGACCTTTGGGAATGAGGTATTTGTGCATGGAGAATCATTGGTCCTATGGGAAACAAGGCCCTCTCATGGCATAGTGCTTAAGGACATTAAAGGAATGTTTACACACAATATATAATCAGCTTAGGGTCTAACTTGAGTCTTCCATGTCCCAATAGTTTTAAAAGATTCTTTACCTTTTGTGGACTAAGGCCGGGTTCCCACTTGGTTCAGTTAAAACAGAATTAACAAAAATGGATGCGAATGCGCATTATGTGTGCTCCCATTTTGGGGGGTTAATTCCGCTTTAAAGCGGAGCACGTAGTGGTGCGGCAGCAGCAGCAGTGGCCAAAAGGGAGAGGGGAGAGCCCAACCGCCTGCCCGCCCGCCCACCCACCCACAGACCAGCGTACCTCCTCCCTACGCCTCGGGAGCACTCCGGCTGTTCGGCGGGAAGCCGAGTGAGCGAGCAGGGTGGCGGCAGTAGCCCACCGCAGCCCGAAAAGGCCGGCAGCAGCCACAATGGCAGGTTGAGGAAGGCAGTGAGGGAGGTTAGGATTTGTACGCAAACGGCCGCCACAATGGCGAGAGGGTGAGAGGCGGTGGGTGAGAGAGTGTGACTGAGGCTGAGACTGCAGGTGCAATGGCAAAGCAGAGGCCAAAATGGTGGGCAGGTGAGGCGTGGGCAGCATATACATTGCTTTTACTGTTCCCAAAGAAAAAATAAAGCGTATTACTGACAGAACAGGAGCGAGAGTAGTTTGAACTAATGTTTTTTTTAATTCATTTTTTCCCAGTTACTCCTCTTTTTAATGCGGAAAGCCACTTTTCAATGCGGACAGAATGTTTTGAAAACAGACACGCCAAAAAGTCCCAGTGGGAACGGGGGCTAAGTGTACTATTTTAATGTAGATTAAATGAGTTCTCAGTCCTATTCAGACCATTAGATTATATTATTTTGCAAACCGAGAAGACTTTTTTGGGATGAAACCATACTTTTGGGAGTGTTCTTCCTACTCCTTCTTATCCAAGTATGGGAGTTTTACTCAGGAGGCTAAGAATGTTAGTACTGGAGAGGGGGCAAAGGACAGGAGAACAAAAGAGCAGACATGGCATAACTTTATCTTCCTCTTCTCACTTCCTACAAGGATGGACAATGCATCCTCCATTTCTTTTATCTCTCCTCCTTGCAAAGAAAAATAAAAGAAAAAGGAAACAACTGGGTTTTTTTGTTAAAAGAGTTCACTTATTGTGAATGCATGAACTATGAGTAAGGAAAGCACCTCCAAGTGCCTGGTCATGAACCTACTAATTTTGTGTAAATTTAAAAATTTGCATAGCTTTAGCTTAATATGTGGAGGGTCACGAGTTAGCCTAGGGCAGGGTGCTTAGTCACACCTCTCCAAAAGTTTCTGAACTGCAACTCCCATCTCTGCTTTGGGTCCTCCTTCAACATGGCTCCCAATATGCCATATTCCTTATGCCGACTAGGGACATTGCAAGAAATACTATTCCACAGCGAACTAGTTGAATTAACACATTTGTGAGTAGATTTGCTAGTGGGCTAGTCATTTTAAGTGGGAAACAGATTAAAAGCTCACACCACTATGCAAAATGTGAAAAGGAAAGGCCTGGCTTGTTGTTTCAGCTCTTGGCCTTACAAAACCTAAGATATCAGATAAATAAATGAATAGAACCATCCCTGATATATGTAAGCACACAGCAGACCTGTCTCCAACTTACCGTTGCATTGTAGTCAAAACAGATGTGGGGACCTTTTCGATACCGAGGCTTGTCTACTAGCTCACATTGATTGGGATCTCCTGGTGGAGCTTTACATTGTTAAAGAAAATACAGGATAGCAAACAAAAACAAAAACAAAAAAGTATAGTTCTGGGATATGGAAAATAAGTGAAATTAAAAATAAACAAACCAGAACTTTAGAAAAAACTTGCTTCATCAGACCAAAGATCTGGCTACTGATCTGGGCCAGCAACCTTTCCCCAAAGCGGCCATCCAAGACTCTTTCAGAGTCCAACAAACAGACCATGAGTGCAATAATATTCTGTCCATCTTCATACCAGAAACAGGTATCACAGAAATGCCTCTGAGAGTGGATATAATGCATAGTCATGACTTGTGGTAGCTAATGATACGCACATCCTTGATGAGCCTGTCAGATGTTCTAATCCCTTTTTAAAGTTTCATCTCCAATAGCTAAGGTGGTATCAACTAAAATTCAGTGGTTGGGAGTGAGGACGGTTCTAGCTTTCTGTAGAAACACTGCTTAGGTAGCCTGCTGGATTAAGAGGGACTTGATCCTGTATATGATAAATCTTGGGGCAATTTAACTATGCTTTATGTGCAGAAGTGCTTCCTTAAGGCCCCATCTCCATGGCAAAAAAAAATAATAATCCAGATTTAAGCCTGTTTTGCCTCGGAGCGTCTCCATGCACAGCTTTACTCCGGGCTATATCAGGTGTAAAGGAGGAAAATCTGTGGCTGACCCCCCCCCCCACTTTAAACAAGACTGCATCTGACATTAGGGGGAAACCATGGGTTTTCCTGGAGCATGGAGGTGCTTACAAGCAGAACTAAAAGCAACTCACTCCTTGCAGCCCTGTAGCTGTCAGATTCAGCTTCCTCCATTCACATAAGGACAGCTGATTCAGCGCACAAGCAGAGCTGTGATAGTCCGAGGCTGCATTATTAGGAGGAAGAGAGAAAGACCCGCTAAAATGCTGAGAAGAGTGAGAGCAGCTGCTTTTAAAGGGAGAGAGAGTGTGTGTCTTTGTCTCCCTTCCCTTTTATCTCTCCCCTGCTGCTTGCCTCCAGGTGCACCCATGCATGTGTGTGTCTTCCTCTCCCTCCCTTTTCTCTTGGTGTTTTCCTTTCCCCTCTCTCCCTTCAGCTGTCATCCAGCTTATGTGCATTCATGTTGTTTATGTGCATAAGCAAAGCAGTAACCTGCCCGTTTCTCCCCTGCTCCTTGCCTCCAGGTGGGAAGGAGGGAAAGAGACAGGCACCAGTGAAGTTTAGAGGGGGGGGAACAAGGGAGGGAGAGACAGACACACACTGTGAAAGAAAGAGGAGATTGCTCATTTGCTTTGCATTAAAGCAGCTGCCATTCTTTACGTGGATGCCGGCAGCTGAATTTGACAGCTGAATGGAGACTCTCATCGCTCCAGCGGGCCGAGGAGGGGGGGAATGCGGGCTTACAAAAAGCGGGTTTCATGGGAACAGGAAAGTGCAATTTTAATCTGCCTTGCCTCAAACCTCATGGAGACGCTTTATTGAGAGTTACAACGCGGATTTTTAAAAATCACATCAATAGGGAAGCAATTAGCTCCCATGGAGACGCACCCTAAGTCTTCAATCTTCCAGCAGTATTCAACTTCATTAAATAGCAGTGGGTTGAATATTGTAGGCCAGAAGAAAATTTCTATCAACTTTCCCTACACAATTTTTTTCCCATCTCCATCATCTCCTGATTCACAATTTATTCAGCTAACAAGTTCCAGTGGTTTCAAACTTTCCTCGTAGGCAGTTTGCTTCAACCTCTGATCATTTTGCTGAAGGCCCAATTAAAAAAAAAAAAAGGAGATGGACATATTGATCCAGAAAAAGAGAATCCTAAAGTTTCCAGGCTAACACTAGAAGTGAAAACTGTGACAAGTTCTTGCCTCCCATAACAGGATTATCGACAAAGGGGAAGAAGCTGGAATGAGGGAGGAAAGCAAAAAACTTTGGAACATATTTAACTACCTATTTGAAAAGATCTGGCCTGATGATTCAGCTCTTGGTCTTTCAAAATCTGTTTCTACATTCAGGAGGGCCTTTAGTCTGTGATATTTATATTGGAACTAAAAGTTAATACCAGTAGAGATTTCAGACATCTCCCCCCATACTCCTCACAGGTGCAGGAATAAACACATGCAGGGGATTGACCTGAGATAAAGGACAAATCTGCTCTAGGACAGTTCATTTGGTAGAAGTGCCAGTGTACATTTTTTCATGTACCTTTGTTAAATATTGCTGCATGGCATGGAATGTCACAATGAATGTGGTAGATACAGTTCAGTATCCGTTGCTTTGGGTGCATCCCCAAGCAATTTAAAGTCTGCTGGAACTCCTCTTTTGCCTCTGAGCGCCCCCATGCCAGGCTTCTCAAGGTGCTTCCAGCGCTACAAAATGAGGAAAACCCGCGACAAAATACATGCCCTTTAAAGAAGACTTTCAGAGCTCTATTTGGAAGTTGCGGGTTTTCCCGCAACATTTACCTTGGGGACGCTCCGTGGCAAAAGCGGTGGTGATTGCTTGCCTGCACACACAGCCAAAAAAGCATTCACACATCTCAGAAATGCAGCAGGTTCCCTTCCTTTCCTTTGTAAAAAGAGCCAGAATTGCTCAGAATTGCAACATTGTTATCAGGTGATCTGCGAAAGTGTTAAAAGTGTGAATGAGCGAAGGATCGCGCTGCCGATGGCTGCAGCCGCTGACTTTGCAGGGGCGGGAAGCCTTTTCTAACAGAGAACTGAGTGAAAGTAAGTGCTGAAAGTGAATGAGTGAGTGATCATCTGCGTTTGCAGGGACGGGAAGCCATTTCAGGGGACGGAGATCTGGCTATTTTTCCTTTTAACAAGAGAGGGGGCGGGGGAAAAAAGATGCAGGGAAAGGAAACAGGCTTCCTTGGGGACAGAAGGTGCGTTAAAAACATGCGTTTTGCTGAGCCTCGTGCGGATGCTTATTGCGGAAGTGCACGGCACTTTTAAAGTCCGCTTGATTAGAGTGACAGCAGAGGGAACTCAGAGAGGCAAATAAGTCTTTTGGGGATTCAGCCTTTGTGGCAAGAGAGACAACATTGCTTGGAAAAACAGCACATTGATTGAATTTACATTCCTTCAAATGTAAAGATTAAAACTGATTTTTTATCATGCAGTAGAGCTAAACAGCAAAGGATACCCTTTATCTCTGCTTGGAGAAGTTTGGTGGATTCACATTGACTGCATATAGGTTTTTCTGCCACAACAAACAATAGATTGGTGCGAGCAAGCCTTTGTGCATGGAAGAGCCTGGAGTAGGAGAAAAGGTGGGGAAAAGGATGAAGTGCTGCCATTATGGTATTTTTACTGTTACTTAGTTCACATAAGGAAAGAAGGTCGGACCCCCTCCTTTGGGAAAAATAGGTATATCGCACTGCACGTGTACACAGAACGTGTTGATCAAATGGGATGTCCTATACTGACCTGGAACAATTTCCGCAGTCAATCATGGTATTGTAAGTATAGTCAACTGTGCTAAAGTAGTATTGGGTCTGCTTCATGATGCAGCTGGTCTCCTTAGACTCCATACCATCTGCACTGACATCGTCTGGTAGGACACATGATACATAGGGAAAATGAGTTATTAGGGATAATTGCCATTTTAATTATTTTTCTTGGCTGGTCTAATTTAACCATCAGTTTTCAAGGCTGTGTCTACGGACTATGTTAATTCTGTAGCTTACATCTGTATCATGGCATTTAAACTATTTAACTCTAGGGTCACATCCCCCTGCACTCTATAGTCCAATTTGAATCTGAATTTGGCAAGGAGCATCCCCAGGCAAAGCCCCCAAACCGGGCTACATGCAGAACAAATCACCCAAATCCATGGTACATTTAGTTCTGAAGAAAACTGTTCTCACTATGGTTTGGGAGGCAAGCCCACATTATTTTGGAGGCTGAGTCTGTGCATGGGGACGCTCCTGAGTTATTAGGGGAGGATATTGACGCTCGCATCATTAGCGGGTGGGTTTCACATCCTGTGCTTGCCATTCTTGTCCTGTGCATTGGAGATCACAACTGTTTGGGCATTTTTGGCAATAAATGGTGACTGAACAGAAACGAGTCTCTTTCCGTGACCATTATTCCACCCCTTTCCCTGATTGCCAAGTCAGCAAGACAAATAGAAGCTTCAGCGCCCCAGTTTTACAGTGAAAGGTGCAATTCCTGTCCCACGAGTCTCTTTCTGTGACAGTTATTCCACCCCCCCTCCCAAAATCACACTAAACCAAGTGTATGGGGACACGGTCTAGATGCCAAACCATCTGGTTTTTACTGGAACTGCATTATCTATGTCTAGAACAGTTGCTTCTCAACATATGGTGGATCACGGAATTTTGCCCTTTATTTGAACTTGAAAACATGTCCCAAAGCTTAACCAGGCTTCCTTTAGATTGGTTTCCTAGATCTATAGCTTATTAGAAGAAGAAGAAGAAGAAGAAGAAG
>MTQE01000401.1:25318346-25348722 GCA_014337955.1 Aspidoscelis marmoratus
TCAGAGGGGTCGCGACAAGTCTCCCACCACCCTTCCCTCCCACCTCCCATTTGCTCCGCCTCTGTGGTTGGGGGTCTCCACTACATGAGAAACTCCATTAAGGGGTCGTGGCATTAGGAAGGTTGAGAACTACTGCTCTAGTATCTTATTTTTCAACACCTACTCTTCGGGTTGCCTGCTGATCCTTTTCTGTCCTGTTACTTGCTAGGACTTTGAATTTTTCTGTCCATGGTGCCAGGTCAAGTTTCACTCCAACCACTGGAAAATAAGAGATCTTCAAGTTAGATATTTCCCCCCTCCCTCAGGGACTTGATCCTTTAATATTGTGAGTAGAAGAAAGGATTTTCCTCTTGTTACTTTTACCATGCACATCCTTTATTTTCCAGATTTCCCTTACATTTTAGATTTCCTACTCTGGTTCTTTTGAACAATGTGAGATTGTCACTGTGGAAGACAGGAAAGGGCCAAAATAGGTGGAGGGGGCTTAGTTGTCTAGGAGCAAAAACCATGAACACTACACTCAGATCATACTCTGACCTAGGTTAATTCATCCTATCTGTCTGTGGGACCAGTAGACAATTTGGATATCTTAGTAAACTACAATATTTTCAGTACAGTTTCCTACTTAGGACAATTTATTTCCATTCATCGAGGACAAGCAACAATTTGGAGTATTCTGGCCACAGATAAACAAAGGTGGAAAGACAAGTCCTAGTTAGAGGCCTCCCTTTGATCTGCTCTGAATTCAGAGATGAAAATGATAGCTTCCAGCTGGAGCTTTGTCTTTCTCAAATTGATCTGGTGGAGATGGCCCATGAGCCACTCCTCTTCATGACTATGGTTGTTGTGGAGAAAGGAGGAGACAGAAGACTAGCTGATGGTGACTGCTTAGGATAAACCAACCAGCATTTGGAGATCAGATTTCATAACAGTGCGGTCAAATTTAATTTTCAAAAACTGCCCATGCTGGTCAGCACGAATGAGCTCCCCATCCCACCCCCAGAACTATACTGAAAACTGATTGAAGACCTCCTGGATCACAGAAAGTGTTTGCTTAAAGCCTGTCTAGTAGAATTATTTAGTACTGGGGTAATTCAGGCAACCATGAAGATATCCTCCTTAATCCCAGCCAGCATGCCCAAACTAATGGAAGGGCTTGTTAGCTGAAGATGCTAGAGAAATCCCATATCTTCACCCAAGCCAAAGCCTGTGTCTGCTGAGGTTTATCCAGACTTGTAAAGGCTTAGGGGGATTCTGCACTGGCTGATGTACTGCATAGTAGGAACTTCTCTTCTACCTGCTGGTATGGTCTAAGGGAGGTCCGGGGTGAAGATGCCCTTAGACTGCACCAACGTGTGGAAGGCAGGTTCCTAATAAGCCTACTGGTCCTTTATACCCATCAGTGCAGAATCACCTAAGATAAATCATCTAGCTTCAGGGTTCCAGACTACATTTACCTACCAAGTCTAGTTCCAGTAGGTATACAACAAAGCAATCGATCCTGGGGCTGGGACAGTTCGCGCTGGGTTGGATCAATGCTGTCTGCATGGCAATGGCTGTCCTAGCTAAGTCTCCATGCCAGTCTCCATGAATTCCAATGGCCAGGAACAAATGTTCCTGGTCTCAGAACCTCTAAGGGGCTCATTTTGGCAGTGTAATAAGGCACCCCACCCAAATGGGTCCCCCTGTAAAATGGAACATAGAAGCATATGTGTACCTCCTGTACTCCTTTGTGAACTGGATTAGGCCCTGCTAATGCACCAGTAGACCTTGGCCTCTTCTGTTCTTACTGTGGTGGTAATCCAAGTCAGTGAGTCACACTGAGCCAGATTTTGGGAGGCATGGGCCAGATCAGCATTGTCTTCACTGATGGTGCTGGTCTAGCCCATGCCTCCCCATTGCTGTGAAGCATGCACAAGCTTCACAGTCACCCTCTCACACCCCCAAAGGCTAGGAATGACAGTTCCTGACCTCAGAGCCTGAGGGAAAAGGGCTGTTTTTTTCAGTAGCATATGGCGTGCCACAGAAAAGCAATCCCTGGTAGTTTCAGATCACAGAAGCATGCCATCTGCATACCCCCATGATCTGGCAGAAGACCCTTGGCCCAGTTGTAGACCTGATTAAACAGCTCTAAAACAGATCAGGATTAAGGACCTCCTTAGTCTGGATCTGACTCTATGCAGTGCAGATGGAGCCAGACCAGTGAAGATGGGGGCTCCTTGATCTGCAGTAACATGTGGATCTGGATGCCCGTGATCTGGATTAAGTGGCTCCTTAAATTGGATCACCATTGAGTGTGGAAAGGGACCTTGATATTGACGTCTACTGGCAATCTGGATCAGGAACCTCTTGGTCTTGATCATGTTCCATCCCGTGCAAATGGAGCTTATCAGCAGTGGGTGGAGCCTCCTGTATTCCACACTAATATGCAGAAGAGAGGCTCTTAGTGCCTAATTTAAGGCAGGTTAGGAGAACCAGAAAGAAGATAGGCACTCTGAAACATTCTTACCTGCTGGTTTCAGCTGCCTGTCATCAATATTGAGCTCAACAGCAGTGCTAACAAGGATCCCGACAGTATTGTTTTCTGATTCCATCCCTCTGTAGCTGACTGAAAAGAGAAGAGGAAAATAAAATCTGCCAGTCCTGTTTGGTATATAGATGGTCCTTGTTGTGGACAATGCCCTAACTCCTTGTTCAATTCATGGGGCTCTTTGACCTCAAGGAAAAAGAGGACCAAAATTTGCATGTACATTGTGCAATTGTTTATCTCCTGAATGAGTGAATCCAAAACCAAGTGTTTGTACACCAGGATTTATACCCGGTGTTCGTATTAGCTTAGCATTACCTGAATATATAAGAAAAGGCAAGCAATCTTAAAAGACAATGCTCTTCCCAGGTGGAGTAGATGCATGTGTAAAGGTGCAAAAGTGTTACCCTGTTCCACTACCATAAGCAAACTGTTGTTGTAATACTAATATGGTACTGTAGAACCATGTACTGTTTCAGAGGCAGTTGCCAGAAAGAGACCGTTTTCAGCAATATGGTCCAGCTATCCACACTTGGATAAATTTCAAACTTCATTCTACAAAAGCAAGTTGGGAGGCATTCTTGATCTGGTCATTTTGCCCTGGACGCAACAGTATGTAGTTTGAGGATAATCATACACCTGTCGCTGTCATTGAAAGCTCATGAGGCAGAGGAGGCCAGAAATGCCCCTTCAGGCTCTTTTGGCAACTTCAGTCTTCCCTGGACAGAGACAGCTTAGCCACAACGATCCATGCTCTGGTAGCATCCAGGGTGCACTACTGCCGTGCACTGTATGTTGGGCCGCCCTTGAAATCAGCTTGGAAGTTTCAACTAGTGCAGAACCTAAAAGCAAGGTGGCTGATGGATACTTTGGGCCAGCTGCACACCACACCATCCAAAGGATCTATGCTTGTTGCCAATTTGCTACTCAGCCCAATTCAGGGGGCTAACAATGACTTATAAAGCCCTAAACAACTTAGGTCCCAACAATCCAAAGGAGCGCCTCCTCCCACATAGACCTCACTATCAGTTAAGATTGTGGGAGAGACTTTCTTGTTAGACACACATCTATCAATATTTAAGAGTGTAAGGGCACCTGAGGAAGCCCACAAGTTGTGGAATGGCCTCCCCCTTAAGTCGGTCTAGGCCGCTCACTGGATATATTTAGATGCATCATGAAGACACATGTCTTTAGCCTTTGGCTGCAGCAGAAATAGGAGCCTCTAGTCTGAATTCTGGGTCTTCTCATGTGGATCAAGGAGGCTCCGTCCCCCATTGGCCTATGCTCTGTCTGTGTGTGGCTAGATACAGATTCAGTGGCTCTTAATCTGGATCTCTTGTGGACCTTTTTAAGGACCAAGAACCTTAGGCCTATTCGCACTTAGGCCTCTGGTATGCAATTAGGACAGCTCTGAACCAGAGCTGTCTTAATTGCATACCAGAGGCCTAAATGTGAATAGACCTATTGTTCCAGATCACATGGCATGCTTCTGTGATTTGAAACTAGGGGGCTGCTTTTCAATGATGTGCCAAAATGAGCTGCTGAAAAGCACTCCCCCCAAAGTCCCGAGGCTAGGAAATTTTGTTCTTAGCCAATGGGGGTGTGAGGGGGCAGCTGCAAAAGATCATGTGAGCTTTCCAGCTCCCGGGATGCATGGATTGGATCTGCACCATCAGCACAGACACCATGGGCAGCACAAGACAGCCCACACCTCCACATAATTCAGATCAGTGGGTCTGGTTATTTCAAATCCACTGATCCTGATCAAATCAAAGTAAGTGCAGAAAGGGCCTTATATCGGGGAAAAAAAACCCTTTTCTCTTCAGTGTCTGAGAACTAAGGTGATCTGCAACTTGATTCCATTCCAGGGGTCTTCCAGAAAATGCAGCTGGTGCAGCTGTAGAGATCCAGATGCGTTTGGTTTTGCCATTCTGCTTATGCATATAAAAGGTATGTAATATGACTGCGGTTGTTGAGGTTTCCCGCTCCACAGAAAGACAATCCATGGCCTGGACCAGTGTTTTTGTACTATAGCTTTGGAGGGAAGTATGATTGGAGGGATCTATGATTTCTGGGGGTTGGTTCATGCTGACGAATCTTACATATACTTGTCTGTGCTGTACTTATTTCTTGAAGATTTATTTTAGCGATGTATCATTTGGCTGTTTCAAACGGTTTGAAACAGTCATGCACTGAGGTGGTCTGTGATATGTTGGTCTGAGTGCCTCACATGTAAAAGTCCTGAAACTTTTAAACTTTCCTAGAGTCTGCCCCCCAGCACAGATTTTAGAGTCATTTTCCTTTTTGCTGAAGCTGTTGAGGAGAAAGGATTTGGAATTTTTTGAAATGATTACACCCATTTATAAGTCTATAGAGCAGCTTATCTACCGCCAAACATAATGAGCTTTTTTATTTGCCAAGTGATAAAGTTTCTCATGAACCATGTAGTGATGAATACAAAGAAAGCACTACACAGCTGAGTGATCCGTTATTATAGAGGCAACTAGTGTAATAGCTTCCCCTTATAAGAGTTGGACAAATTTCTACCTGTCCCTCCCCAAATGAGTGGGTTTATGATTATAAAAGGCTAAATGCCAATGACAACTTGCCATACAAGTTCTCAGTTTGCAAGCAGTTTCAGAAAACACAAAAGACGGTTGTATAAGGACGAAGAATGACTAATGTTGCCTTTGAAATCAACCTTTAAACAAAATATTGTCCCTGCAATACAGAGAAACACTTTTGCTGTACTATTTTGGCTCCATGCTTATAATCTGTGGCCCTTTCTGCACGTATCTCATTTTGATCTGGATCAGTGGATCTGGAATAACTGGACCTACTGATCCAGATCAGTGCTATCTGCACTGTGTTGATCTGGTTCATGCCTCAGTTCCTAGCCTTGTGGCTACAGTGCACCACTGAATAGTAGCCCCCAGTAGTTCCATATCATGGAAGCATGCCATCTGCACAGGACATTAGTCTGACTGTAGACCTGATTAAATGAGGCTGCAATAGATCTGGATTAAGGGCCTCTTAATCCACATCTGGCTTCGCCTTGTGCAAACAGAGCTGGACTAACAGGGATGGGGCCTCCTTGATCGGCATTAACGTGTAGATGAAGAAGTCCAGGTCCTGAGACGTCTTGATCCAGATCAGAAGGTAAGTGCAGAAAGGGCCTGGGTTGAGGGCAGGGAGAATCATTTTTGAAGAAACAGGATTATACTTACCATCTGGGTTAGGTGGCTTAAAGATGTGGCCTTTGTTATCTAGGCTTCTCCGATAAAAGCTGGCGTTGAAGGGTTCCCGATCTTCTTCCCAGTCTTCAGCAGCTCTTGAACAAAACCAACCAGCACCATGAAATATCACATGCCTTTGGCGCAGTTTCTGGCCTCTGTATTGGTGAATCCCCAGACTGAAAAAAGTGGCTCAGAAGAGACCTAGAGATGGTAGCATCCACACACTACTCCCTCCAATCCACATTAAAGTCCAGAAAATGCATTTCCAGAGTGAGTGTGTTCCCTGACCCTTAACGTGGATGAGAACATTAGCATCCACATGTTACCACTTCTAAGCCACTTTTGAGCTGCTTTTTAAAATGTGTGTGGATGCAGCCCAGGTATAGGGAACAACTGTGCTGTATGTTAGAATATGTTCACGGGATTTACTTCCATCATTCTATTATCTGTTCTTGGGACATGAAACTTCAAATGTCTTTGCCTTTGAACATGTAAGTGACATTAGGACCACCTCTTCATAGCGCTTAGTACTTGACTTAAAAACAGTGGTGGCCTGCAAATCATGACCCACACGGCAGGCATGGTAAAACTTTCAAAGTGGCGTCCGGCCTGGGAGACTTCTTCAGACTCTTACAAATTAAGGGTGAGGTTTTTATTTTAAAAAGCAGGCCTTACAAAGGTCATCCAGATGAACAAAGAAGCCCATAAATTGTTTACAAAAACTGCAGGAGGTTTTTCATTTTGCAAAGGGACGAATTACAAATTGGCTTTTGCAGACTCCTGTCATTTCACCTACTTACCAGGCCAGGTGTAAAGATAAATTGATAAAGTCACAATGGCATGTTAAAACTCAACACGGGACAGTATATATACTGGCCCAGTCCAGATGGAAAATATAAAGGGTAATATTGTCTGGGCTATGGTGAGATTGCACAATGTATCTATGGCAACCCCACCATGGCCCTGCTATTTTGGGAAAAGAAGAAGATGACGATGACTTGGCTTTTCTACCCCACTTTTCTTGCCCATTTAAGGGGATTCAAAGTGGCTGACAAAGGTTTCTGTTCTTCTCCCCACAACAGACACCTTGAGAAGTGGGTGGGGCTGTGAGTGCTCAGAAGAGAGCTGTGACTAGCCCATGATCACCCAGCTGACTTTGTGGAGGAGTTCAGAATCAAACCTGGTATTCCCAGATAAGAGTCCGGCATCTTAACCACTAGACCAAACTGACTCAAAGCCAACTTGGATGGTGGCTTCCCTGAAACAGCAGTATAGCTTGCCTTCTAGATGGAACTACCATCCTGGCTGTGGCCACCATGTATGTGTGGGGACTGTAAAAGATGACTGTGCATGCCCCATGCCCCGTGATGGTGATTGCACACTTCTGGGCATTTCATGCCATTGAAATACCCGGATGTGTGCACCAATATATCATGCACAGACAGCACCATCCCCCGCTCTGTCTAGCCAACCACTGAGTATTCTGGAAGGACCTTTCTCCAGAACATTGCTTGTTAGCATGATATTTGGGTGGCATCTACTTTGAGTCTTTAAAGCCTGGCCTATTTGACAGCCAAGAAGGAAGAGGTGCAGGTAGTCTGTCTGCTTCCCTCCTACATGATGGAAAGACCACCTGGATGCAGGTGACAGCCACCAGGGACTGGACCGTAGACCTGAAAAGAAGTACACCCGCTCCACCCCCTGGCAGGAGAGCCGAGTGCCCTGGGGCTGTGCTGCCTTTTCCCGTCAGCCTTCCGATTGCGGACCATTGAATTTGATGGCATGGGATAATTCTTCAAGATCAAGCGATAGCTGATTGAACTGGTTTGTTTTGTGTTCCTTGTTCAACTGCTCCCTCTTGTAATCAGTTGCTGTGTCATCTTACACATTCTGAAGGATTTGCATGTTGTAATTGCTCACTGGACAAAAAAACCCTGTTCAGATGCAACAAGGGAAACAGGCGGCATGGGGTATAAATATGCAGGAACATACACGTGGGCACATGCCACTGCAGGCTAAAAATGCTTGCATAGAAAATGGCACTGATTTGCCTTAAGTGGAAAAGGGTGCAGTTGTGAGCTGAGATAAGCAAGGCTGAAGAAAATGGGGATGAATCATAACACTGATCAGGGGGGAAGAAAGCAGTACACTTATCTGTCACTTAGAATTCTTTTGCTCAACTGTAGTGACCCAAAAGAGGGTGTTCCCAAGCATGGAGAAGGAATGCTTTCGTGTGCACTTAATTTGTCCTTGCTGCTAGTTTACATGTGTCACCAAAATAGCTAGTGGCTTGAATTCAGTGCTAAAGCAAACTGCCTAGAAAGCAGAGGGTTGCCGGTTCCATTCTCAGCCTCTCCCCAGAAGAAGGCAATGGCAAACCGTTTCTGTATCTCTGTCAAGAAAACTGCATAGAGGTGCCTACGCAGTTGGAGTCACAGTGTGGTGGTACCTGACATCAGGAACAAATTAAAAACAACCTTACTATCTCCTCTTTCTGTTCTTAGCCAGCAGCCCGGCTTTGTGACTTCTTTCTCTGAGGTCTGAGGTGAGCACGATGCATCTTTAGAAGAAGAGTTGGCTTTTCTACCCTGCTTTTCTCACCCATTTAAGGGGACTCAAAGTGGCTGACAAAGCTTTCTATTCTTCTCCCCACAACAGAACATCTTATGAGGTAGGTGGGGCTGTGAGAGCTCAAAAGAGAGCTGTGACTAGCCCAAGGTCACCCAGCTGGCTTCATGGGGGAGGGCAGAATCAAACCCAGTATTCCCAGATAAGAGTCCAATTCCCTAACCACTAGATCAAACTGGCTCACTAACTTCCTGCCTGGCATGGCACAGTGGCAGTTCTTTCCCACTGACACAGCATGTTCTTCACAGAATGGCCCAGTTCCTTTCCAGACAACTAAGTTGGTGCTCTAAGAAAACACCCTCTCCACTCTCTTCCACACTTCCATCTTCCTTCCACCAGAGGGAAGAAAGGTATCCTCACACCAGATGGCTATTTGTTTAATCCAGAGAATGGCAAGCAGACTGCACCCAGAAGCACTGATCAGCTCCCTTTCTAAACAGGAAGGGGCAGTGAAGGATGCAAAGGTAATCGCCCCCCTCAGCCCATCCTGGCTGCAAGCCGCCCTTGGGACATCTGCTGCTGATGAACAGGAATAGGGATGTGCACGAATATTCAGAGACATTCAGAATTCAATTGAATTTGTCTGAATTTCAACATTCGAATTCAAATCGAATGTCCGTACATTAAAATGTAAACATTCAAACAAATTTTGAATTTTTGAATATATTCGTTCAAATTATTCAGACATTCATAAGTGTACTGATTCGTACACGATGTGTACTTGTATGTACGCATCTTTCCCGCATCTGTATGCATTTGTATGGGATGAAAACGGGTTGCATACGGGATAAACACGGGACACATACAGACGCGTACACCATGCGTAACGATGTGTAGGGGCACACAGGAATGTTGTCGACATTAAGTGCAAATTCAAACCAAAAATTCAAGTGAATAGATTCGAATTTGCTTAATTTGAATTGAATTTGGGTAAATTCAGATTTTAAAGGTTCGAATTGAATCCTGAAAATTGCATTCGTCACACTCCTAGACAGGAAACCTTGAACAAAATGAAGAAGGCAGAGGTGGTAGCAGATGCCAAGGTGCAGATGGGTAATTGTGCATCCATGGGTGGAGAAGGACTTTTGGTCTGTGTGTACTGTCTCCCAAGAGTCTATCCCTGCATGATCACTGCCCTCCCTCTCTCCATTATTTCATATGGTTAGCTATGAGGGCAAGAGGGCTGCTGTCTAAATGGAGATGGGTGACTGGGCTCTGAGGGGCATGGGGCCACCATCAAGGCCTTGAGGACATTCCTTCTCTCTGTCAGCTTGAGGGAATGTGTTGCCAGTAGCGGGAAGACTGGGAAAGAAGGAATGAGGTTGGAAGCTGGCATGGGGAATCTTACATGAAGCCTCCAGATGCCAGCAATATAGTCAGATTCCAGGAACCACAGAGGATCCTGACTGTGGTACAGACACAGGGCTTTGAAGGCAGGTGCTGCTTGTTTTCGGGTCAACTGTGGATCAGTGTGGAACATGCTGTCTGCCCTATCTGTGTGCAGGAGATGACCCTGATTCAGGGATGGTGTCCTTGGGGAATAACCACCTAGCAATAAGGAACAGGTGTGAAAAGGCTTCTGGAACAGGACTTCTTCCACCAAGCAGCCTTGCTGCCCACTCCTCTTCTAGTGAATGTTGCTGATGCTTTGATAACTTGGAGGGGTGACCTCCCCACACCCCACCACATTTTGGAAGCTGAATTTTGATGTAGCTCTTAGGCTTTAAAGAGCAAGGAGTATCTGAAAATGACCTTCATGGGTGCTTACCTTCCCTCCCTCTCAGATCTCTCCCATACCTGAGGATCAGCGGATGAACTGCAGACCCCAAAGTTCCCTTCTTACCCCCTAAGCTTGTGAATGGCAGAAGGAAGGCTTAGCCATCAGAATGCTCAGTGTCCCTCAGGGAAGGAAAAGGAAGTGAATCATGGGTGCCTTCCAATGTATTGTGAGAGGGAGAGAATGCAGAGACACTGCAGGAGGGAAAGATCCCCTGCTTCTCTCTCTCTCTCTTTTATTTTCCAAAAAGCAGAGGCATTTTCTATTTATTTCCCCGTGGCACCCCAATCTGGATGGATGGAACTGCTATTTTTTTTTCTTGAGCAAGCAACACAGAACATCTCAGCCAGACAACTCAGGTTTGTGCCCAAGATGTTTTGTAAAGGATGCAGATGTTCTGTGAAAGCAATGCCTTTTGCATTATAATGGCATCATTACATGGTGTGTGTGTTTTCTCCAGATAGTCAACTAAAAGAAATAAATCTGAATGCAGTCCTGCCATTTTCTAGTGTTTGCTTTATCCTATTTTGGGGTCTCCCCCTCCTGGGACCTCCAGGTAAAGGATGGGATACAAAAGCATCACTGTGGCTACATTCACATACGTTTAAAAAGTGGCTCAAAAGTACCCCAGAGACAACAGTGTGTGACCCTCATGTTCTCCTCCCATTTCTCCTCCCCCTTTCCTAGCCTAGCATGTTCACGAGTGGGGAGGGGCAGGTTGGCTTGTGAATCATCCCAGCTGCCAACCATCTCTAAGCTGCTTCAGAAGTTTGTTGTTTGTTTAAAACTGCGTGCAAATGCAGCCTGTGTGTAGCTAAGTCATTCCTTCCTCTTTGCACTCAACTGTGCATGGGTCCATACAAAAGCACAAGGGAAACAAAAAGGCCACTTACTTGTTAGGGAAAACACGAGTGATGCCGCCATCAGTGGCCACAAAAACTGCTAGGAGGCTGTACCTACAAAGAAAGAGAGATGGAAAGTTACAAGTGGAGGCTGGGCAGGCCAGTAATAATCTGCTCCCCACCACCTTTGGTGTACGGGCTCGTCATTGTAGCCATGGTCCATTAGTGCGATGGGCTCCTAAATGGAAATGCTCCATGCATATCCAAGGTGGTTGTCTACTAGTGTCAGCTTTTTTGTTTTGGTGCTGAGGCAATGCACAGCCTCGACCCTCCTGTTTGCATATAACTGACTCCTATTTTATTCCTATGCAAAGAATGTACAATAGGTTCTAAATTAGCTGTGGTTAGGAGAGTACCTTCTAAGCACCGTTGAGCTCTAACTCCCATATAGCTGCTGCAGGCAATAGGCAAGTATGATGATATTTGTGAAGAGGCTGGATAGCTCTAATCTAGGTCATTTGGCTGTGAACTGCTGGGCAGACAATGCCTATGGAATAATTAGTATCTGCTTCAGACCACAGATGTAAGAATCAGCCTGCATTGTAAAGAACATAAAATGGGTGGGTGTGAAAGATCTAGGCCATGTTTGCACTTCCAAGGCCTGGACCACTTCAGCGGTAAATACTCTGACTGGAGCAATTCCCAAGTGGAGCAGTCCAGTTGGCCCAGAATAAGGCCATCTACACTTGGACAACCTGTTCTGGGACAGCACACATGCTGTCCTTCACCTCCCTGTACCATTCCAAAGCCCACACAAGCTTTGGATGCTGCTATGAGGGCTCCAATGGCCAAGAACAAAGGTTCCTGACCTCAGAATCCTAGAGGAACCCATTTGGGCTGGCCTAGCAGTATCTGGACCAGAAACGAGAGGCTCAGAAATGGGCTAGGCCTGCCTGACAGCATCCCATTCTACAAGTAAGTATGGAAAAGGTCAGCTCCTGCCTACAATTAAGGCTGCGTCAAGAAGTCAGTTACTTATTTTGCTATATTTGGATACTCTGGAATAGAGCATGGCTTTTCTGGACTACCCCTGCTTTATTTCAGAATATCCAAATATAGCAAAATATGTAATTGGTGTCTGAATACAGCCTAAGAGACTCCAGTGTGCAGCATGCCATGTTTTCTTGCTTTGGGTATTCAACTTGTATTCCCTTTCTCTCCATTAGCTCCTGCAAGATTAATTCAAGCTGCTGGGAGGACTGCTCATGAAGCAAACTTCCTTCTGCATCATGGACTACAATTTTAAGCTGGGTCCTCATACTTGATAGTGTAGGTAAACCCAGAATTATGTTTATAAAAGCAAAAAGGGACTGTGAAGGGTCCAAAGGAATAGCTATACTTTGGGGGACGAAGCATCAAAATGGCAGATGCCCTTCAAGGTTAGCAGATGTAAATTCTCTCTCTCTCTCTCTCTCTCATACACACATACACGAGCTAAAAATCCTATTTATATTCACTAATGGAACTGTGGGCCTTTTTGCACTTAACGTCCATGGGATACTATCCCACGGAAGTTAAGTATAGGGCTGGGGGCCAGTGTTTGCCCAGACTTACGTGGGTATCAGTGAAGTGCAAACAGTTCCACCTGGGACTGTTTACATTGCCATAGCAACAGCCATGAGCACCCAGGCCATTGCTACGGCAATCAGCAATGTGGTATGAGACTGTATAGCTGTACCCACAGCCACCCTGCCCTGCCCTTATTCAACGTTCACATAGGAAGTAATGCAAATGTTGCATCTGGGGGTTAACCAAGACACACCAGGGCAGCCCTGGGCCATTCTGGGATGGAGGCAGCACTATACTGTGCGGATGCTCCATCCCAGCGTGGGCTGGGACGTAATGATCATTGACGTGTGAACAGGCCCTGAAACTAATGAACTAATGAAATTGTTGATAGGGCCCTTCTACACAGGACCTTATTCTGGATTATATCCTGGATTTGGGACATGCTATCCTGATGCTAGTGCAGACTACAGCAAGCACCGGTAGAGCCCACTATTGTCTGCATCAGCATGCAGATTGCAGGTCCTTATCCTGGGATATAATCTGGAATAAGGCCCAATGCAGAAATGGCCATCGTAAGAAGTGGTAGTGAAAACAGAGATACTAATATTATAGCGTCCTTATAAAAACCAGTAGTTTGACCACATCTGGTATACTGTATACTGCGTGAAGTTTTGGTCACTACATCTCAAAAAGCATAAAACAGAATTGGAGAAGATTCAGAGGAGATGATCAAGGTGTTGGAGGAAATTCTGTACTAGAAATGGTTGCAAACTTTGAGAGTTTTTATTCTAGAAAGGAGGTGAGTGATGTGATAAAGGTGTACAACATTATGCATTGTGTGGATAAAGTAGATAGAATGCTTTCTCCCTTTCTCAAAATGATAGAACCAGAGGTTACCCAATGAGTCTGAATCTTGGATGAACCAAGACGGACAAAAGGAATTTTATTTTTACACAATCAGGAGTTAAATGTTGGAATTCTTTACCATGTGATGTGGTGTTAGCAACCAGCTTAGATGGCTTTGAAAAGGTTGGACCAATTCATGGAAGTTAGGCCTGTCAACACCTTACGTGTATTAGCCTGATGGCAGCAGGAGGTGGTCTATTTCCAAGGGTGAACTGCTGGGGGATTGTAAGCAGAGCAAGCTCTGTGCTTATGTTCTACTAGTAGGCTTCTTTGTATAGTTGGTTGGCCACCATGATAGCCAACTGCTGAACTAGATGGACCATGAGTCTGATCTAGTGGGATCTGAGGGCAGCTGAAGATTTTACCCTTGTCTTCTGTTTGAGATGCCCATCAACTGAGTGGGACAGGATGCTGGACTTGATGGGCTGTGGCCTGATCCAGCATGGTTTCTTTGAACACCTGAAGCTCCTTAAAGATCGCCAAGCAGATCTCTAGAGTACTTTAGGGATGTGCACAAATTTTTTTTGCATTCGAATTTGAGTCAGATTCGATTCGAATGTTTAAAATCCAAATGCTAAAAAACCTGATTCGAATCCATTACATTTGAATCTATTTGTTTGAATGTTAGATTCATATTTAAAGATACGAATGTCGACAACATTCGTATGTGTTATATGTATCTGTACACATTTCGTATGCATCCATACGTATCTGTACATTCAAATTATTCAAATCATTCAAACAAATGTTTTGGAACATCCAAAATCCATTTGAATGTATACATTTGAATGTGAAGACATTCAATGCCAGTTCATTGGATTCAAATCGGATTTTTGAATTTTCAAATATTCGTGCACACCCCTAGGATACTCAGTTATTTTGAACTCATTTCCAGACAGACTTCAGAGTGAATGTTGCATTATAAGAATATAGATGCTCTATTCTGAACTGGTGGCAGTTCTTGGGATGCTGAAAAACTTCAGAGTTATCTGAAAGATTCTTGGTACCTACGTGTTTAGATCTTGATCCTTCCACACTCTTTCCACCAGCTGTTGTGTGATCCCTGTGTCCAGAATAAGATTGTGGAGAAGGAAGTTGTCACCTTGAAAGAGAGAGAGGTTAATGTTCCTAGTTCAAAGTCTTGCTCATCAGGTATCAACGAGAAGGATCCTTCTGAAATTTGGAGGAGGATCTAATCTCGCTTCTACACTTACTTCACTCATTGGGGAGCCCATGTGTCACTTCAGCAGTGTCTGTCTCTGAAAACCTATAATGACTACGCTGGATATTCTTAGGACTCTAATCTGTGTCTAGAATGGATCGTGGAGATGGTTTTTAAGAAAGAACTTTGAGATTCTTTGTTATCCTTATTGCTTCATTACTCAGGTAGATAAATGGGGCTCATACTTGTTCACAAGTAAATTTTAGAGCAGATGGGTAGCTTTTTTAGTGTAACCCAGGGACCTTTCCAGACATGTGTTGTAGAGTGTAATTACATCTGGCCTTTGGTATAATTGCCACACATATCTGTAGCAACCCCACCACAGCCCTGCTATATCACTGGAAAAACCCAGTAAAGCCTATTTCAGGAAAACCTGACTCTGATTACAGGTCTTCCCAAAACAGTACCATAATTTACCTTCTGGACGGAGCCACCATTCTGGTCATGGCCTCTGTGCATATATGCCCCCTAAAAAAGATAGCCACACATGCACCAATGGTGGTGATGGTACACTTCTGGATATTTCACACTGTTGAAATATCACATACTATATTTTGATCCAGAACATCCCTTTTTAGTGTGATCTTCAGCCAGGTTTTGGAGCCAGCCCAGGGCCTATTCGCACTTGGCTTTATTCTGGAATATATCCCGGAATAGGGACTTGCTGTCCATATTCTAGTGCAGGCTTCAGCAGGCCCAAAGTGAGGTCTGCCAGAGTCTGCATTAGCATGAGGACCACAGACCCCTATCCTGAGATATACTCCAGAAAAAGGCCAAGTGCGAATAGACCCCCAGTTTTCTGTCTTTCCTAGTTTTATGTTCTTCCTTGCTAATGCTATGCTCTTAGCAATATGTTTTCTCTTTCATCAACACTGGAAGCTGGGAATTGGCTCATATCTTTTTGCTATTTTTCAAGCCCTTGGCTTCCCACACAGCTCTGCACGTGCCTCCTAGGTTAGAGATCCCCATTTTACTATCAATAGTTTAAAGCCTTTCAATTTGATACAAGTTTGTGAGGCAAGAAATATTTCTTTACTTTCTTCCTCCTTTCCACTTGTAATTTACGTTCTACTTCTTTACTGCTCGGCACAGTCAACGGCTGGCATCAGTGTCATTCTCTGGTTCTCCACCAGATGGAGGCAAAAGAAATCTGTGTCCCTTTTCTTATTTTGCTTAGGCATCACTGGCAGCCCTAGCAAGAAGTGTTTGAGCCAGTTGGACTAGGGTTTGGACTAGGAATCAGAGAGATCTGGGTCTTAGCTGTGAAGTGGCAGTTTGGGGCCGCAGTTCCTATCTCTTTCATGCATATTTTAACTCAGCATTGGTCGGTATGCACTGATCCACTGTGTTTGGTGGGTCAGTTTTCACGTGGGTTTGAATAGATCTGCAACCTTGGGAATGTCATACTTTTCATTAACTCCATCTGTTCTGACTTCTGGAGCCATTTCCTTTTAGGTGCCTTGTTCTTTGCTCTGCCAGTCCTAGTGAGCACTAAGCACACAGCTACAAGTTGACTATTAGCTGCACTGGGAGTGACTGATAGCTGTTGGCAGTGCAAAGATGTGGAGGAAACCATACAGAGGTCTATTCCAGCCCTGTTGTCTTGCAGTGCCTACAGAGTTAACAAACATTATGCCCCCCCCAAAGATGTTGGGCTGCAGTCTTCATCCTCTCTAGCAGGAATTAGAATTCAACATCTGGAGGGCACTTGGTTCTGCCTAACCTAGAACATTCTTTTCAGTGCTGCTGCTCCAGAGGACAAATACATTCTTCTCCTTCCACTTCCTCTTGGTTTGCCCTTTGCAGTAGCATCACTACTGAAAGGAACACAAATCTTTCATCCTGGCAGGGCCTGTTACTGAGGATATGGAGTAAATCATTTAATTCTAGAGCCGGTCTCTAAACTCATTATTTCGTGTGTGGGAGTGCAGCCTAGAAGGGGATCTGTAATTACCATATGTAGAAGGTACTGGGCTCAAAATTGCCATGGATTCCAGTCAGGATGGTCAACAGAGATGATGGAAGATGATTCCAGAAAGACCCTGAGGGGCCCAAAGGCTCCCTAATAAAGTACCCCAAACAGGTGGTGAATGCTGTATTGCTTCATAGTTAAAAGCGAACAATATATGGAATTTTAAAATGTATTTTCTTGTTATAAAGCCTTTTTTCTGCTATTCATGGAGTATACTTTGTTTGGCATAGCCTGATTCTCTAAACAACATGTTTTTTATGTAATGTATTTGTGAAATGTACTGCCAATGCTACAGTCAGAATTCACCTATAGGCTGCAATGAGAGTACCTACTGTCTCACTGACCAGAAACACTACCCTATGCAAGGCATCTGGGACTGGAGTCCCACATACCCTGCCCAGGGGGAAAAAATCCAGGCCAGCTGAAGTTCTGCATGGATATGAGTAAAACTGTTTTGTGCTTTTATTGATCCTGTTTCACAAGCCTTTCAGATCTTCATTCCAAACACTGTGAAACATGTAGTAGTAGAAGAGTTGGCTTTTATACCCTTCTTTTCTCACCCTTTCAAGAGGACTCAAAGCGGCTGACAGACCGTCTGTTCTTCTCCCCACCTATGGGGTAGGTGGGGCTTTGAGAGCTCAGAAAGAGAGCTGACTAGCCCAGGGTCACCCAGCTGGCTTCATGGAGGAGTGCAAAATCAAAACAAGAAACCTCCAGATACAAATCCAGCACTCTAACCACAACTGGCTCATGTAGAATTATGTTAGGAATTACCCACCCTAATTCTTCTGTTAAAGATGCTTTGTCTATGTAAGTTCTGGCAAGCTCCAGATTTAGCTTAATTACCGCAAAATAATTCTTTATGTCTTTTTCCTGGATTACTTAACCCAAACTGTGTCAAGTGTTTCTTGAAATGAAGTTGTGTGACCACAACATGCCCCCAGCATACTTACATTGCTTGGAGTCGGGCGTCACCTTTTCCATGAGGGCGATAAAGTTTTCCAGGAATTCAGTGTTGTTATCCGACTGGCTGAGGTCTTTGCAATATTCTCTGGGATTATGATGAAAAGATTGGTAGTTTGGAAGGATGAAAAAGTTACTGTCAGTTTTCTTCCTCTCAGAACTGGAACAATTATGACTTTGTGAGCAATACTGATGGGGTAGTTACCCAGACACGTTGCTGCTGAGCTTTAAAAAAATGCAATTTGAATGTCTGCACATAAATTTGAGACAAGGTTGGTGTGAATTTACTAGAAGGTATTTAGTGACCTTATCCTGCACAGGGAATAATATATTGGTTTCTTTAAGCTTTGTTGACATTTATAGATATAGATACTTCTAAATGTGAGTTTAAGGTAAGAAAGTGGGGAAACCTGTAAGAATCCAAAACTAGCTCCAAAGAGATCTCAGCTGTATATGGAGCACATTATTATACCTTTCTCTCCAACTAGGGCCTAATTTGGCATGTGAGCATTCACAGTATATGGATGGCAATATGCTCTGAAAAGGTCAATTTTAAGTTTCTCACAACGCTATTATAGCACCTCTCAAGGCAGACAGATGGCCATAAAATAATGACAAGTCAATTTATGGAGGAACAGTAGTCAGTCTTGAAGTACCTAATGACAATATAAAATTCTGTGGCATTCAGTCAAGCTTGCTATTCTTTGGGTCTATCCATCACTCTCTAAAAGGACGCCTAAAGCTCTTGGGCATCCCATGAACACTGCGTGGAACTATATTGCTACTGCTATTTTTGCATTATATGCCGTAATTTTGTTATTCTTCTGAAGATTTTATGGTTTAAAAATGTGTGAGACTTCATTAAACTCCTTCAGGGATTGGACATATCTAGGACAGACTTTTTTTTTTTTAAATCAGCTTCCGTGAACATTCAGAAATAGTGTCTATCTCTAAGTATCAGCATGGTCTCCACAAATAACAGTAATTGATTACAAATCTTCCGTGTTCGCTGAGCAGTTCTTGAAAATGGCATTCTATTTCTTCCACTTTCTCCTCTAGCTTTGGTCAGAACTTCGTTTAACCTTTGTTCCTTCGATCATTATAGTGCCTGCAGGCAGCTAATGGAGTCTTTAAGTGAGATTCTTAGGTTGCAGAATATTTGTAACTAAAGCTTCCCTTCAGCCTGTAAGAAGTGATCTTTCTACAGGGAGTGTGGGCAATCTTTTGGGGATGGGTGGTTTCATTTTCTCTATTCTAAAGCAACGAGGGAATAGCTCCGGCCCTCTAGGGCTGCATTCCCATCACAAGCTTAAAACGGTTTTCCTAAACCGAAATAATAGAACCGGATGCTAACATGAATTTGCCTGATCCCATTACTTTCAACTTAATCGCGTTCGATCCGGATTCTGAGGATCGTATGTGGCGTATGTGACTCAAGGGGGGGACTCAAGTGGCTACTTTCTAAAAGCCGCTTTTCGGGGTTGCCCTGCCCTCTTCCTCCTGGCGTGAACGCACCACCCATAACCGACTCCTTCACGGAGCCTAGCTGGGTGGCTGCCGCTTGCACGGATGGAGGAAAAACGGCACCAGGCAGCCAGCGATTTTTCCCCCTCCTCTCCCCATTGGCCAGGGCTGGCTGCCTTGCTTTGCTGCCGCCGCAGAGGCTCATCTCCCACATTCACACATCTCCCAGAACCTGCAGCTGCTTTCCTTCCATTTCCCTTTCTAAAGGTCAGAACTTTTAAAGAGCCAGAATTGTGCAGAATTGCAACATTGTTATCAGGTGTGAAGTGGGTGGATTGCTACAGTGTAACCGCTGCTGTATGGGGTGGATTTTTACAGTGAAATCACTATCTTTGGAAGCAAGCTATTGGGGGAGGGAAACCCTAAACATGCATTCTCATCCCACTAAAACGGTACCATTCCCACAGTAAGAAATGTAAAATGTTTCAAATGCAAGGACCAAAGCGAGACCTGTTGAAATGAGTGTTTACATTTACAAAGCTTTGAGGTGATTTAACACACGGAAAGCGTGTTAAACCAACCTGACGTGGGGACTGCGAGGATCAAAACCGTTTCGAAACTATTTTAAGCTTGTAATGGGAACATGGCCTAGATGTTGCTGAACAGAAGATGGCACCTAGGCCTTTTTGAACTTACTGTTGATCCAAATTATGGAGCTGCTTAATGTGTATCATGAGCTCCTCATCGGCAGGCTAATGTGGATCAAAGAGGCCCCATCTCCAGTGGTCTGATCCTGTCTGCACTGGATGGAGCCAGATACTGATTAAGGAGGCTCTTAATCCAGATCTCTTGTGGACCTGTTCAAACCATCACTACCCCAGAGGCATGGGATGGTGGTGGTTTGAACGCTCATGTGAGTTTTGCAGCCATGGGGAGATGTGGTCTCAGTTAGCACCATCTGTGCAGGTAGTACTGATCTGACCCACCTCTCCATGCAGTCTAGATCAGTGGGTCCAGCTATTTTGGAGCCACTTATCCAAATGTAGGGCAAGTAAGTGCAGAAAGGGCCCTGGCCTCTGGAATGCTCTTCTAGCAGACATTTAGGAGGGGTCTACTCTTTAAATCTTTAGGGAACTATTAAAGGTCCCTCTTTTCAACTGGACCTTCCTAGATTGCCTTGATCGCCTCCCTTATCCCATCAACATTTCACATACTATTTTTAAAACTGTCTTCTTATATTTGTTTGTAAACAGCTTTGAGAAATAAAATGTGGTCTCTGTCTCTCTGTATTGTAAACAATCTCTGATGATTATTTACATAGGATAGGGAAGACTGGAGTCTGCATCCCAACAACATTTGGAGGGCCACCCATTTCCCATCTTTGTTCTACAGCAGAGTAGACATTCCATCTGTAAATAAAATATGGCTCTCTGACAAGCTACAGTTCTAGGCAATGATATTTGGATGGCATTCATCCAACTTCTACAGCCTAAAGCATATTAGACTCCTGGGACAGATATATATAATATATATATAATATGAATTGATACAACTCAGTAATCAGACAAGCATCATTTAACAAAAAAAGTCTTTGGAAATAATATCCTTTACTCCCTCCATTGAAACGGTTTCTGATTTTTATTACATCCTTCCTAAAATTGAAAACAAAATAACATATAAACAAAAGAGAGAACGAGGATAAACCATGACCATCTACAAATGATAGATGAGCCACTTGTAATTTGTGATAATTTATCATTGCCATTGAGATTATTAGCCACCTTTCTTTCAGGGAGCATTCTTAGGTTCCCTATATGCTTTTCTCACAGGGCATTTATGCCTTGCTTTTACCGTAGAAAGTGTTCAGAAATGTGGTCGTTGCTTTAACTTTACGGCCATATACCCTTCTGAGTGGCATCATGTAACTGTTCTTTTTGCAAGTTAAATGACAGTTGATGGACTAACTGGTCACTTGCAAAATTTGAAGGTAAAAATATGGAAGTTAAATATTGTCTCACATACATGTTTTCAATGTTTTTACTGGATTGATTGTAGTATTTACGTAGTTTCAATTTTTAAAATTGTTACCCATCTAGGGCTTTTTGAGTAAAGCTGGGATAGTAATTTGTTTTTGCTGTTTTAACCTACCCTTATGCCTTAGGGCACAATGAAAATATAAATAAATAAATAAAATGTAGCATCTTCCAATTTTAGCTTGGCAGGGTGAGGTCTGTGTTTGAAGGAACTAAGAGTGGAATTACCCATCAATTTGGAAAACTCTCACTTTTCCCAGCTACACTGGCCAGTAATGCAAGGGCCAAGATAGGAGAATAGGTGATATTTGCCAAGGAGAACCAATGGAAGGGAAGTTGCCCAACCCCTTCCCTTTCCTTCTACAGAGCCCTGCAATCTCTCCATGCAGATTTATTTCCCTTGGATGGAGTTATGGGGGAGACTTGGTGGACAGATGGGTGAAGCATCAGTGCCCTGGCTCACTGAGTTTCCTCAAACATGTCTTCCAGTGTCACATTAGATCAGGAGACAAACGTAAGTCCTGCAGTTCTTTGGTTCTGTCCCCCAAGATCTTCTTGGATGAAGCAGGCATAAGTGGAGCACACTGCAATCCAGAAAGGCAAGATTCCTGACCAGCAGCACCAACTCAAATGGTGTTCATACTGTGTATAGGTAGAAGCACCTGACTTCTGATTTGACAATGCAGCCAGTGAAGCGAGCAAGGCAGAAACCCAAAAGGTTAAGTGAACAATGTCTGTAGAGTTAGAAGACATTATTTTTAGAGGCATTAAATGGGGAGGCAAGATTGCTCACGTTTGTGTATCAACTTGAAAGCCATGACTATTTTCACTAGTTGCATTGTTCCTTAGAGGTTGGGATATTCCTTGCTTGTATCTCCTTTCCGATACAGGAGGAGAATACTCAACCAAACTCAACCAAATATAAATCTGATGGCAAACAAAACTAGAGAAATATATAGAATCAGAACAAACTCAAATTTCACCAAAAGGGGACCTCTTCCTCCTTTCCTGGAGAGTTTATCAACTCAGAAAACAATTCTTCAAAGAGACAATTCCTCTGTTGAAATATGCATTTTCATCTAACCAGACCATATGTTTTAAGCTGGAAAACCCTTCTTCAGTGGTAGCAATATTTAAAATATAACTTTTTTTTTCTATTGAGGACTTGTGTTCACCACTGAGGCTTGTTTTTGGACATGTGGATTGTATTTTGCACATGGTAAATACATGAATATCATCCTCATCCTCGTCATTATCATCCTCATTATTAATTGTTCATCATTATATTTTGGTATAAAGGAAGAATTTTAGTTAGCTCTGACTGTATATATTTCCCCAGAGAAGGAGACTCACCTGTTTTAATAGCTATGGGGAGAACTGCCTCTCATAATACAGAGCACAAGCGGTGAGCTCTAATACATATATGGATATGTGTGTGTTGATCTCCTGTTCAACTTACCAAATATGCATTTTACCAAATATAATCTCTTCATTAGCTCTTGTGACATTTAAACCAAATAACTGAAATGGCTGCAACCATTCCTGGAGGACCAAAAACTCAGAAGCATCACTTGACTCTGTTTTTAGTATTCTACTAAATTTGGAACATGCTTATCCAATAAAACTCAGTTTTTGAGGCAGTGAGGGACTGGAGAGAAGGAGGTTTGGAAGGTGGGAAATATGAGAGAAGAAAACAAGGATCTGTCTCATTTGTGGAACAGATTAATATTCCACAGTGCACAGTGGTTATCTGGACGATCATAGAGAGTTACTCTTCACCATAGCAATAAGAAAACAAGATGGCTAGTCATGCAGTACCCCCAGGACTATGCATGAGAAATCCTGCTACACATCATTACACAAACAAACTCTAGACGTATCTGTACCCGTATAGATAGATAGGTGCTTAATCCTGAGTGTTGAAGGGTGTGTACATTCAGTGCACACCTGCATCATGTCTCGTACTCACAAACAAACAAACATGCACACGCCACTACTTTTTAGGTGACAAGCTCTAGATTTCCAAAGGGTTACTTTATGTATCTATATGTGCCTGCACGTACGATAGCTCACAATTCCCTGTATGTGTTTGGTCGGCATCACACCGCTTTATGTGATTCTGACGGCTTTCCAGTAAATGTGGGTACAGGCTGAGGTGTCACTGCTAGAAGCTAAAGAGGAGAATGTAGACTGGGTACTTGGACCAGTTTTTCATTTCCTTCAAGAAGTAATTGTAAAGGCACACAAACATTTAGACTAATTTTCAGTTATGGAAGAATCTTGCTGCTCAGGATGTAAGTTGACAAGTCTGGCTAACAGACAGTCGTTAGCTTATGACTGTATTCACATGTAGTAAAAAAAAAAGCAGCTCAAAAGAGCCTTAGAGAAAGTAGCATGTGCCCCCCATGTTCTCATCCCACCTCTAGCCCATCATTTCTAGTCTAGAATGGTCACGAAGGGCCAGACTAGAGTGTGAATATCTGCCACACTATCATCTCTAGGTTGCCTCAGAAATGGTTTTTCTTAGGGTGCGATCAGACATGCTTAAAGAATCAACTTCTGGGCAATTTTCCAGGTGTGTCCAGACTTACAGATACAGCACATTCCAGTGCACAGTTGGGTTGAGGGTGTTACACCTGACACCCGATACTGTGACTTTGAATTTACCTACTGTGCAACGATGAGCAGTCTCAGGTAAATTCGAATGTTCCTGCCAATCCAGATAGGATGGCGAGAACAGCAAACGAGGGCTGAGCCTGCGTCTCAGCTTCCTTTGGCTGTCCCCTTCCATGTAATATGCGCCTCACTGCAAGTGCCACAGAAGTACCACAGCTTTCTCTGAGAAAGCTTCAGGAAGTCTGCTCAAATCTGGATGGTGCGTCGTGGCTTCGCAGCAGGTAAACTGTGCAATTCTTCCAGATTAGAGGATTTTATTCCTCTAATCTGGATACAACTGAACTGACAGACATTAATTGTCACAGCATGTGACTTCTTCAATCTCAAAACCTCAGAAAGCTCAGGTAATTCTTGGTTGGAACTTCTGAGCTGTCTTTTTTCCCCCCTAAGCAAGGCTGGACAGGAAACCTGTGTAAGCAGCAGGCAGGAGGAGAGAAGGACATGAGTGATGTAGTCTCCTCCTATTCATATACTCAAATGGAAACTCAGTATGGTAAATCAGGAGAATGATCTTCAAAATCCTTCTTCTTGAGAGTGGAGAAGGAAATCCACAGTCATGGAAGGGGTATCAGCCACTCAGTCATAATCCCAAATGGGTCCCAGAGTACATAGCCAAACCTGAGACAACATGCTTCTTGACATCTTCCTGCACGTGATAATTTTGCAGGAACAAGCTGATAGACCGGCTTTCAAATCAGCAGAGGGGATGAACAAACACTTCTAGCCGGCCAGAGAGAGTGGGCATTTTTGCAGTAAATGTCCACGGGATTCTATTCCACAGAAGTTAAGTTTGAAGTTGGCGGCTGGCATTCATATTGCCTGCACCAGCCTGTCCCAAACTTCACCATCAACTGAACTACAGATGGTCCCAGGAATGTCCACATTGCCATAGCAACAGCTATGCATGCCAGGCCATTTCTATGATGATTAGTGATGTGGCGTGTGACTGTACAGCTGCATCTCTGCCCCCAGGCAGCATTTGCATAGGGAAATAATGTGAATGCTGCCTCTGGGAGTTGACTAAGAGCATCCTAGACAATCTCCATTAAGCCATGGAACAGTTTTTACTGTGGGCTGCTCTGGGACAGAGGTGGCAGTGTGGTGTGCCTTTACTCTATCCCAGAGCATGCTGGGCCATCCTAATCACCTTAGGCCAGTAATGTCAAAGATATGGCCCACGGGCCAGATGCGGCCCGCGGGGTGTATTAATACGGCCCGCGGCCGCCGCCCGCAGCCGCCGCCACTGCCGCTGTCCTCCTTGGGCGCGAAGGAGTGCGCAGGTGCCTCCATGGACAGCCAGCCCCTCCTCTGTGCCCTAGCCCATGCCCCGGCCCCGCCCCCAGCCCCTCCTCTGTGCCCTAGCCATGCCCCCGGTCACGCCCCCGGCCACACCCCAGCCCCTCCTCTGTGCCCTAGCCACGCCCCCGGTCATGCCCCCGGCCACGCCCCCTGGCCCTGACAGTACTTTTTTTTTTTAATCCGTCCCTCTGCAAAATTGAGTTTGACACCTCTACCTTAGGCCATGTCCCCATGCACTCCGTTTAGTGCGGATTGGATTATTCTTAATCTGGATGTAGGCCCAAATTTGAATTGAGTCATCCCCATGCGTTTGCTGATAACGCAGGATCAATTCAAATATGGGTATTCCCATGCAAACCGTGCTGAACAGCATTTTTTCTCTCCGCCCCCGCTCTCCCATTAGGAAGCTGGGCTGATGTCACCAACCCCCATGCCATCGGCCGTAGTGGTGACAGGGAAATGCCACCCAGCACCTCCTTTCCCGATTGTGGCACATAGGGCCAAAAGGCAATAAAAATATAATAGTAAAAAATAATAATAAAAAAAATGAAAAAGCCAGATTGTTCTGCAAAACTGTTACAGGTTTTGACAGCAGTTTACTGGAGGTGCGCACCTCTGCTCTAGCCAGCACAGCAGTTTATTGTTTATGCGCTAAATTAAGCCATTTAAATTAAATTATAATGCCTGGCTTGACGATTGGGGATGGGGGGTTGAATAATGGTCATGGAGACTCGTGGGACGGCAATTGCATCTTTCATTGCAAAACTGGGGCGCTCTGTTATTGTGTGCACATTTCAGAATCTGCTATTTGTCTTGCCCATTCGCCTGACTTGGCATTCGGGGAAGGGGAGGTGGAATAATGGTCACGGAAAAAGACTTGTTTCTGTTCAGTCACAATGTGTTGCCAAAAATGCCCAAATACTTGCATTCTCCAATGCACAGGACAGGAACGGCAATCACAAGACATGAAACCCGCCCACTGATGATGCGAGTGTCAGTCTCCTCCCCTAATAACCCTGAAGCATCCCCATGTGCAGACTCAGCCTTCAAAATAATGTGGACTCGGCTCCCAAACCGTAGTGAGAACAGTTTTCAAGAGGACTGAATTTACTGCGGATTTGGGCGATTTGGTCTGCATGTAGCCTGGTTTGTGGACTTTGCATGGGGATACTCCTTGTTGAATTCGGATTTGATTTGGACTATATAGTGCATGGGGACACGACCTTCGTGAGAATAATCCCTGTGAGTAAGTGGCCTACGGTAGTGATCGGCAAACTCATTAATCAACAGAGCCAAATATCAACAGTACAACGATTGAAATTTCTTTTGAGAGCCCAATGTTTTTAAACTTACACACACACACACACAGGGATTTACAGATGTACTAATAATATACAGAAATGCAGCTCTGGAAGGCTGCATTCACACGTATGGTTTGATCCAGCTTCAGTCCACTTTCAGACAGCAAGGAAGAGAACATATAAGAAAAATGATCTGTTTTCTTTCAGCATTATCCAACTCAGAAAATCTACCTTTGGATTAGATAATGTGGAAAGAAAATGACTGATGACTTTGCTGTTGTGTTTTTCTCTTCTGAGAGTGGACTGAAGCTGGATTAACATTTAGGTGTGAATGCAGGTGAAATCTTGAAAGAGCAAGCAAGTGGCAGGAAATGTAGCCATTCACAGAACGGCAGCATTGATATAGCCATTCACCAGACTATTGTCCAATCAGTGGACAATAATAGTTGTCAGGAGAGATCTGCTTCGATCTGGAGCCAAATGAAGGCTGCAGGGTGTCAAAATAAGATAGGTTCTTAGCTGCCTATATGAATACCTGTCTGGATAGCACTTTTTCTGTGTTGGTTGATGGGATGCTTAAAGGGATAACTTGAAAAAGCCTCATCTGATTGTACCCTTACTGTGTGTGAACACAGCCTTTATTTCTCTGAAGTGTATTCTGTATACCTTGGTCCAGGCTTTGTGTAGCTGCACCAGTCTTAAGGATCTAAAGCACTGAGTCAATTTTTTAAAGTAGTGTGTTGCTTCTGAATTTAGTGCGGGCCAAGAAAAACATAATTATATATATCAATATTACAGTGTACTCCACTTATATTCCACGCTTGCTACAATAGATCCTCCTTGCAATCTAGTATTTGTTAGAAGTGTCGCAAGGTGTTTGAGTCCAGAAAATGAATTTCCATTAATATACTTAAAAATGGCTAGTAAGAAGTTGGATAGAGTTCTGGATTCACCTGTAAATGGTTACAACCATGCTTTAGGAACAGCAGCTGAGATGTTGGTCTATTTTGAATGGTTAGCCTTGCCACATATTGTCAGTTCTCTTACATAGTTGTCCACAAATAAACCATTCTAGTTATTCACAGAAATTTGCTTCTTAAAACCTGTTAGTACACAACACTGCATCCACCTATATATCTACACAGATACGTACAGAGATATGTACTTGCACACCCACAGATAGATCATTAGTGATATATGGTTTCTGAAAATTACCATGGACCATTGGCCGTATTAGTATTGATGAGGTATCATACAGTATCATTTGCATGTTGTCTCAAATTATTGGTTCTCAAAAGCTAACAGATGGTGCAGCTGAAAAGAAAGAGCTATTGTGTGAGTCTGCATATTATATTTGAGTAGCAGAGGGCTCTATTTGTTTTGATAAAGCAAAAGACCCAATTAGACAATGTGCCAGAACAAACATCTTCAGGAAAACAAAGTTTTCTGCACTCTATTGTATATTATATTTTTAAAGTCTAATTAAAAAAAATGTGCAAATTTCCTTTTCAAGGCTTTAAATATTTACTTGCATTTTGAACAGTGATTTGAAACTTGAATATGTAAAATTCCATTTGTATCATGTGTGCTTGAGATGGATGTCTGATTATAGTGCTCCTCTTCTAAAGTCTGCTAAACACTTGCAATTATTCAAGCATCTGTTTCAAGTATTCATTTCTTCTGCTGGCCAGAATGTACATCATGCTTGATGTAAGAAAATCATACGCTGGTTTCTTAGGACAGGGCTTACCTGTGCTGGACTGTTCCAATTGGAGTAGCTTCTACTGGAATGGTTCCTAGCTGGGGAGGTCCAGCTGTCTCAGAACAAGGCCCTCTGCACTTGGATGGCCTGTGGCAAAGGCTCCAATGGTCTGGAACAAAAGCTCCTAGTCTGTCCATCGAGCCCGGGGGGAGAGGGGGGGACACACACCAATTTGGACAGCAGAATTTGGTGCATTGCCAAAACAGGTCTCCCGGTGGCTTCAACCAGAACAAAGAGCTGTGTCCCCTCCCTGTTCATTTTAGTGGCTCCTGGACTGCCATTTTGCCTAGACCAAGCTACACTATGTCTGATGCAGACAGAGCACACTATCAGGGGGCACGGCCTCTCACATAATGCTCCAGCGTGTGAAATAGTGAAGTGGTACACAAATAAGTTCAGAAGGACTGGAGTGGTACACAGGTAAGTGCAGAAAGGCCTACAGAATGCTAAATCCTATTGCTAAAAGAAGAACCTATGCAATGCCAAATTAATGATCACCAAATGTATGGCTTATCCTCTATTAGCACCAGAGAAATACCAGTTGGGATACAGCTCCCCCCCCAAAAAAAAAAATCCCTTCCCATTTTTTTTTAAAAGACATTTTAAAATTGCCACCTTCCAAAAACTCTTTCCAGGAAAGTTAGACTTGGGTTTTGTTCATACTAGTGCAGACTAGAAAAAAACCCAGAACAAATTTGTGCAAATAGCACTGTCTCCATTATACAATTTTCAATTGCACAAAATCTCCACGTTTGTGGCTCCATTGCAGAAAGCCCTTTCTTCCCCTTAAGGTATAATATTGGTCTATCTCAAAAGGGTGACAGAACAATGCCATGCTAAGCTAGCAGGTGTGAACAAGACCATAGTAAACTAAAAAAGGAATCTAAACATAGTTCTTTTCACAGTTCAATGCTAACTATTCCCAATTATAGATAAAGAACATTTGATGTGGTCCAGTTTATAAAAGATCCATGATTTCTTACCTATAGTGGTAGAATGTGATCTCATAAAGATTGGCAGAATAGTTGTTTTTTTAACTACCCAATAGACCTTGAAATAATGTATGTGCTACACAGAAACTGAAAACATTTTGGAGATACTTTCACTAGATGGGTGGTAGGGAAAAGAAGGATATTTATCATAAAGCACTGAAAAAATGTTGTCTTCGAAGAATCCAAAAACATAAAGCTAAACTTGTCTTGATTTGTCATTACTTTTAAAGAAAATCCAGGCTAAATGTACTTGTGATGTAATAGGTTGCTACAGTGGGTTAGAAGTAATATGTGTATAGTGCGGAAAATGCACCTAGTGAACCAAATTGAATAATGGACTATATAGTAATATAAACAGTTACTTGATTATAAAATGATGGCCTGAGGTTATTTGATGGGAAATCCAGATTTTGTTACCCATGGTATCACTGCATGACAAGTTGACTTTTGGCCAAGAAATTGTATACAGTTTTATATACTTTCTCCTTCTGATTTAACTAGTATGAAGGACTGATCTCAGCATGATCCAAATAGAGGGGCATATTGTTTTATGGATTTTCAGAAACTATACCTATATATGTATGGGTCCATATTTAGCTCATATGCAGGCATACATATATACTCTTCTTATGTAGGAAAGTGAACAGAAGACAGGACCACTGCGCTGCCAACCACAGCAGTGTCTCAAAAGGTGCAGTGGCAGCTGTAGTGTAACAGTGGCACACAGGCAGACGACAGACAGAGAAAGAATAAAGTAAAATGACCAAGACTTTGGCACAATGAGGAAGTGTCGGCTCTGTGAGACGTGGGAGTGATGGAGTAGAATATTTAAAGGTGCGGTGGTGGTGGTGGTGGTGATGGGAAATGGGGAGGATAACAGGTAGGAAAAAGAGAGTTGAACCAGTCCCAGGAACAGTGTGAGGATAGAGTGGTTGAATGGACACCTCGGCAAGCTCACACGCAAAGCTACCTTGGAGCAATGAAAACATGTCCCTCGGACTCAAAGCTGTTTGGCAGCAGGTATTCAAAATCTGCAACAGAAAGGCAACGTTATCCGGCGGGGGTTTGAAATAAGGGGGAAAGAAGGCTTCATTCTCAGCATGTGACAGAAGAGAGAAAGTGGGGAGAGGGGTGAAAAGAAAGAGAGAAAAAGAGAGCGAGAGAAGAAAGAAAGAAAGAAAGAAAGAAAGAAAGAAAGAAAGAAAGA
>MTQE01000401.1:25367670-25387641 GCA_014337955.1 Aspidoscelis marmoratus
TTGCATCCGGTTCTGTTATCTCGGTTTAGGGAAAGCGAAATAAGGTTGCCCTGAAGACACGGCCTACGGAAGTTACTGATGCCAGCACTAAATCCTGGTGAAAGGGGCAAACTGTGTGCAGACAGTTTCAGAGGATGATCCACCTCATTCTGATTCCATCCAGTAGGCCAGAAATATCATCGGCAAACGTGTGTCTGATAAAAACAAAGCAAGTGCAGTTATTTTATTTTGTGGCTCTTGCACATTTCTCCACTCAAACAGGTACTGGAGATGCAACTGTGCTGACATCATCTTTTGCACTAACAAACCTAAATGGCTACTTGGGGCACAGGGAGCAAAGGAAGATCAGATGGACTTCGCCATTTTCTCGAGAAAACATGAAAATGTCTCCCCATTTGGCATGTGTTCTGGTTTAGTTCAATCATATATCCAAACTGCCCTGGTTAGAATACTTCAGCTGTGCACCAAGCCATGACACTATCACACAACACTAGAACCAGCTGTTGGGTAAGAGAGTCAGATCAGCCAAGTGGAAGTATTTCTTCGTCCAGAGGGTCATCGGTCTATGGAATTTGTTGCCAGCAGAGGTGGTAACAGCTACCAGCCTAGACAGTTTTAAGAAAGGTTAGAAAAGTTCATGGATAGCAAGTGTTTGGCTACTAGAATGGATGCCTAGGTACAACCTCCAGGTTGAGAAGACAGGCAGGAAGGATGCCTCTAAAGGCCATTTGCAGGGAACTGAGAACAGGTGAAGGTTTTGCCTCTGTCTTCTGCTTGAGATGCCCATAAGGAACTGGTGGGCCACTGTGTGATACAGGATGCTGGACTAGATGGACTGTGGCCTGATTCAGCAGGGCTCCTCTTCTTATATTCTTATAACTTGCCACAGTCTATTCCTACTTCACCCTAAATTGTTCTTTGTCTAGTTCAATGGTTCAGATCTTTTGAATTGACTAGTAAGTAAGTAAGTAAGTAAGTAAGTAAGTAAGTAAGTAAGTAAGTAAGTAAGTAAGTAAGTAAGTAAGTAAGTAAGTAGGTAAGTAGGTAAGTAGGTAAGTAGGTAAGTAGGTAAGTAAGTAGGTAAGTAGGTAAGTAGGTAAGTAGGTAAGAAAGTAGTAAGTAAGTTCATTAACAATTACTCAAATAACCATATCATAAATGAATTGACTAAGCAGTCAAACTGGGCAAGAGTGGCTGTGCCCAGCTCACTATTTGCTTCCTGGCTTGGCATGTGGCTGACCAGACGAGAACTGAGTGGGTTTGGATTGTACTTTCCAATAAACAGTCAACCTTAAGAGCACCATCTTCATGGATCAATTGCTGCAGGTGAATCCACATTCTGTTAACAAGTGTCAGGGCTTCTTGTTGTGGACAATCTGGTAGAGACTAAATAATCCAACAGGGGCAAGAACACCAACATTCACAACAAGTTTGGAAGCAAGACTTACAGAATTGGTAAATTCCACTGGTGCTGAAGGTAGTTCTACACAACTCCTTATTTTGCTGCACCAATTTTGACTCATGTTTGAATCTGTTGCTTTACGTATTTCTTAATTTCAGGGTTTTTTAAAAAAAATTCTGGGAAATGCTATTTAACTGTGCACTGTTTTCGGGTAGTAAGTGAAAAACACATGCTGCAAATCCAGTAAAATACTGGGCAAAGAGCTATCAGAAATAATGCAATGCCAGTCAGAAATAATGCAATTCCTCTCAATAAGAGAATTTTCTATAGCCTGGACATCACTGTGGAGAAGGCTCCTTGTTTTGTGGAGGTAGAACATGGTGAGGGCCTCCTCTTACCATCTTTCTGGATGATTGAGGTGATGTGGGAGGAGATGTTCTATACCTGAGCTGACATGGCCTAATGCAGAGTTAAAGGATAGGATTCCCTTTCTTTAATAGCCGCATAGAAAAGAGAATTTCAGCAGACAATTCAGGTCATTCAGGTGACCCTATCTATATAATCTGTTGCAACCAACAGTGCCAAAGCTAAGCCACCAGCTTCTTGTTCAGCATGAAAAATATGTGCAGCAGAACAATTGTCACAATATTAATACATCTTCAAACACTGAAGCTGTTTCACAACTATTCTTTTCAAGACAATAAGCTCACCTTTCAAGGAAAAGTACCTTTATCTATATCCTATTTGGCATAAAAAACCTGATGAAAGCATAAGGTACTGCTGTTGCTGCTTCAAGGTTTACTTCTGGATTTAGTTAAAAGAGATCAGGATTGTGGTGGGCAGTACTATTGCAGTTGCCTACTATAATGACCTGTGAGTTACTACGCCCATTGGTGGCTAGCAATAATTTACCTTGGGTCTGTTCACACTTACCTGACTTGTATGGTATAATAATCCAAGCACTGCGGGGACCATCTACACTTGAAGGGCTAGTAAAGCTCTGAACTGGACCACAAGTGTGATGACCAGGAGGGCCAGACAGACGTGGCAACAGCTATAGCAATATCCAGCATATACCTGGACATTGCCAGGGTGAGTGGGCTGCACCGCACACCTAAACAGTTGCAGCTACGCCACCACACCCCTTGCAGCATTGCATCCAGAACAGGGTGCAAACTCTGCTGTCTAGGAGCTACCTAGCTGCTCGTACTCAAGCTATAGACTTCATTTTAGCAGTCCACAGCTAGTTAGGATTGGGGAAGGGCTGATGGGCTATGGACAGTGGTAGCAGTTTGCAATCACACTTACCCACTGAGTAGACCAGTGATGGCTAACCTTTTGAGCTTGGTGTGTCAAAATTCACAAGAAAACCTAGCTTAACTCGGGTGCTGTGTCACTTCCAGAAATATCCATAATTTTGTGATATTTGTAGCTCTAGTAAGAAAGTTATATTTTTGATATATGTATTTTATTAAAAGCAAAAATGAATAATTCTTTACATTTGCTAAATCTTCAATTGAAAGTTGGTATTTCGTACACTCCAAGAACAAGCAAGCACTACATGCCCAGGTGCCAGGGTGACCAGGTGTGTCACCTAAAAGGGCTTGGCGTGTCACCTGTGACACGCGTGTCATAGGTTGGCCATCACCGGAGTAGACCATCGATCACTAGACACTAAGTGTGAACAGAGCCCTTGATATCACTGACATCAAAACTTTGTAGAAGGGAAAATCAATCAGGGAATGTACAATCTTCAGTTGCACACAGTAAAGATAATGTTGATCCTTTCCCCTTCCAGGCACGGACTTAGAGGGGAACAACTCCACTACCTCCCTGGAAAGCCCATGAGATCAGACACTTCCCAAAGTGGGATGGAGAAACCCTCCCTCTGCACACCCAGGAAAGTTTGGGTATTACCACCAATGGTCCTCTTACACATTAACACATTAAAACATTCCTAGGGTTGGAATAGTTCAAATACTGGAGAAATTAGATTGGGGGAGAATAGCTCAGATAAAAATTGGAAGGACATTTTGTGGTGTGATCCCTGGGAAACAAGCATTGCCTCAACCCATCCTAAAAATCTGGTAAGACTGCAGCCATACTGTGCTAGAACAAGCGAATTAGAAAATCCCTGGGGAATATGTATGTTTGCAGTAAAAAACGCACACTAGATGGCAGCATTACCTAATACTATGGAATAGTCTCCCCCTTGAGGTGTGTCAGGCTCCTTCACTGTATATAGTTCAGGAAGGTGGTGAAGACACGCCCCTTTGCTCTGGCCTTCAGTTAAACAGGGACACACTTTCCCTTCCCACTTGCAGACCCTGTTGTTTTAATATATGCTTTTATTGTTTTAATATATTTGATTTTAAATGTTGTTGCCTGCCCTGAGGCCTTTGAGTATAGGGTGGGATAGAAATATAAACAACAACAACAACAACAATAATAAAATACTATGGGTTCAATCCATGAGTACACAGAGTAGCGTGATGCTATTCAAGTCAGCCAAATTCCTAATCTGTGTCATAATCCAGAAACAGGCACATGTCTTAAAAGTATGCCTATCATTTTAAAAGGTATTGTGTATTAAAACAGATACATGTTAGTCTTTTCATAGTCCTTACATTTTTATGCATGTTATTGGTATGAACCTAGTAAGATATACAAGTTGCTTCAGCATCTTCCGTGGGTCAAACTACTGCAGATTAAGATAAGATCTACTCCTTTCTCTGAGTTAGCATTCATTCATTATATCTGAATAAACGTAACTGTCATACTGCTTGATTTTTGTGTTAGTCCTGTTAAGGTATACTTTATTTCATCTAGAATTTTTTGGTTTGATTTCAGTAATACTATAAAGGCAGTTTGCCTCAAAATCCCAGTTTGTAAATGGACAATTGGACAGCTACAAAATCTAATGCAGTGACATTATTCAAATGATTATTGTATTGTTCCCCAAAACTCGCAAGATATTGCATTTTTTGCCAAAAATCAACATAACATTCCCAAGAAAAGCAAACAAAAGAAGTATTGTGTTAATCTGTTCTTGGAGTAAAAATATTCTGTCAATTAATTTTTGAGAAATATAGAATTAAAAAAAATAAACAGCATGGAGGGAGGCCCCATTGTCTGGAATGTCTCTGTATGACTGCGTGTGATTAGGCATATGTGTGCAGGAGAGCAGTTTGGGCTGAGTCCTAGGAAGATGAAGGGAGTCAGCAAATTCTGAATGTTGTATTTGGTGGGCTAGGGCTGGCTAGAAAGGGTACAGGAACGAAGTAAAGAAAGACCAAGCCAGCGCAGACCATGGCAGGCCCCATTTGTCAACCACAAAATGTTTTTCTTTCGCCAAATGTCTACTACCTTTATTGACCTCAGCATATTGCTTTCATCATGTTCCCTTACGAAATCCCTTTAGATTTGATTTTTGTGCTTTGATTAGATGCCTACAATTACCACCTGTAATGGAGTTTCAGCTTTATTGAACAGAACAAACTTTTATGCCAGGGTTTTCTTGCTAGTTACTTACCTGTAGTTTGTACTTTTGATAGGCACCCATGTATATGTCCTGTAAACTTTATCTATGTATCTCTGCAGGTTGAAAGAAAAAAGTCATTAACTTTCCCCTCCCCCAAAGACTGTCCACAGTAAAACCATCAAGACCATTACAGAAAAATATTGAAGGCTTTGGCAGGTCTAGGCCATGGTGGCAATGGATGCCTTATCTTTGATTTTCCCAGACCAAGCTTTCATTAAATGCAGTTTGATATTGCCAAAGGCAAGGTGCTCTTTTCTGCCTTGCCACTCCCCCACGCAGGTTGCAGCTAAATTCTGGTATAAAATCAGAATCAAAATGAAATACGTGTTAGGGCACATCCCCATAGGGGCTAAAATCTGGGGTGGATTCAGATTCGGCACTGGAGGTTCCCATTAAATCCCCCAATACTCCGAATCCACTCCAGATTTTCCAGCCATGTCCCCATGCCAGTTTTCTTTCTTTGGATTTTCTGGGGAAAATCTAGAGAAAGAAAACCCCTGTTTCAACAGGGTTTTTCTGGCTGACTTGGATTAAAGCTGAGCGAAGGTGGACAGCTGGTGACCGGGTGCACCCCCTCACTCACTTACCCAGCTTCCGGCTGTCCTCCTTCACTCGGCTTTAAACCGAGCCAGGCTTTTCTTTCCCTCTGTTGAAACAGGGCAAGGGAAAAGGAAGGCAGGCAGCCGAGGACATTAGGAGGAGGAGGCTGGCAAAGGCTGACTTCCTTCCTTTTTCCTCCCCCCCGCCTGCCGCCTGCCGCTGCCACATCTGAGGGGTGGCCTCCCCTCCGCGTACCCCCTCACTTACCCGGCTGCTGGCTGTCCTCCTTTGCTCGGCTTTAAACTGAGCCAGCCTCTCCCTCTCAGATGTGGCAGCATCGGGCAGCAGGTGGGGGGGAGGGAAAAGGAACGAAGGCCGCCGCTGTCAGCCTCTTCCTCCTAACGTCCCCGCCTGTCTTCTTTCCTTTTCCCTCCCTGTGTTTCAACAGGGGGAAAGAAAAGCTGGCTCAGTTTAAAGCTGAGTGAAGGAGGACAGCCGGTGGCCAAGCCTTTTCTTTCCCCTTGTTGAAACAGGGGGAGGGAAAAGGAAGGAAGGCAGCCAAGGAGACGGAGGCTGGTGGCGGCGGCTCGCTGCGCCGCTCACAGGTGCGCTTGTGTACACCTGTGGGTTCTGTTTGGGAACAGTCCAACGCGCGGCCAGTGCTGTTCCCAGCCTCTACCCTTAACCCACAGCAGAACCCGGATTACTCCAGATCAGAGTAATCCGAATTCGCTCCAGATTGGCTGTAGGTGGGAATGTAGCCTTAGTTGTATTTATTATAATAAGAGTCAGCTGAAAGCAGCTTTTGCCTTCCATGTAAATGGGAAATTTCGAGGAAGCCTTCAAGTGCAGTGAGATACATGTTTGTACTGTTTAATGTAATTTTGGGGGGAATTGTCATAGAAGAAGAAGAAGAAGAAGATGTGTAGGAGTGGTTGGCTTTCATACCCCACTTTTCTCACCCTTAAGGAGACTCAAAGCATCTGACAAACCTTCTGTTCTTCTCCCCACAACAGACACTCTTAGAAGTACGTAAGGCTATGAAAGCTCAGAAAGATAGCTGTGACTAGCCCAAGGTCAGCTAGCTGGCTTTGTGTAGGAGGACAGAATCGAATGGGGGAGACTACCAGACAAGAGTCCAACACCCTAACCAGAAGACCAAACTGGCTCACACAGCAGTGGGGTACTGCGTGGGAGTTTCACTTTGGCCAGCAGATTGAAGTTCATTTCATGTGAAATACAGGCTTCTAGTCTCACCCTCTGAAATGTAACAAGGGGAGGCACATGTAAAATATTAGTTTATACAAAAATGACTATATTCTATATGACTCAAGATGTGCATATTTCATTATGTAAAATAGTATTCTTTGTAAGAGTTTTTTTTAAAAAAATGTTAACAGGCATAACTAAAATAGTTTGTTTTGGGTCTCCTAAGACATGGTCACACCTAAGGTTTAATCCAGCTTCCATCCACTTTCAGAGTGAGAGAACACATCAGCAAAGTGACCAAGAATTTTCTTTCCACATTACCTATCCCAAAGGTTAATTTTCTGAGTTATTTAATACTTGAAAGAAGACAGCCTGTCACTTTGCTGATGTATTCTCTCACTCTGAAAGTGGAATGAAGCTGGATTAAACCCTAAGTGTGACCACAGCCCTAATGCTTCTGTGCATCATTTCCGTATTTTCAAAGAATCACCTTCTGCATCTCTTAAAATCAGGTTTTGAGTGTCACAGAATTCATCGCAATGCACACGCAATGCTATGCTACCAGGGCTACTGGGACCGATATCAGGTCATGAAAGAACATTGCTTTGCTTCTGCAGAGACAAGTTCCTGGCTGGGGCTTTAGCGAAAAAGACTATAGATGGCAGATCTTGGAAAAAAATCTCTACTGAAAATCTTAAATAGACATTATCAGGCTGATTAACACTGACATGTAAATACTGTCCTCCGATACCAGCCTGCCCATGCCTTAAGATTTGGAGGGGAGCCCCTCCTCGTTGTCCCACCACCCTCCGTAGCAATGCGGGTGGGCACCTGGGAGAGGGCCTTCTCAGTAATGGCCCCCAGGGTGTGGAACAGTATCCCTCCTGAGGTGCATCAGGAAGGCAGTGAAGACACACCTCTTTGGTCTGGCCTTTGGCTAATGTGGTTATAGTTTCCCCCCACTGCAGACACTATTGTTTTATATATATATGGCTCTATTTTAACATGTTTGACTTCAAATGCTGTTACATCACCCTGAGACCTTAGGGTATAGGGTGGGATAGAAATGTAAATATAAACGAACGAACGGACGTTTGGTTGAATTCAGCCTACAAGAGCTTTGTATGTTTTTTAAATTTTTACTCCCAGCCTCAGTGCAATGCTTCTCTCTTACTGGTCTTTCAAAAATCGAGGCAGATGGTCCTTCTCATACTTCCATAATAAGTTTTTACCTCATCTTGGGACTTGACCAAAGTTTTGATGGCTCGCTGACCCTTAAGTCCATCTATCATGCTTCTTCGGATCTGGAGTTAAAAAAGAAGGAAGAGGGTGAATACCAAAGTTTCTGAAGACAATTGGACATACATACCACTCCAATATACCTATTTAATATTAGGCAATTTGACATACCACTCCAAAACATATAATATTATCCACAATTTTAAAGCGGATCCTAAAGGATCCCAATAACACAAATATTTGGTTATCTGGATTTGCTTGGGAGGAAAAAAAAGCCCTGCCCCTCAGAACATGTGGTTACAGAAGATCACATAAGCATTCATATATTTAAGTAAAAGAATGTTTTTGGCATGCCCCAGCTAGCATAATGTGAGGCAGTTCAGGTGCAGGCAGCATGAGAAACACCCCTGGTTACAGTGCCATGTGCACCATTTGCTGAATGTATATAGGTAAGGCCCACTTGGGGCTGGCTTACCATGCCATGTTGCAAAGCAGGCATGAATGTAATTTTCACTCAGCCCTCAGCAGGAAACAGCAGGCCTCTCAAGAGATAGGGGCTGACCATATGGTCAGAAAAGACCCGTCCGCTGCTTTGGAGCATTAGGAGATATGAGGATGACTTGTTCTCCCTGAAAACTTCCTTTACTTTGAAGAAAAAGTAAATTTGCATTTTTTAATTTATGTCAGGAGGCACCCACAGACAGTGGAGCATAATCATGCTACTACATGCCCTCAACTCTAGGTCAGCTTCTGGTGGCTGCAGTTATCCATCAATGCCATTCTTTTGGCAAAACAGAAGTGGTTTGCTATTACCATCTTCTGGGAAGATACTGGACGCATCCCCATTATAAGATTAATCCAGTTTCCTTAAACCGCAATAATAGAACTGGATGCAAACACGAATTTGCCTGTTCCCATTACTTTCAGCTTAATTGCCTTCGATCTGGATTCTGAGGATCGTACGTGGCATATGCGACTCAAGGGGGGACTCAAGTGGCTACTTTTTAAAAGCCGCTTTTCGGGGCTGCCCTGCCCTCTTTCTCCTGGCATGAATGCGCCACCCATAAGGGACCCCTTCAGGGACCCTAGCTGGGTGGCTGGGTGGCTGCAGCTTGCCTGGAGGAAAAACGGCAGCGGGTAGCCAGCGATTCTTTCCCCTCCCCTCCCCATTTCCCAGGGCACACAGCAGCAGCAGCAACTCAAGCCCCCTTCACAGCCACAGCCTTTAAAACAGAACCTCCAACTGCTTTACTTTCTTTTCCCTTTCTAAAGGTCAGAACTTTCAAAGAGCTAGAATTGCACAAAATTGCAACATTGTTATAAGGTGTGAAGTGGGTAGATCGCTACAGTATAGCGGCTGCTTTAAGAAGTGGATTTTTATAGTGGCTGTTTTGAGGGGTGGATTTTTTCAGTGAAATCACTATCTTTGGAAGCAAGCTATTGGGGGAGGGAAACCCTAAACAAGGATTCTCATCCCTTAACACTGTACGGTCTCCACAGTAAAAAATGTAAAACGTTTCAAGCACACGAACCGGAGTGAGACCTGTTGAAATGAGGATTAACATTTACAACGCTTTGGGGCGATTTAACACGCGGAAAGCGTGTTAAGCCAAACTGACGTGGGGTCTGCCAGGATTGAAAACGGTTTGAAATCGAAATAAGGTTGTAATGGGGGCATGTTGTTCTCACACTGAGTTACGGCTGCTCCTGGTGTATCTATATGATAAATATAATTTGCCTGATAGAATTATAGGATATTTATATATCTGAGAAAGTAATCATAAATTGCCATCCTTATTATTACAATATCGTTATAATGGCAGCACTCAGCTGATTAAGAAAGAAAAACTGCTATCCAAGATAATACTGGAGGAATCTGTGGAGGATTCCATAAAAGAACGTTACTCTAACGTTGCATCCAGACATCGGTTATTTATTCCACTATATTTGGATATGTTGGAATAAAGCGTGGATATTCTGGAAGGTTCATGCTTTATTCCAGAATATGTAAATATAGCAGAATAAGTAACTGACATCTGGATGCAGTCTAACAGTGACTATAGGACCTTTTCAGTAGGTATATGCTTTAGTCTTTGCCTAAATATTATGAAGTGATGTGTTGGGTACACCTCATATGCATAAAATAGTCTACGGCCCCTCTCCTGTTAATTACTTACCTCCTCTTTGTTTTCATCCTCTAGTTCAGCATCCAAAAAGTCTAAGGTCACAGGTTCCTGGAAATTAATGATCTGAGAAAAAAAAAATTGGTGCACTAGTGAGAAACCAACACTGTTGTTCAATGCAGTGGTGCACTTGCCAAAATGCTACAGATTTAGGAGATTCTTACAGCATCAACAGTATGTGATCTTGGAATAAGAACACAAGAACATAAGAGAAGTCCTGCTGTATGAGGCCACAGCCCACCTAGTCTAGCATCCTATCTCACACGGCGGCCTACCAATTGCTTCTGGGTATCTCAAGCAGAAAACAAGGGCAAAATCCTTATCTGCTCTTGAATTCCTGCAAATGGCCTTTAGAGGCATCCTGCCTGCCTCTCCAACCTGAAGGCAGTACTTAAGCATCATGCTAGATCAAGATCATGCCAGATACACAGGAAAGAGGTTATTTATTAATGTCCTCACTGGAACATTTTCTTCTCGACAGCACTTGAAAAACAGTATGTTTAAGGACTGAAACAAGGTTTTACTCTGCACCTTGCTGCTATTATTATCTCATTCTAAGATGAAGATGGAGATAAAACTGTGCACTCTGAGTGTGTTAGATGTCTGTCTAAGGATTTTAACAGTATTCACTCGTTGTGCCTTCAGTGAAAACTACACAAGTTTCAATCTAGTTGTAGGTACATCTTCCCATCAAAAGCAAATGGTGCTGTTGTTTCTGTCCATTTCTGCCATATCACCAGCCTATTAATAACACTGCTGAGTTGTTCTTGAGGTTTCTGCCAATGGAACATATTCCCCTCTGAGCAGCACTATTTCTCAGAGCTGTAATTCTGGGTCAGCATTTGAATTATAGGTTTATCTGAATAGATTCTGAATGAGAGCGCTCTTCTCTTGTTTCGCCATGATCGATAAAGAACTTACTGGGTGGAGAATCAGCTTGGTATTCCCCATTCATTCATTCCTTTTTTTTTTTTGGCTTAATATCCCAAGGATGCAATATTTCATGGAAGTATTCAATCCATTTTTGTCTATACTTGTCAGAAGCAGATAGGAAGTCCATGCAATTAGTGTTTGTGGCTGTGAAGAACACCATTTCTTGGTCTACATTAAACACAGCATGAGGCTCCAGGCACCAGAGGCCAGAAAGCAGGAAACCAAATTCATTTCCATTTTTGAGTGGGCAGAATCAACTCTGCCCAGTTTTGCCAGTCAGCCTTCAATGGAACAACCATCTTCCGCAAACAGTGACGAGGAAAAGGAACAACAGAAATTGCCACCACTTTGCTTTCATTGCATCCTCACCCAACGTTAGATGCAAGCTAAGATGCCAATTTTCAGTTCACAGTGTCATTGGACACTGGAGTTCCGAGAAAGTATTATGAATGCCTAAGGAGTATTATAGAGGACCAAAATTTAGTGCATTTTGCATTGGCATTATTTTATTCCGTGCCACTAGACAATCTGCCTTGGTAGACTGCATTGCAAGAGCCCGGAGAAATGTGTTGATGGTCTAGTATTTTATACAGGAGAACTGACAATTATAGGTACACGGCTTTATAGAGTAGTCTATTTTTAATCAGAAATAAACTGGTGAATTCCTGATTTAACAAACCTCAATTTACCAGACTTGTGATTAATGAACTCTCCCACCCCAAACAACCAAATGGAAAATCAAAAGCTTCTTTGAGCCTCCACTTCTTTCAAGAGCCTCTTCTGTGGAGGTCTGAAGCCTCAAAGAAGCTCCTCAAGAGCCACTCAGACTGTGAATAAGCTCTCCTTTCCACAACTTGCAGGTAGAAGTTTTCTATTTAGTACAAACAAGAAGGTTAGTTTTTTCTTGAATTTGACTTGGCAGAGAAGCCCTGCCTCACAGAGTCCCATAAGTGAAGAAGGCACTAGTCCCAGGTAAGTATGTGAGAGATGCAGCCTCGGTATTTCATTTCTGAAGACACCTTAAACTGCATCCATGTGCACTAAGAAAGCATCTCAAAAGCCGATTATAAATGGTAGCATGCAGGAACAATGTGGATTGGAAGTGGGATGGGAACACTAGAGTATGGCAGGTACAACTTCTAAGCTGCTTTTGAGATACATCTTTTGAGACACTACATGTAGATGCAACCTTACTTTCAGAGGTCTACCCAGAGAAATCTATCATTTGGAAAATTTACTAGGAAAGACTTGCACATATATACCTTCTCCATTTCCTCTGCCAATTGCGGATAGCTTACCGAAGACACATTTCCCAGACCTTTGATTGGTTTCCTGTATACATTTGGACAGTCCCATCCAGCAAGGCCAATGATCAGGGACAGGGAAGATTGCAGAATAACAAGCTATAGAGCACACAAGATTGAAGAAGGCTGCTTTTCTGTGCAACGCCTGTCATGACCATAATACAAGGAAGAGAAGAACAGAAACTCTTTTCCGCAGAATTGTCAAAAGTGGCATTGGGCCTGGCGTTAGGTCATCCTCATAGCATACTTTATCAACAGTATGGATTTAGACCAGTTGTTTATTTGTTTGCAATGTAGCCTTGCATGAATAAGTTACTGAATGAAACAGTGCTATGGAAATAAAAAGGCGAGGCTGATCTGGATTATGTGGAGGTGTGGGCCAGATCAAATCCACTTGCATGGTTAACTGCATGCAACAGTGCAAAATCTGAGAAAAAACTGACCCAGGGAAACCAAGAGGCTGGGATGACAGAAAGCCAAATAGGGATAAAAAGAAAATGGCACAAGGATACTAGGGAAATAAAGGTCCATATTCTGTCCTCAGAAACTGGCAAAGTGCTGAATGCCATGAATTGATTTAAACAAGGGAAATATTTAGATAGAGATCAGTACAAACTTCCAACAGAACTACTGGACAGGTGTCTTCAGATTTCATGTTTACTTTGTAGTTATACAATGGAAAATATAGCTGAATATGGATACTGTTGTAAGGCTGCCTTCAGATGTGAACTAAAACCCATGATTCTTCTGCAATCATACTGAGAGTGCCACATGTAATCATGGTGTTCCCAAGACAGTTGTGGGATGTCGAAATGATCCCGAATCATCGCTATTATGGGAAATCAGGCAACCGTACCATGTTTGTCATAATAGCAATTTTTTACCTCTGTCTGCTGGATGCTTCCATTATTGTTCCTCTTGGATGGTAGCCAAGCACATGAGAAAAAACAAAGGAAAGTGGAAGGGTGCTTGGCTAGCATCTGGGTATTTGTCATAGGAGTAATAATGGAAACCAGTCATCAGGTGAAGGTTAGAGCCTGTGACTGCATTCTGCCTCTGGCAGAAGCTCCAAGAGACAATCACAGGATCTGAAGAAAATCTGGAACTGCCTTCCGCTTTCTAAAGGCACCCTAAGTTTGTGACAGCAGTCTGTATATGTTTCTAATATGAGAGTAAATTACTGCTACTGACACTGTCACTTATCCCAGCTGGAGAATACTATAACTTCCCTTTTTAAATAGGGGTACTCACTAGTATGCGGACAGTAGGCCCCAATACTGAGATATAATCCAGAATAAGGCCCAGTTCAGAGAAGGCCTTACATTTGAGAGGAAAAAAGTTTTAGTGGCCTATGGCTGTTTTCATGGGCTCATGCAATGAAAAAAAGTGACCCAGAGACGAAACACACACACACACACACAACACAAATCTAATGAAAGATTCCTGTCATACTCGTGGTAATGAAGGTTGTTGCAGGCAAGAAGTATTCAGAAGAGGAGAAAACGGTTCTTACCTGGGGCCGTAGATTTGGGTGCAGCAATACATATCCATTCAGGTCAATAGCAAACACATAGCCATTAGCCCCCAACTGGATAAGAAGACAAAAAAGAGAAGGCATTTCTAGAGGGAAACAAACCACCGTATGAAAGGGAATTGTGGAATTACATCTAAGAATTACTGCTACAGATACTGTCTGGAGATCTCTGGGCCAAAGTTTAGGAGTTTCTAAAACGAGTATCAGCAGAAGATGATTTGGAAATGAAGGAAGTAACCAAAATAATTCTGTGCCAAGGGAACCATGATACTAATTCCCAAAGGGTCCCTCTTCCCCTGCCTGCTGTTTTTTTTCCTTTCAACCAAGGCTGCGTCTGAGAAAATACTGGAACATTTAAGGGTGCTGTCTAGTTTCTACGCACATTGTATCGTGGAGTCAGTTTCTTGATATCATTCAGAGCAACATCAATTCCCACAACACCTAGGATAAGCTGATTCTGGAAAGATATAAGCAACAAAAGCAGTTATGTTCAAGACTGAAGTTGTGTGGTACAAAAGTATTAATATATATAATAACACCACTTACACACATACATGCTAACATATGCATTAGTGATCTTTTGTACACTAGTTACACCACACGCATTATGTGTTTTCATTAGATCAAGGTATTTTTTTGTTTACTGACATTATTGAAATCAAAGTTTGTGCCTGCTTTTTTCTTCAAATGTCAAATATCACTATTACAGGTTGGTTGCACAGTTTAACACATGATAAGTGTTTTGGTTCACCATTACTTTGAAATCTTGTTTTTAAAAGAAGTTTATTATTTTCAGAACTTCCAAGGGGGGAAAGCAACGGAGTCAGGCTCAATGGCTCTTAATATCCTATTCTCAGAAGAAGCCTTGTCTGTCATTTCTCCCTCTCCACAGGCAGATATTGGTTGAAAAGAGTATAAAAGAGGGCAGATTCTCTGAGCTTGTGTCTAGGAATCCAGCCCTTGGCCCAAGAGTTCCAGGACTACTTTTTTTCTATTCCAGTGTCCAGGTGTGCAGCATTAAGTTCTTGCTCTAATTCTGTTCCTGCTTTCGAGTTCTGCTTTAATTTGGATCTGTTCCTGCACATTTCAAATTAAAAGGAAGGTCGTGTCTCCCCTCACTCATGGTGACTGATCTCCCAAACTCTGTCAGGTTGTGCCCTTGATGAGCCCTCTGCTCTCTCAAACCCTCTACCTTCCATTTGCTGTCTGTGAGACCCAGCCAGAATATAGCAGGAATAAAAAGTCTTCTTTGGAAAGTAAGAATGATTTTTTATCCAGGCATCGTGACACAAGAGACTGAAAACCGCAGAAGCAAAGACCTCTAGTACAAAAGCATAGTTAACACCTGACATTTTTCTGCTGAATTCATGCTGCACAAAGCTGTGTGAGAACTTTGATCCTGAACTTGAGACACTCACTTTTCCCCTCCTTGCCCCTGCCCCTCCTATTAGAAGCCCAAAACATAGTTAATACCTATGTATGAATATATTACAAAAAGATTAAGTGTAAAATATGGCTAAACAGGTATAACAGGTATGGAAATGCATTAACTGGATTAGCTGAATAACAAGATTAAACGAATAAATGTTTGTATAATCAATGAATGGCTGACAACAGGAAGAAAACCTCATGGCAGCCATCAACCAACATTGTCTGAAGCCTCCAAGGTCTACAAAGAAAATCCACAACCCACAGGTAAAGGTGTATCTTTTACTTCTCTGTCTGAAATTTTCTGCAAATTGCACCTCAGATTTGATCTCTTTTTCTTATACTTGTGCGAGTGCACAATATTAGAATTTCCTTTTTTCTCCCTTCTCCAATCTCTTGCTTCTCAAAAGCAACCAAAATCTACTTCCCCATCAGTTATTCAAGTGACAGAATGGCTGATGAGTTACAGAAATTGTTTCTCCTTTTCTCCGTGTGTTAAGGTGTTTCAAGATAGACACTAAGCCAAGCTATTTTTGCCAATTTGAATTAATACACTTGTAATAAAAAAAATTCACACTGCAGTATGGATTTTAACATGAGCTTTGGAGTCAAAACTACCAGACGGTGCTAAGAACTATGCACAAAGACCCCTTGTCTCCAAGCATGTACTATGTCAGAGCATGTGCAGTTGTGCCGGCCTCCGAGACAAAGATGATCACTAGACTAATCCAGTCAATATCTAGAAAATAAAGATTTTTACAATGACTGGTGAGGGCATTCAAGTTAGTTCCTTAATGGACTCACCTGTCCTAGCAACACGCATCTCAAAACTGAGCATTCCCTTGTCTTAAAGGGACATCGTCTACACCTGCAACAAGCTGCCATATCAATTGCTGCAACACACAGCATGTGCTAATCATCACAGTGGAACTGCCACACTGTTTTATGTGACAATAACCAGACCTCCTGGAGGGCAAATAGCTTGGTCCTCGGACTCACTGGGTACCTAGGCAGGAAACGGATCATGGCTGCTTAAGATCAAGCTGACACCAAATAAAGTGGCAGGTCTGTTACTGATAACAAATCAGAACAAAACACAAAAGTGGGACCGTAAGGTAGATAAGACAGGTGGTGGCCACATGCTGGGATTCAGCTCACCAGGGAGAAAAGAGGTATGTATGCTCTGTTGAAGAATTCTGCCTATGCTAGGAGGGCTTTAAAAAATCCTCCCAAATGCTCCTGATCTAGATTCTGATGCCACCACCTCCGTTAACATTGTATGTTCTAAAATGCTGGTAGCTGCTGACATGAGAACTCCTGTCCTATTGTTGAGTTGGTCCATACTCTACTTAGCTTTGATTAGTAGTCCTGCATCATTCACATGAGGTCTCAATCCAGTTTTTGACTTTGCTATGTGTCTCTGGATATAGGTCTTCTGTTTGCAACCATCCCCTGTTGGCCACTGCTGTGTCAAGCAACAAAATTTCTTTGAATGACTTACCAAGTCCTAAACCTTGCAAACCTAAAAGTAGGGACTCAGTTTCCATCAAGTCATCCCCTAAATCGGAGAGCTGGCTTGAGAGTGCTCGTTGAGGTAGCCCCCTGCTCAAGACTGGTGTTTTTGGTTTAGGGGTACAGTGGCGTTTTATGTATACAGGAACTACAGCCCACCGCCTCTCCCACCTCTGGTCTTGAGGCCGAACAGGGTGGGGCTGAGTAGATGCTGGCTATCCATCTCTACCATCATCCGGTTTGTCATCAAGGAAGAGAAAATTCAAAGTAAAGAGAATAGGAAAATTCCAGCAGTAAGAAATGAACAGAAGAATTGGAACTGAAGACCTCAAGTGCTGCTTTTTGCTGTTCCCTGTTCCCTCCCACACCTTATTCCTTTTGTATCTTGTCTCTTTAGATTGTAAACCTGAGGGCAGGGACCTGTCTAAGATTAATATAATACTGTAACCCGCCCTGAGACCTTTGGGTACAGGGTGGGATAGAATTATAAATAATTAAATATATAAATATCCTTCCTCGTGCTCCTTGGGTACCTGCTGACCTACACTGCTGCCTCTTCTTTTGGGATACATCACTGCCTCCAACTCATGCTCCATGCTTACCTATTGGGATGCAGTTCTGCTGCTTCTCTTTGTATTATTCTGCCTTTGGGCCATGATTACCTGACAATTGATGCTCCTCCTCCATTGTTCTAACACATTCCTGCTGGCCAGCAAAATCTCACTCTCTCTCTCACACACACACTGTCTGGGAAGGTCTCTAATATGATTGGTCACATAGAACACATGGCCAGGAAGTGGTACCTTCTCCACCTAGGACTACAGGTATCAGGTGTCCTTCATTAAGATTCCAGTTAATGATGGGCCAAAATGTCATTGTACCTGGTGGACTGTGCAACCAATATAAGTTTGGGCATTTAATAAGTAGGAAAGGCAGGCGTTATGTCAAAGGTTCACAGAGGGTGACTGTAACCCCTTGACCTAAACAGATGAACCCAGCCCATAGAATTACAATGGGAGCAACTTCTGTGGGTTAAAAGAGTATAAAAAATAACAAAGTGGCGATCTCAAGCCAGTGATCATTAAAATCAGCTCAGATGCCTTGTGGATTTGCAAAACGTTGAAACCGCATAGGAATAACTGGACTATGCTTTAGGCAGGAATGTGTGCTGAATCACACACATATCCCCTCTTGTAGAACATTTGAAAATGGTTATCAAACATCATTAACTTTGAAGAAAAAAAATATTTTCTGCTGTCTGACCTGTGCTGGGCTGGGTGGATCCAGCCTTCCCTCCTGAATCTCTCTCCTTTCTGCTTTTATGAAAAATAGTGAGGGATTTAAAAAATAAATGTCCCCAAAATGTTGGGAGGGGGCATGAGGGAAGCAACAGTATAAATGATACAATTCCAAGGACAATGTAGCTTCTGTGTTCCTTCAGCAATGGGCGAGGGAAACAAGGTTTCATTGCAGTGAAAATGACTGAGAAGTGAAAGTTCTTCAGCAGCTTTAGGGAAAAGAGCAGATTATAGCCTCTCATTTTTTATGGGAACGGCTACCGAGGTGGAGGTGGATACTGGCTGGGATATGCCTTAGCTGTGTCTGTTTGGAGGCACAGTCCCCTCACCCCAACAGTACCTTGTGTTAGCACCGAATTTGCCATCAGCGCTACACAACTCCAAACACACACCATTGCCACTACTGACTGACAGAACTTTATCCTATCAGAATGCAGGTGGTGTTGATGTAATCAATAGGGGTGGAGAACTTAAGAGTTGCGTAAAGGAGACTCGGGGAGATAACATAAAAGGTGTGAGAACAGAAGCTCAAATTGAGGACTATAATTGGGGACTGGAAATAAGGCCAGAAATTGGCCCTTAAAGATAAAATAAGCATTTGCATAGTCATTTGTTGCTCTCATTGACCTCTGCTCTTCACAAGAGAGCAAACAGTATAGGAGAAATTCAAGTGAAGCACTTGGAAGGATGGAAACATACCTTCTTTTCACTACTGCCATCCTCAGTGAGGTTGAACACTGGGAGAGTGCCTGTCACCACTAAGCCTAGACCCTAGCAAAAGAAAGTAGGGAAATATGTTAAACACAAAGAACTATTGCTTTGCACATGCAGAATCTAGGAAGCATAGCTGCACCTTCCACGCACACTGCCCTATAGATCATGTAGTAGGGCGGTTTTCCTAGAATGTTAGTGAAAACTACCTAAGGTAATCTTATCCAGGGTGAAATGCCAATGTATGTACTGTAGAAATAACCGCAAACTGAAATTTGTTGGTTTGGCTTGAGTCAAGCCAAACCTCGTTCTGTTCCATTTGATCTAGAATCAGATCAAGCAAGCTTGACTGGTTCTAGATTGAACCTAGAACTATTTCCAAATGGTTCAAACATAAATCAAAAGTCAGTACAGTCCTGACTTTTATTCAGTTTTTATTTGGCAGACTTTAGACATTAAATACTTGTATATTGTAAATTTCTCTTGGAATTCTTAAGAAAAGGCATTATAAATGTGTTTCAAACCAGCAAGGTAATTTTCCTTACCAAAGCATCTTGGTAAACGTTGGTCCACTGAACCTGTTTTGCTTTGTTCCCTGCCAAAACCATCGGTCTTCCTAGAACATCCAGGTACTCCTATTGGCAACAGGAGAAAAAGGAAAGATATATAGGAATGTATCTGGGAAGGAATGTGTAATGTACAACACAGTGTTATTTTTGACTGATTAAAACCACATGCTGAAGGGACTCCAGGGCACGGGGAAGGAACTTCAGTCTCCTTCTGAGGCATAGACACTTCAGTATGCAAGAAACAAGAAAGAGCTCTGAAGCTGCCTCTTGTGCATGGAGCTAGGCCCTCATTGTAGCGAGACCAGGCCAGCCAGATTTGGGTGCATGCTTGCACATGTAAGGTGAAGAAGGTCTCCAGGTACAGTTATGGGAACTTGAGAACAGCAGTCTTGGGGATGGAAGTGGAGCCCTCATACTTTTCTCTGAGGCCACTAAGAAAGCCCAATCTGGCTGAGGGGTTGCCGCAGTTGAGACATACCCTAAAAAAGGGGTGACAAAGGCTGTGGTCACACCTTCATTTTAAACCATCTTCAGTCCATCTTCAGGTCTTACTGCTCACACCTTTTCA
>MTQE01000401.1:25394353-25410517 GCA_014337955.1 Aspidoscelis marmoratus
TCCCAGATAAGAGTCCAGCTCCCTAACCACTAGACCAAACTGACTCACCATGCCAGAGTGTGAAAGGGAGGCTCCTAGTACACTTTCTGGTCTGGTATATTGGCCAGTGCAGCTCTTGTCCAGCTGGGGGAATATAGTATCATTGCAGTACCACTATGGTGGAGTTGCCTTATATATCTGAGGCAACCTCACCATGGTCATAAGGCCCCCCTCCCCAAAATGCACCCAAAACTTTTGCTGGAAAACCTAGTGCTGGTTGCACGTTTTCCCACCCCTCTCTCCCCATTGGCTTTGATCCGATGATGTGGGGAATCCCAACCCACTTCCTCCTGCTTTTGCTGCCCCTGTTTGATTCCACAGACTAAATGCCATTTACATGTTTCACAAAATCATCAGCCCTGTTAACAAAGACAAACAACCAAAGCAACGTCCACTCACCCCTAGCCTCAGAGACACACGAAAACACAGACACACACACACATAATTCCTGCATTTCAAGCCAGAAGAGAGAGAGAGAGAGAGAGAGACGGCTGACAAACAGCATGAGCTCTGATGGGTGGAACACTAATCAGGCAGCTTCCCCTGTGAGTGAGCAGTAACTTTGTTATCACTGTGCGTGGATGGGAAATGAAAGTGTATGGGATGAATTGTTACTTATTATCAGAAAATGAAACTGTGAAAAAAGTTTTAGGCTTCCTGGCACTTTAAAAATCTGGCTAGGGACTGTATTGCAAGGAGAAATCCCGCCCATTTCATGATGGATCCGCTCCAACCTGCTGTAGTGTTCCCAAAGGAATAAAGATAAAGCATTTTAACCGCAAAAATGGGGGGAAACCTGAAAAAACAGGTGTTTTTTAGAGCCAAAAAAGCCCTGAAATGGATTGATAACGGGGACAAAGAGAATCCAAACTGTCTCTAAACCGTTTTAAATGATTAGTAATGGGGACAAAGAGGATCCGAACCATTTCTAAACTGCTTTATTCCATGAGTGGGAATTCACCCCTTGTGTTCTCCCTACTGGCTGCCATACCATAGTGGCAGGAGGCACCTGGCCAAGGCTTCTGGTGTGTAGGGGAAGACAGGTGGATGGGCTGGCTAGTTTGGGCCAGAGGCGGCGGACTAACAGGGGCCGGCAGCAGCTTGGGGGCTACCTGACTGGTTTGGTTCTCTCCTCTTTCTCTTTCTCTCCCAACGCAGTTTAATCAAGTCTATGAACTATCTTAAAAAAAAATGCAGTATTTTTGGATGAAAAAGCTATATTTCTGATGCAATGTTTATTCTAAAAATATTGCAAGCTTGCATTGGGCAGGGCATGGAATGCTCTGAAAAGAAGCAGAAGTCAGCTTTTGGATTTCTAACCCTGGCCAGTTTTGACAAATCACAGCTTCCTTTTTTGTCAAATAAATTTCCTTATTGTTTGCTTGGCCCTATGGAGGGATTAATAGGTACTTAAAGATGCAGCTGAATGGAAGAGGACAGCATGACACAAAGCGCATCGAGAAATCAAAAAGTGACCAATTTGCAGGCAGTTCCCACCGGAGCTTTAGAAGCAAGCCAAGGGGAAGTTTGCATGTTGGTCCAATGTGCTGCCTATCAGGGGTCTCTAGGAGGTTCTCCCAGTCAGAGGCCGCAGATGTTCCATGCAGGACGAAGGCTTCAATTAGAAAAAGCTCCAACTGTACACATAATTATCTACTGTGCCCTGCGGCTTTCCCGACATTTCTCTTCTCCTTCCAAACATGCTTTAATCTTTAAACAGAGCAGCAGGAAAAACAGAAACTCTAAGTGCTGAGGAAAGCACGTAAAACTGGTGTGATTTTTGCACAGCCGTGTGACTGAATTCAAGGAGAACAGTCATGCATTCTTGTGTAGGCATCCACACCTGTACATAGTATCACTTCCTTCAATCTGCATCCATTTGTTTGCACTCAATTATTTAAACAGATCGTGGTATGAGAACAGGTGGCTTTCATAAAGGAGCAAAGGTTTTAATTTCAGAGGGATGGCTTAGGGTGTGTCTAGATTGGGGGATACTGCGCATTTTGATGCACAGTCGGTGTGTGGGAATCACCCCGGATGCCTGATCCTTTGTAGCGGTGGTGCATTATGCTGCCGCTACTGCAGATTTACCTGCTGCAGAATGATCCACACTCGCTCCTCAGTGTCAGGCAATTTTGGAGTTTCCCGCCATCCTAACAGGATGGCGGGAAACAGCCAATGAGAGCCAATAGGATAAAATCTGGCCAACCTGTAAAACTGTGGGTATCTCCAGACAGTAGAAGGAAATCGTGCAATCTTGTTTTATCCCACCATCACTTCTTGGCCCCTTTGCCAAAAGGCAGGGGGCAATCCAGGGACAAAACTAGGCTCATACCATGGCTGTAGTTTCTTCATAGAATCACTGCTCTTGTAAAAATATCTGTATGTTTCTTACATATAGGTATTTCTGAAAGAGCAGCAGTTCCATGAGCAACAGGCACGATGGAAAACCCGATGTTAGGGATGGATCTTCCAAAATGCCAATATCATGTGTTTCTAGCACACTATCCTGGGAATATACTAGGATTGTCACTGTTATGTATGACAATCCCAATACAGCCCCTGGAAAATCATGGTTTTTAAGCCTCGTCTGGAGAGACCTTGCATTCACACGTTATTGTGAGCAAACTGCGTGTCATTGACACAAACAACATCCTGACATTCAAACTTCTTCTGGGTGCACTTTCCAAAATCTTCATGGTGTCTATGGTTTCTACTTAGCATGGACCATCTTCTGAAAAGCCTCCTTCATATAATTTGCTGTACTGCAAAAGTTCAGACTTGAAGGAAGCTTTTCAAAAATGGTCCTCTGTTCCTGCCAACAGGTCTGTGCTTGGAATATTAATAGGCAAACAGCCATATAAATAACTTGCTAAAATAAGTTTGTTGAACCTCGTGTGCTCAGGCCTTTAACTGATCATAAATATCCATGTAGGTACATGCAGCTGACATGCTGTATCCACCCAGACTAGAACTGTTATCACGACTGACAGCTGCCTTCCAAACATATTGATCATTACACTCCTATCTGTCAAGATAAAAACAGACACCATTTATTCCCCTAGCTTCTATGCTGCTAGGAACATTAGGTGCCAGGCATAAGAGAGGCAAGAACCAGATATTCACGTGGAAAGAGCTAGGAAGCATAGACACAGAGCAAACACATATATAGATGCTCATGATTCGACAACTGCAACACCAAGTAATGATCTGTATCACTCAGCATCACTCAGAATATTATTTCCTTCAGAGGCTATTAGAAGCAGTTGAGGATTTTGGTGGGTTTGATCCATGTCTTCCAGACACTGCCAGGATCCGCACGGTGCTGAAGTAGCGACATTAGAGTCCTTGAAGAGTGCAGGGTCTGAAAGATCTCCCACTCAGCAAGCAGACATCCCATAATAAGCCCTGCCAGCATCCCTTTAGCGGCACAGATGGAGAAAGCATTCTGGCAGCATTTGATCCTGCTCTTCCACTAGTGTGACGGCACAAGCGTGTTCCTGGAGACACAGAAAATGGCTGATTTCCGGGGCTACTTCCTCTGTCCCCCAAAACTGTCTCAGGCTGAACCATCAAAGTGTCATTCTCCAGCTTTGAGGACTGCACAGTCACAGATGGGAAGGGAAAACCACAAGAAGCGTGGCAAGCATTTTGACTTTTGTAGGGTTAAGAATTGCCGCAGTGCTTAGAACTGGGTGTGAACTGCATGGAGTTGAGTGATAATTTCCAACCTCCAACGCTTTTGTCTTCCTTTTCAAAAAAATCAGGTACAGGTCACCTTGGGGGGCATGGAAGAACGATTTAAGAAGTGGTTTCTGGGAGAAACAGGCAAGAGATAATGGATGGGAAATGGGTGGAAACAATTCAAAGAACTCCTGTGTTTTTGTTAACTGAATATCAAAACAACTCTCCTTTGGTTGTTCTTTTTTAAAAAGGGAGATCTGTTCTGGTTATTTTTGCTTTGTTAAGGGGTGGTGGAAATGTGTTATTCGCCTTTTGTGATCCAGTAACTTCTTGTCCCAGCAAAGGGGGGAAGGGTGGAAAGAAACAGGGAAATGGCTCAATGAAAGAGTTTGGCAGCCCTACGCTTTTCTCACCCTCTGCTTAGATTTGCAGCCTGAAAAACAAGGTTAGTCAAGGCAAGGCAAAGCTAAGCGCAAGAAATCCACACAGAAGCCCAGAGGTGGGAGGGAACAGATGACTCGAACTAAGATAAAGTCAGGCGAGGATTTCAAGGTGACATCAGGGACATTTGAAAGAGAGCAGCTTAATGCAGTGTTGGGAGACAGCCACCAGATGGCGCCCACGCGCTGTCCTCAGCTGCCTTGCCGGAGCCCGGTGAAAAATGAATCAGCAACCCAGAGGGGAAGCTCCTGTCACAATCCTGACTCACGTCACTAGGAATAAATATTCAGTAATGAGCTATTAACCTTTATGGTTCCCTAAGGGGAAGTGGGGAGGGGACATGCTAAATACGCTTCTATAAAGCTGGGCAGGATCCTCCTAAACTGCAGAGAAATGCATCATCCCAGGATGTTTCTAGGACGGAAGCTCCATCATAGGACTCCAGAGAAGGCCTGGGCAAGCGTTGCGGAAGAAGAAGCGTTCTAGCTTGTTTTCCCTTTCGGTGTGGTGATTGTGGAGTTCTGCAGGCCAACCCTTGGCGTAAGGAGAAGAGAAAGAAGGCAAGTTTGAATCGAGCAGGTGGCAGACATCGGTCTGTAGGCTGAAGGAACCATTCAGTCCAAGACTGCTGATCCTTGTTTTCTGTTCTTCATAGCCATGTCTGTTTCTTGAGTTCCTTCTTGCACCTCACAGCTATATGAAGAACCATTTTCCAATTAAGGATGGTTTAGTATCACCCAGTCATTGCTATTCTGCCCTATGTATGCAACAGATAAGCAACTCAGCCTCCAGACATCTGGAATCAAAATAATATCCTGCAACTTTGTACGTTTCTAGCCGAAATCAAATCCTGGAGATTGCCTTTCCAGATAGGAGCCGAGATAAATATTTGGGTCACTGGGGGTTGCTGAGAAAAGAGCAGTTCCTTTTCATTTGCTCAGCCCTGGGAAAGGAGAGCCAGCCTTTTCCTGTGTGGGGGAGCAAAATGCTTACCCAGAGTTACGAGGGGTAGATGAACTCAGCACACTTGTACTGCCTAGTCCAGCTAAAAGGAAGCCTTCTCCACTGCTTGGTCCAGAAAAGGCTAAGAAGCAAGTCTTTCACTCTTCAGGCTGCCCATGTCAGCAGGAAGGAGATGTTTACCTTGCCTGGGAGCTTATGGTTTCTCTTAGAAGGCAGGGATGAGAACGAATATCCATTACATTCAAAATCTGTACAGATCTGTACATTCGCATTCAAATCAAATGTTTGTTACATCTGAGGACTGATATCTGAGTGTGAAGCAAAGGCTTTTGTGCTTTTGTTCAAAGCTTCATTATATTTGCAGACCTGGGGAGGCAGCAAAGTGGCTGCATGGTCACACCTGCAGTGGATCACAAGCAGATTTAAAGCAGATCCAAAGCAGATTTGGAATGTACTTGAAGAACTGAGAGTGGATTCAAAGCAGATTCCGAGGGGATTTGGAGGTGCAACTGGTGGCACGGATTCAAACAGCATTCAAAGAACATTCACAGCAGATACAAATCCTACCACATTCAAAGTGGCTCTATTCGAATGAATGTGAATTTTGTTTACATTCGCTTTGCTGCAAATCAAACACACACACACACAATATCATACACATCCCAGTTTGGTCTAGTGGTTAGGGAGCTGAATTCTTATCTGGGAATACAGGGTTTGATTCCACACTCCTCCACAAAGCCAGCTGGGTGACCTTGGGCTAGTCACAGCTCTCTTCTGAGCTTTCACAGCCCCACCTACCTCACAGGGTGTTCTGTTGTGGGGAGAAGAACAGAAAGCTTGTCAGCTGCTTTGAGTCCCCTTACATGGGTGAGAAAAGTGGGGTATAAAAGTCAACTCCTCTTCTTCTTCCTTTAGAAGCATAACTTCCAAAGGGCTTGAGAATTTGGTGGCTACACCTGAATGTTTTGGTCACCTCTGGCTACGAGCTGAGAGTTTTTTTTCAAGGCCTATGCAACACACGTATGCATAACACACAGGCAAGACAGGAGTGTAGAGGGACAAAGCAGCTTCATCTAAGTGACCATGAGCGAGCAGCAAGACAAGCATTGGCAGATCCCACCTGGAAAAGATGAGCGATAAAGGCACAAGCTGAATCCGGTAAGAAGGGAAAAAAGAAACTTAAGTGGTACAGATCACAGGGACACCATGTGCCCTTGGATGCCATGCTTCCCATCCTTTAAGTGAGAATAAATTCCCATAGGTGTCGTCCCCATGGGCTCCAATTACCTCGCTGCTGATTCGTGGCATTTTCAATCCATATTGTAGTTTGGATTAAGACGTCCCCATGCGGTGGTTGAGAGCGCAGGTTCAGTTCGAATTCACCCATCCCCAGGCAAGTGCAATAAACCCTGCCATTGGGGAAACCGCATCCTTTTTTCTCCACCCCCTTTGCCCTGATTGGAAGCTTTTAGCGGACGTGCGCACGTCTGCATGACAGCAAGCACAGATGTGTGCTTGGAGAAGGAGGGCTCAGGGGCTGGAGGGATCCTCCCTCCCCTTTCACCCTTGAAGCAAGACAGCCAGCCAGAGAATGAGAGGGGAGCCAGACAACCGACCTAAAATGTTGTCTGACAGTGAGGGGCAGCTTTTGCTTCCCAGCGCCACTAAGCTCAGATTGCCAGCCTGGCTGGCAAGGAGCTAATTAATATGCACCTCTTTCTAAGGCAAGGAGCTAATTTATATGCACCTCTTTCTAAGGCTTGAAGGCAACAGGTAGCTTGAATCCTTTAGTTCTCGGTTCTGCAGCCCGGTGAGTGCTCGTGTCTGTGCATGCATGCCTGTGGGTGGCTGAGAGAAAGCAAATGACAGCAATTTGACCCCCGCATCACTTCTCTTCAGCACAATTTAAGCGAGCAGATCAGGAACGGCTAGCACAGATGAAACCCCGCCTGCTAATGACAGGATCGCCAACCTCCTCCCTCAATAATCCGGGAGTGTCCCCAGGAATCAGAATTAATACGTGCTTGCCTCCTAATTCACTGTGAAAATAGTTGGAAAGGGTTTTTTTGTTTGTTTCGGTTTTGAGGATTTTGTCCCTCATGTAGCCTGAATTAGGGTTTTGCATGGGGACTCTCGGAGGCGAACTCACTTTCACCTTGCAGTATCCTTGCCATGGGGACACGGACAAAGACTCCGGGATAGTTCTGGAAACTATAAAATCCATGTGTGTTTCTCTCTCTATGGGCAGAGGGACCATTTTCATTAGGAAGATATTAATGACGAAAGAGTTAAATATTTCACCTCCTTTGCTATAGTCCCAGTAGCAGCTATTTCCTTCCTCTGCAGTGATGTGTGGAAAAGAGAAACCCAATTAGCAGGCATAAAGGAAATGCCACATGGAAAATAATAGGTTAAAGTGAATACCCACTGAAGAGATATGACCTATCGAGAAGAAGATGGCTAGAAATATCAAACTGGGTTTACCTAGCAACTGCATTATCTTCACCTACAAACTGCACAGCTATTCTATTGTACTGAAAAATCAGGGTGGTCTATATTCAGGAAAAAAACCTATGTGGAATGAAAGCATCCAGTGTTACAGAGGTTCCCCAAGATCAGTGAACAAAGCATAGCTTTTCCTCTGTAAATTCCCCGTGACAAAGCAGCCACAGAGCAGGGAAGCATCAGAAAGGCTACCAGCTTAATCCTTTTACTTCTGCAGCCCAGGTTGTCATCATTCAGTCCAGAATCATGAAGCCATTTTTACTGATCTATAACCAAAAGTACAGTCAGGGAGCAAACCCTGCAAAGCACAGTTATGCCGTTCATTTCATAGTATTCTATAACAAAATGTTTGGGCGGGTATGTCAAACTGACACACCATTTTGGAAGCATGGCTCCTAGACTGCTGACAGGAACAGCTGGCCTGACGTACATCCCTTCAGGCTTAAAAAGAGTTGCACTGGCTGCCAATTTGCTACTGAGCCCAATTCAAGGCGTTAACTTTGACTGAAAAGGCCCTAAATGACTTGGGCTCCAAATATCTAGAGGAACACCTTCTTCCATATTGACATGCCCGCGCCCTAAGATCTGGAGTGGAAGCCCTCCTGGTTGTACCACCACTCACAACAGCAAAAAGGGTGGGCATCCAGAATACGGCCTTTCCAGTGGTGGCTCCCAGACTGTGGGATGGTCTCCGTCCTGTGCTGCGTGAGGCACCTTCACTCTATGTGTTTAGATGAGCTGCGAAGATGGACCTCTTTATCCTGGCCTTTGGCTAAGTAAAGGAACAGCCTTTTCCTCCCCACATTGCCATGTTTCAAATATGTTTAATATGTTATTGGTTTTAATGTGTTTATATTATATGTTGTAACCCGCCCTGCAACCCTTGGGTATTGGGCAGGATAAAAATGTAAATGAAAAAATAAAATAAACTCCTAGTTATGTTAATTTTTTTTCCTACCTTCAGATTTGCCGTTACTCAGAACCCTCTCTTGGCTTTCTCTTATTTCCTGCATTCTTGCTGTCCTTTACCTTCCCCTAAATCATTCTGCCCATTACTGACTTTCTGGGAATAGGTGTGTGACTCCTTCTAAGTCAGCAGTTCTCAACCTTCCTAATGCCGCGACCCCTTAATGGAGTTCTTCATGTTGTGGGATCCCCCAACCACGGGGGTGGGGCAGCTGGGAGGTGGGAAGGAAGGGCGGTGCGAGGCTCCTCACAAACCCTCTGAAAGGGTAATTCGACCCCCAAAGGGGTCCCGACCCCCAGGTTGAGAACCACTGGCCTACGTACTCCAGCATTTTTTATAAGGATACTCTGGAATATCTACAAATAGTGTAATATGTAAAGGACATCTGGATGCAGCTTAGGCCAGCCAAGGCATGTGCCTTTAGTTATAGGTCAGGACAGAAACAGAAAAAAAGATAGGAATAGAAATAAATAAATACAATTAGAAAAAGGATGAAAACATGAGGGCCTACACACTCTACCATCTCTGGGGATGCTTTTGAGCCACTCTATGAGCCATTCTATGAGAGAATACAACCTGAAATCATATGACTACAAGAAATGGGTTGGATCTATGGCCTATCAAGTCCAGCATCTTGTTCATACAGTGGGCAACATGTTGTGGATGACAACCCAACGACTATTAACGATAAGAATATACTGCCACGAGGAATCCTTTCATTCCAGGTGGGCTTTCAGATGTTCTTTTCTTTGTATATTCCATTGCTTTCCTCCTTCCCCTGGAAGACGCAGGAGCTATTTATACTTACCTGCACTACTAGACTGTTCCCATCACCTAGCCCCAAACCAAAGGGGAAAATGCTTCAGAACCATCTCTGGTGCAGACAGTCTGAACAAACACCGTCATGCAAACTCCATAGAACAAGCTGAAGATGCCAGATGCAGTTTCTGCTACTTGTTGCTGGAAAAAGCAGACGTTGCGGGGAAATGAGGCAAGACAGCACGCGATGCCAGCTGAACATGCTCAGTATATGCTGACTTGGCTCCCTTGTAGGGCTTTCCTCTCTCTCTTTTTTAACGTTTTCAACATCTCAGGTCTTTCCCAATGGCCTCTGGTATGCATGTGCTACTACTCTGGCTACAAAAGAATCCATTCTCAGAGCGTGTCTTTACTCCTACTTCATAGGATAATTATATCCTAACTTCTTTGAATAAAAGTCAAAGCAGGAAGAAAAACTTGATTTTGTTGCAGAAAATGAAAAGGAGGGAGCAACATATGATACGATGTCTAATGTTTACGCATCAGCCTTTCACCCTAGGGCAGTGGTTCTCAACCTGGGGGTCGGGACCCCTTTGGGGGTCGAATGACCCTTTCAGAGGGGTCGCAACGAGTCTCCCGCCGCCCTTCCCTCCCACCTCCCAGCTGCTCCGTCCCCGTGGTTGGGGGTCCCCACAGCATGAGGAACTCCATTAAGGGGTCGCGGCATTAGGAAGGTTGAGAACTGCTGCCCTAGGGACTGTGGCAGCTGATTCATAAGGGGAAAATGGGCAGCGACTAAAGGTGCTTCCAGACATGACTTAAAAATCATGATTTTCCTGGGATTATATACTCATGGTGATCCTCAAAGATCCCTGGGAAAGTGCACCAAAAATGCACTAGGCAGGCATTACAGAAAATCCAGCTCTGATGCCAGGTTTTCTATCATGGCGGATTACTCACCTTGTCTGTCATTTCCTCATGGAATTGCTGCACTTACACGAAAAGGGAGACGGACTGGCACCTCCTATATATGGGTACTTTTTCAAGAACAGTGACCACAAAGAAGCAGTAGTCCAGAGAAGAGGAGCCCTGCTGGATCAGGCCACAGCCCATCTATCCCAGAATCCTGTCTCACTTAATGGCCCACCAATTGCCGATGGGCATCTCAAGCAGAGACAAGAGTAAACCTTCTCCTGCTCTCGAATTCCAGCAAATTGCCTTAAAGGCATCCTGCTTGTCCCCCCCAGCCTGAAAGATGCACTTAGGCCTTCATTCTCATAGCCACTGATACATCTGTCATCCATAAATTTGTCTAACTCTACCTTAAAGCCATCTAGATTGGTAGCTGTCACCAGCTCTTCCGGCAGCAAATTCCATAGACCAATGACCCTCTCGGTGAAGAAATACTTCCCCTTGTTGGAACCGACTCTCCTACCCATCAACTTCATAAATGACCCCTGGTTCTAGTGTTGTGTGATAGAGAAAATAAATTTTCTCTATCCACCTTTTCTATACCGTGCATGATTTTATATACTTCAATCAGGTCCCCTCTTAAACAGCGTTTTTCCAGGCTGAAGAGGCCTAGACGTAAGGTAAAAGCCTGGAATTGCCCCTTGCAGAGAAACCAAGAGGTGACTGTGGGATCTAAATAAGATACCACTATTTTCCTATGGTCATCTTGAAGCATGCTACAACAGAGCTCAAAACCACTCCCCAATTTTCCTTCCTTCATTCTTCACTGAAGGATAGGCTGCACATACATAATGTTTAGTTGGAGCAGTGTAGAGATGGTTCAGCATGAACAGCACTTAAAAGCTGCCTGCAGATGGCAACAGGCAAAGCGGGATCTCAAAAAGATCCCACAATTATCTTGTCCTACCCTTTTGCAGATGCTGGAAGCAGCCTTCACATCTGTCGGGGGCTTTTGCAATCAGCCTGAGAAGGACGAACAGAATCCAGCCAAGTTCCTTTTGTTGTTTTTGGGTGTTTTTCCACTGTCACTAGAAGTACCCATTAAGTACCCATTAATGGGTACTAAAATGCCATTACGTACCCATTAATGGGTACTTTTAGTGACAGTGGAAAAACACCCCATAACTCACCTGGCAATCAGTCTGGTTGCAAAAGCACTGCTATAACAGGAAGCCTGTGGCTTTTCCTAGAATAGCAATATATTATGTTTTTAGGTGCTTAGATCAGGGCTATATTGGGAATGGTGGCATTCCTAGTATAGTACTGACAGGATCATAGGTTTTACTACATTACTGGAGGCATCCGAAGAATGTCGTACCTCCCTGTCGTAGCTCCACCTGTTCCGATCCCCGCTACCACTTCCTTGCCCTCTGCTCCAACAGCCACAATGTGCAACAGACGCAGCTGCTAAAATGGCGTCAGAAGGAAGCTTCCAGCTTCTCCTTTTCCTGGGGCAGAGATTTACCACAGCTTACATTAATTTCTTCACTTGTCTACCTTTGCTGACTTTTACTAAAATGCTGCTTGCATTCTTTGCCAAGAATCTAACAAGTGGAAAAAAAGAAGCATACAGTGGCTGTCACTGGAACTAATATGTTACACATTGTTTTTAAGGCTGAAAGTAACAGCTTTCTAGAGATAGTAGAGCCAGTTATCTCCTGCTAGACAGAGTCAAACGGAAGCTTTTTCTGGTTTGGGGAAGCAGGAGAAAGGAACGACATTTTCTTTCTCACTTTTCCTTTCCTCCACCCGCTGCTTCTTCTACTGTTCCCCACCCTGCCCATCTCCCCATTTTCCCCTTGGCTTTTGGCCTAAAGATTTAGGCATCATTTGAATGGAAAGCTATTAGCTCTGCCTTGTCACCCCATTTCCAGAGCACTAATAACTCATCCCAAGCTCCCTCTCTTGCACGCCGCTTGTCGACTCTAATAGCTTGATAGATCGGGCAGTTTGGCTTGCTCCTCTGCGTGCTGATTCAAGCACGAAGTTTTAATAATTAGCCACATAAATACAAGTCTGTATAACAACCACGTGAGAGTGCACGGGTAAGGCTCTGCTGAAACAGCAAAGGCCGTGCAAGTCGCCGGCAGAACTTTCAGGGGAACATGCCTTGCGTCTAAAACCAAAAGATTATGGCTTCGTTGCAATACGGGTCCTGCAAAATAAGATTCCGCAAGCGAAGAAGATTCAGGGCTGGAATCCCAAGTCCCGCATGACAGTGGGTAAGATCATTTGCAGAGCTGTACATTCATTATTTGAATCTACAGTGCTGTAGACTTTAGGAGAAGCCCCTCTGAGCTTTCAGCTTGGCACCATCCTGCTGATCCGGGCACAGGAAGATTTCCTTGAAAGAAGATGCTGCAGCTCAGTGATACAGGCTGTAAATGTATAAAGGCCCAGGTGCAATCCCTGGTGGCCCCTTCAGCTAAAAGACCTCATTTATTAAAGCTGTTAAATGGCTTAGAAAGAGATTCCTGGAAGGTAATACCAAGCAACTGAGCCAATAGTCTGACAAGGTTATTAGATATTGCCATTTCATAGGAAGCTGTCCTTTCCCCCTCTTCGATAGAAGAAAAACAACCACAAACTCGGCAGGACCCCCACTGGCACTGAGTTCATCTTCTCCAGTGATGAGGACTACCACACGGAGCTTCATGGTTTGTAGGCTGCTGGACTGATGTGCAATTCCAAGATTGTCATCTGAATACCTACTAAAAGGAGATAACATGCCTGCAAGTGTGAACCAGCTTTCCAATGTAATTTCCTTTAATCCAATCTGATGTACCGTCCCTATGTTCTATAACTGATTCAGCCTTCTAAAGAGCCAAGCAATGGAGACACGATTCTCTTTAATTCTGAGTTGGATAGTGGCAGGGTTCACTGATGTACTATGGACTGCTCCAGTCCGTTCAGTGAAATGAGCCTTTAAGCCAAAACAGTATAAAATCTATAGCCCAAACTAATTAAAAATTGCGATGAATGGCTTAATTCTATCATTTATCACGCGTTATATAAAATGTCAGGTTAGATGCAGACAAAGATCCTTTCATGTACAGGAAACATTTCTTACCTGCGTGTTGATCCGGATGGCTCCAATGGAGGGAATTTCGAAGTAATAACCTTAGAAAGGTAAAGAAAAGCAAACAAATGCAATTTAGGATAGCATTTTTTCAATGTGAAAGCCCTCTTGATAATCCACATGCCTGACCACAGGCAATTTAAAGTTCTGGTGCAGCTTAGGCCCTGTCCCCAAAAGACTTATTAGCCCCTCTCGGCTTCCTCTGCCGTCACTCTGTTATAGCTGACTTTAAAAGTCCCCTCCACTTCTGGAATAAGCGTCCCCATGGTAGCCGCGATCTAAACGGACTTTCCGTCCCCAAGGAAGCCTGTTTCCTTTCCCCGCATCTCCCCCCCCACCCCCTCTCTTGTTAAAAGGAAAAATAGCCAGATCTCCGTCTCCTGAAACGGCTTCCCGCCCCTAGCAAAGGCAGATGATCGCTCATTCATTCACTTTCAGCACTTACTTTCACTCAGTTCTCTGTTAGAAAAGGCTTTCTGCCCCAGCAAAGTCAGCGGCTGCAGCCATCGGCAGCGTGATCCTTCGCTCATTCTCTTTTAAGGCTTTCACAGATCACTGATAACAATGTTGCAATTCTGAGCAATTCTGGCTCTTTTTACAAAGGAAAGGAAGCAAACCTGCTGCATTTCTCAGATGCGTGAATGCTTTTTGGCTGTGTGTGCAGGCAAGCAATCCCCGCCCCTTTTGCCACGGAGCGTCCTCAAGGCAGATATAGCGAGCAAAACCCGCGAATCGCCGAAAGAGCGCTGGAACTCTTCTTTAAAGTGCACGTATTTTATCGCGGGTGTCTCACTTTCCTAAGCTCCCTAAGCGCTTTGTAAAGCCTGGCATGGGGCCGCTCAGAGGCAAAAGAAGAGTTCCAGCAGACTTTCAATTGCATGGGGACAGGGCCTCAGTATATATTCCAAGTTCCTTCACTATTTTGGGGCCGCATCCACACAAAAGTGGCTCAGAGGAGGCTTAGAGATGGCAGCATACAGGTATTAGTCAAGGATGTGCATGAAGCCAATTTTCCCCATTCAATTCGATGTCAATCGAATGGGGGAATATTTGGTTTTGTGTGAATACCCCCCTGTGAATGTGTGTGGGGGGGCTTTGGCATTGCGCATGAACATCTGAAGGGAACCTTCCCATCTCACCCCTCTCTCTCATCTGCTGCTGCTGCCACCACCATCCCCAAATCACAGCAATATATGTGTGCATCCTTTGTGCTAGTGTGTTAATCTCTAATCTTTTTTCACTTTTGTACCCTCTGGCAGCCTACATCCAAAACTGTAACTTTTGTTATTTCATATTTATATCTTGGAACTGTAAGGCCCCATTCCCATAGGGTGAGGTTAATCCAAATTAAAAGTCCCTGAGGACCAAATACACATTCTGGCTGTTCCCACACGTTACTGATAAAACGGACTAAATTTGAATTTCCTTGTTCCCATTGAAAACGGTTCTCATCCTTGGCATGGAGAAACAGTACCTTTCTCTCTCTCCTCCCCTCTGTAAGTACCCCTCTCACTCAGCTCACTGATTGGATTTGCACCCATCCTTCAAATCATGACTTAGCTGGGGCAGGAAGTCCTAGCTCTACCCATCAGTCCCATCCACTCCCCTGTTACCACAAACAATTGCTATGACAGAAAGCATTCGCTGGGGGCTGCTCCCCTCTTTGCACCACAGTCCAATAATGCAACAGTGCAAGTGCTGCTGGTTTTGGGAAGCTATATTTGCTCAGCTGGTTCCGTGGGTCTCCTTCCCCCTGAAAGGCAGCAAGACTGATGGTTTCTCCTCTGCTGGGAGACCAGAAAGTGTGGTGACACTTTGGGTGCATTGATCATGTATGTATGCCCAGATCGCCGGGTGGTGACCCATCCACTTGAGGGGAAAGGATTTCTGAGAGGGTTCGTCTTTATTGCTATGGCACTGGTGAGTTCCACCACTCCCTTCCACATTCTGTGTGGCTGTGAAAGAGCACTGCTGCAGGGTTTCCAATCTGAGTGCGACCCCCCCCCCAAAGCACCAACCCTGCAGTGACTTTCTGGGATCCCTGTTGGTCCTCCCTCATGCCATTCCTTTGGTTGTATCTTTCTACTCCAGTCTTAAGCACCAACCCTGCATGGCGGTCTGGTCTAGGGCCACAGTTACACCTTGTCCTTTAAATCTGCTTCAGGAAGGCAGCCATATGCAAGGAGGTTTTGCAAGCAGGGTGTAATGGCAGAGAGCCCAGGGAAAAGGGTGGAACCTCAGATGAAATCAACACTTATAAGTGGATAAGAAGAAACAGAGAGAATGCCCCTAAAAGTACAGTTTCCTCCCCCAAGAGTCCACTTTGCTGTTGTGGAAAATAAAATGGATCTGATCTTCAGAACAGAACTAAGACCTCTTTTAATCCACATATAGATAGTGCTTTTCAGGTGCTTTAGTCCACAAAATATACTGATGCTTTGAAAACCATGGGAACATTGAGGGCTCAAAATGGTCTCTAGACTCATTATATGCTCTTTGGGAACAGAGCCTGTCTTTTTCTGCTATTATCCACCCTCGCCCACCCTTGAACACTTAAATGCCCTGGCTAGTCCCCTTGGGGATGTGTACCCAGAGCTGGGAATCACTGAAGGGCAGAAATGTACTTCCAAAATACTTTCTTGGCCTTCTAATACAGATCACAGGTGGAATGGAAACCACATGCCACCACCTCTAAGGCTGTGGTGACACCTTCACTTTAAACCTTCTTTGGTCCATCTTCAGGTCTGACTGCTCA
>MTQE01000401.1:25416502-25450891 GCA_014337955.1 Aspidoscelis marmoratus
CAAGTCATTTAGGGCCTTATAAGTCAAACTTAACACCTTGAATTGGGCTCAGTAGTGGTTTGGCAGCCAGTGCAACTCTTTTAGAACTGGCGTAATGTGCATCCGGCTAGCTGTTTTGGTCAGCAACCTTGCGGCTGCATTCTGCACTAGCTGCAACTTCCGAACCGTCATCAAGGGCAGCCCCATGTAGAGCACATTACAGTAGTCCAATCTAGAGGTTACCAGAGCATGGAAAACTGTGGCCAAGTCATCTCTGTCCAGAAAAGGCTTCAGTTGACTGAATGTCTGAATTAGTGGATTATATAGAATCTGGCTGATATAGATCTGGTTTTTAGGACTTTGGGGTGGCCTTACTTTGGTGCACTAACCTCCATCCCTTCACCAACCTAAATAAAATATTCCTTTTTGACGCTGAGTTTTCTACTTAGTGATTCTTATGCCTCATTCAATTATGTGACCTTTTTATTTTGGTTGTTTAAAGCGGAAGCCCGCAATAACCCAGCAGCTGGATATTCCTTTTGCAGTATCTGACTGTATTCATTTCCCTTTGGTTCAGGGGCTCCCACTGTTTTCAGTGCATCTCCTCTCTACCTGTGATGTCACAAGTGCTTTTGAGATGCCTTTGATGGCAGAAGCAGAGGCCTGGGGTGCGAGCAGCCGCAGGGCCTGACAAAGTCCTCAATAAACAAAGACGTTCCTCCTCCTAATGCCATTGAGAACAAAGAGCATAGGGAGGGAGCAGCTGAGAACAGAGCCTTCACCTGGTGGGGCAGGTATAAAATATGTTTCCAAAAGGTCACCGAGCATATGGAGAAAAGGGAATTAAAAGCTGCCTTTCTTCCTGTTCTCACCAGAGATTATAACTAAACCCAAACAGAAACTTGAACTTGCTGGATCTGGGATGCAATCCTAAGATTGCCATAGCAGTGGGCAGAACACATCTATAAGATTATTCAGTCCAACTGATGGTCACACGGCCACCTATTGAAGCGCCCATATAAGCAACAGTGTTGGTGCGCACTTCACGGGCAAGGTGAGAACTGCGAGGAAGTGGTTCCGGTGGCCCACTGGCTGTGAGAAGATGATTGTCCTCCCCACTGGACAGGGCAGGGGAAGGGAGGCTCCTACCCTTTGACCTCACCTAATCTATTCACACTGGGCTGGGCTCGGGCTTCTGTATTACATTTGTGGTCCATGGACATTTGGGGAACTGGGACATACCTCACAGATACTTCAAACCTGTCTAATATTGAGGAGTTAGAGATGAGAAGCCAGACATTGCCATGGTAGTTCAGCAGCCACGGTAACACAGTCATGCCCACTCGCCATGCTGCACCTAGAAGAGACTGCGAAACCACCTCCCCAGGAGCAACCCAGCCATTTCTCTGGGGTGGCTGCGGCGTGGACCAGTGAGGAGATAGAACTGGTTCGGTTGGCAGGTATGAAAAGGCCCTTAGAGGAAGGTTTGTATATCTTTGTACTGGAAGAGACTACAGCAGCCAATCCACCAGTTGAGAAAACATCTGGTCCTGAGGCCAAGCAGGGTGGGACTGATACCGGCTGACCATCTTTACAGTCATCCAGTTTGTCATCAATGAAGAGAAAATTCAAAGTAAATAGGAAAATTTTCAGCAATAAGAAACGGAGAGAAAAATTGGAACTGAAGAGCTCAAGTGCTGGCTTTTTGCTGTTCCCGGTTCCCTCCCACACCATTTTCCTTTTGTTTCTTGTCTCTTTAGACTGTAAGCCTGAGGGCAGGGACCGGTCTAAGATTAATATAATATTGTAACCCGCCCTGAGACCTTCGGGTACAGGGCGGGATAGAAATACAAACAAACAAACAAACAAACAAACAAGTACTTACCAAAACCCGTTTTAAAAAACATAATGAGGCAAATTAGGGTTACATGTTACTACTTTCATTTTTATTTTTAATACTACCGTACTAGGCTTGAGAGGCCACCATTTTTAGAGCAAGAATTAGTATTCTCTATTCCGACAGAGGCACAGGATTTGCAAGGAGGAAGGGAAAATAAACATCCCAAATTTGGGGGTTGGTTATAAACAACTGGAATAACATTGGTGCTAGAGGGAATTTTAAAAATTATTTTGGTAAAATTCTGTGATAAAGTCCCTTCTTCTCTCAACTACTGTGGCCAAATTCAAGGTCCCTAAAAGCTGCTGTACCATTTTAAAATTCTAGTCAGGACCTTATCACCTGTATTTAGCCACAACATTAAGCTTAAGCCTCATAACATCACGGTGCCTGAATCCTATGATGCGTCTTCCAGGAAATGACATTCTGCAGTGGGAGAGGTAGAGTATAATTCTTCTAAATAAATTAATAAAAGCAATCCAGCTGGGGTCGGTGTGTGTGATTACTCTGGGATAAGGGCAGTTTATACTCTTGGTCAGATGAAAAGGCAGTTCTGCTGGTTTTTTGTTTAGACCAGCGAACGTGACACTTCTGTGCTCCAGGCTCTTTTTAAAAATCACTTTAAACATCCTGGATTTGAACCCCCAGATTAAGAATGGATCTTAGGTGAAGCCTGGTAATCCTTTGCTTAGAACAAATTTAATCATGTTAAGCTGAAGAGCCAGGAAGCAGTGGAGCTTTTTGGTGTAGAAATTTCCCAAGCCTTGTCAACAAAGTTTTGAAATCAGACTGATAATTGCTTCTGACATTACATTATTTGTTCTGAGGAAGAAGGCAAAAAAAAAAAAAAAAAGTGTGGTCAAAAACTGGCAGCCGCTACATGTCTGTCTGATGTGAGCCTATGACACATATCTAACAATGCTCAAGGAAATGTCTCTTCAGAAGTTCTTCCACTGGGTTTAAAATAATTCAAAACACTTGCATGCACTGAATAATGCTCCATGAAGGCTGCTGCTGCTTGCTTGCCCTGCTGTGGACCCATGAAGATATTATTTAAAAGAAGAATTGATGGTAACATTTAAATTACAATGAGCATTAGCTCCTACATGAGCAGTTGATTTGAAGTCACTATTCACAGGTGATGATGGACAGGGCAAGGAATGAAACCAGATGAAGGAGAGAAACAGGAATTTGGGCATGAATGACCAAGTCTGTTTTCATTGGCTAGGACAAAAGGAAGATGGATTACTGCAAGCCCAGAGGTTCACAGGCCTCTGCCATCTGCTGACAGATACAGGAGAAAGAAAGAAAAGCCAACGCTGCTAGTCGAAAGGGCAGGTGAGGCAATCTCAGATAAATGAGAGGCAGAGACTAGGTTTTCAGATACAGAGGAAGGTGAATTGGATTAAAGGAAAAGGAACTACTGGCAGGTGGGAATAGCAGGACTGGATGGCTATAAGGTAAAGGCAGCTTTTGCCATGCTGGTTTCAGAAAATAAGGCCAGGTTCTTTTAAACAGGGTTCTTAAAAATCTGCAGTGAGGTCTGGTTTTTTGCGTTCCCACTGCTAGCTTATAATGTGAACTTACTCTCCATTCTTCAGTGCCCTGCAGGTGGGCGGCTCGCCTCTCTCCTCCCCTCAGCAGACCCCCCCCCCCAATGCAACCAGCAACTGGACAATGTCAAACCCTGATTTCATTGGGGTGAGCAATTCAAACCCCACCTTCTATATAAACTTTCCCCAGCAGAAGATCATGGAGTCCTTTGGCAGCAGGAGGGAGGGACAGGCAGGCTTTTACAAAGGAGTCGACAATGGAGCTTTGCACTGAATTGCTACAGCAGGTCAGTGTGAAATGGCAGGGACTGGGAAGGAATGAAGGGGGCAGAGCAGGCAGGCTTTTATGCAAGAGACGACACTTTACAACCTCAGGTGGGAAGCCAAAAATCTTTGTAAAATCAGACACTTGACTGACTTCCCGCTACATGGTGTGATTCCTTGTTACAGGCTGATCTCCTGTTAGAAAGTACTGCCGGCTCTGTTCAGTTTTTACCACCTTCCCCTCCCCTTTCAACCAGTGGTAGATTTCCTTAGCCCATAATGAAGAGCTAGGGGAAGAGGGAGGAAACCATGCCTTCTCATTGGGTCAGGGAAAACTGAGAACACCCCTAAAGCATGGTTCCCTTTTCCCGAAAACCGCATGCATTCCCATTTGCTAAACAGTGTGGAGTATTTCTAAATCCAACAGCGACACCTCTTTTGATCTGAATATAGATAATTCACATTTTGGGACCTTTAATCCTCAGAAACTGTGGGTTCTTTTAAAATGTTGGGAATGGTGAGCACTCAAAATGGTCTCAAAGTTCTTTAAATCTTGAACAGTTATGCACCCTAAGAGAAAAAACAGGATACACGGGGACACCATGGCCGTTGGTGGAAAAGAATGCTAACTTTGAAGCTGAAGCACAAGGAAGCCTCCATTTGTGTTACATGAAGGCTTGAGTAGCAATAAGGCAGAAAGAGATGCAGCAAGACAAATCATTCCAATTCCGAGTGGCTTTTAAGTGGTGCGACTTTTATTGGATATGCTGCTGATTTACTGCCCCATTGCTGCTTTATTGTGGCTGTGAGAATTAGTTTTCACTTTAAATTTTAAAATACTGCTTTTCTTTGAATGCTGTGACTTAAGAAGTTTTAATAAACTTGTTCCACTTTAGTACTTCATATTACTGTACCTGAAACGAAAAGGCTCTGCACTACTTCTCACCTTTGCTTCCCTGGGACACTGCCTTAAGGAAGTGAAGATCAGGGATGGAGCAGGCATTTCACATTTCTAACACCTATCCACCCCAAATTTATCTGACACTTTGCTGAGTGCTGAGTATGTATGCATGCCACTGTACTAGGAGTGATCTCCGTGCCATAGTAATGGCCATGAACCCCGGCCACTGCTGTGGTAACTGGACAGAACGGTGCATAACCGTAGTTGCGCAGCCCCCATGTACCCTTTGCATGGAAGCAATGTGAAGGGTGCATGTCAGAACATGCTGGCAGCATCCTAGACACTGCTAGCATAGCCGCAGAGCACTCGACAGCGCCCCACAGCTATTCTGGGCCAAGGAATGGTTCCCCATGCTTGGAGCCACTTCTGTCTGTGCAGTGGAGAGGCTCCAAATGGGAGCATCCCAGGACCTCTCCTTTCACCTAATTGTAAAAGGAAAGCATGTGAGCCTCTTTGACCTGACAGACATGCATGGGAAGCCCTGTACTGCCTCTCTTCTGGGGGTAAGAACTGTGAGGTGGATCCACCTGTGCAATTGTATGCACTAATACAATTTACTTATTTATTTTATAACATCTGTATACTGCTTTCCATTAAAATAGCATCTCAAAACAACTAACTAAACATGGGCTGTGGCCACGTCTTCCTGAAATAATCCGTCTTATTAAGAAGCCAAATTCAAAATGCATTAACTATGATCACCTCCAATACCTGATAATCCATCCTCAATCTATCCTCCATTTGTGTCGCTATGCTTATAACTCTCTGTTCCTGTCCTGAGATTCCTTTAGGGGACTTTTCTAGTTCCATCCATCTCCACTGTCACAACAACTTCTGCACTCTGATAGGACAACAGTTCTGTGACTCAACAGCATGTAATCACACACTGGGTGAAAGAAAAGCAGATTCATGTAGTATCCACCCACTATAGCCTGGTTCTGCCCCCTTTAGTCCAGTGATCACATTAAAAACAAAACAAAACAAAACTGAAAGCAGACTAACACTCTATAATGCCTTGAGACCTGTAAAAATCAGGACACAGGAAAGTACTGTCGAAGGGAGGAAAGTCCACAAATAAAACGGATTGGACTAGGGGTGTGCATGAATTCAATTTTTGGGATTCGATTTGAATGCAATTCAATTCGAATCTTTAAAATTTGAATTTACCCAAATTTGATTTGAATTAATCAAATTTCGAATCTATACGTTCAAATTTTCAATTCGAATTTGCACTTACAAATGTCAACAACATTCATATGTGCCCGTACGCATCGTTAATTATCCCAGATCTGTACAAATGCATACGGGTGCGGGAAAGATGCATACATCCAAGTACGTATCGTGTATGTACCTGTACACATACCAATGTCCGGATAATTCGAACAGATAAATCTGAAAATTCAAAATTTGTTCGAATGTTTAAATTCAAATTTATACCCATTCAATTTGAATTTGAATGTTGAATTTGATTGAATTTTGAATGTCTTCAATATTTGTGCACATCCTAGGTTGGACTAAAAAGGTGTGAGCAGTGGGAAGCAAAGATGAACTGAAGAAAGATTAAAGTAAAGAGGTGACCACAGCCACGGAGTATAAAAACAACTTAGCTGGTTCTTCTTAGTTTTTTAAAGCTGCTGTTTTTATGTCACTATAATTCTTCTGTTTGGTGAGAGACTGAAGATGATAGTTCTTTTATAGTTGTTTATTACAAGAATGATTAATGTTTGTGATTCTTGGCTGTTTTGCACCAGGAAAGAGGAATTCCTTCAGAGCTAAACTTTCAGAGATAGTAATGCAGACAGAGGGGGCAATGAATCACATCTAGCCTTAGAATTGGAGGCTCCTTTCTCTTATTTTTATATTCTGTATGTTGGTTGGGTTAATGCCCAACAGTAGGGATGTGGTGTATAAATACTTATAAACATAAACATGCAATTCTATATTTTTATCTAGATATAATTAGAGATAATATGCTAAGAGTGGGAATGTTTTTTTTCTCCTTCTGTGCTGCAGCTGTGCAAAATATTCAGCCAAATGAGAACATTTGCTCTTGTAGAAACCTCTATTTCATCTATTTCATTATTTATATTTTAAAACATATTTTTCTGTGGAAGACTTTATACTGGGTATATAGAGATAGTAATGCTCTCTGAAGACTCCATGGCAGCCTTGGGCCCTAGTAGCCATCAGACAAGCAAAGGCAATGGTATTCATGGCTTTTGAACCCAAAGATCATCTCCTTTGTTAAATGATTACACAAACTTCCAACAAAAGGATAACCAGAACGATCAAGGGGATGCAATACCTTTCTTTTGAAATTAGGCTGCAGCATCTAGGCCTCTTCAATCTTGTAATAAAGGGATTAAGAGGTGACCTGACTCCATGGTATGGAAAAGGTGGATTACACAACACTAGAACCAGGGGGCGTGCTATGAAGCTGATTGGTGGAAGAGTTAGGACTGACAAGGGGATTTTTTTTTAACCCAGGGCTCATCAGTCTATGGAATTTACCACGAGAAGAAATGGTGAAAGCAAGGGTTAGACAAATTTGTGGAGGTCAGATGTATCAAAGGTTACTAGGATGGGATGGAACAACCTGCCCTGTCCTCTTACATTCTTATAGATAAATTAATGGAGGACAGGTGTATCAATGGCTACCAGGACTGGAGACACACGCAGGATGCTTGTAAAAGCCATTTGCAAGGAACCAAGAGCAGGTGAAGGTTTCCCCTTTGTCTTCTGCTCGAGATGCCCAATTGGTGGACCACTGTGTGAGACAACATGCTGAACAAGAGGAGCTGTAGCCTGATTCAGCAGGGCTCCTCTTGTGTCTTTATGATATTTTGACCGATAACAATATTTGGAACCATAAAACACAAAACCTAAGACTATTTTTTTCAGTGCTGTCCACAACATGTTATCCTCATCATATTGGCAGATATCAGATTGAAATATTTTAATTATCCATTTAATCTGGATTACTTCTACCACCTCATTTCCAATAATCTAGTAAGTAAAAATAATTTGCTTTTCATTTGTCACCCAACCACTTGTGGGCAAGCCTAAACATCCAGCCTTTTTATTTTGTTCTTTAGGTTTAGAAGGAATGAATTGTTTCAGATTTTTTTTCTCAGCTGAGATGAACAATTCCAGAATAAGGAATAGTGGCCAGCACCATTTTCATTACATACTGTGAAACTAAGGCTGTGGTCATACTTAAGGTTTAATCCATTTTCAGAGTGAGAGAATACATCAGCAGAGTGACAAGCTGTTTTCTTTCACGCCCAGTTCCCACTCATGCCTCTTCAAATGGTTTTAAAATGAAACAAACAAACAAAAAAAGCAATTCAGACACGGATTCTAGCAGTCCCCACTTCCGTGGCTTTAAATCACTTTAAATTACTATCAACCCCTCTGCTATCCCCACCCAAAACAGTTCAGAATCACATTAGGGAAAGGGAATCTTTTCTTCCCCCGTATTGCCAGCCAGTGCCCCACCCCCTGCCTGCCGACTGGATCCTGCAATGACGTGGAGGAGGGTGGGGAATTGCAGCTCCCCCTCTCCTCTCCCCTCCCCTCCCGCTTTTGCAAAAGATGTCCTGCTAGTCCTGAGCATACACATGCACACACAAACACAAACACCCCTTCCTCCCCTTTGCTCTCTTCCCCTCCCCACTGCCAGCAGCACTGGCTGGTACACACACACACACACACACACACGCATGCACGCACGTAAACTCAGGACTGGTGCTTTTTCACTTCTCCATGAATGAAGAGAAGTGAAAAAGCAGCAGCAGCAGAGAGAGAGCTGCATGTGAGTGTGCTTCCTGGCAAGGAGAAAGCAAGGGGAAGTGTAAAATGAAACTTTGTTATCTTATCAGTGTGAAGTGTGGAGTGGGTGAATTGCCACATCTTATCAGGCTGAATTGTTACTTCTCTGCTGAATATGGATCTGGTGCTTTAACACATCTGGCAAGGGGCTGCTCCCTGCGCAGGGTGAAAGCCCACCCGTTTCATGACATATTTGCTTCAATACTGCTGTAGCATTCCCACAGCAATAAAGAAGAAGCGTTTTAAAAGTAAAAATGGAAAAAAAAACCACTTGAAAAACAGGTGTTTATTTATTCCTTTTTTAAGCCAAATAATCCTCAAAATACCCTTGAAATGGATTGGTAATGGGGACACAGAGAATCCAAACCATTTCTAAACCATTTTAAAATGCCAATGGGAACTGGGCCTCAGTATTAACCCAGAAAATTCACCTTGGGGATGGATAATTTGGAAAGAAAATGAATGGGCACTTTGCTAATGTGTTCTCTCTCACTGAAGGTGGACTGAAACTTAGGTGTGACACACCATAATTAATAATAGCTGAGACCCACTGACTCAGGAGGGGAAATGTGGTATCTTGCCCCTAAGCCTTGGAAAACAGAAATGCTTCTCTCCCTTTCGCTGCCAAAGGATGCGTCTCTTTCTTGATCTGGAAGTAATTTTGCTTCTGAGAGACTCCCTACCTTTGTTAGCACATGCCATCCACTGGAGGGGAGTGACATCATAGTTATGCTGTCCAACAGAAAAGGTGAATACTCGGACCTGTGAAAAGAACAACAGGGCTTATTAGAATTGCCCCTCATTTAGCCCACTGGGTTCACCGACATAAATATCTCATAGAATCATAGAGTTGGAAGGGACTTCTAGGATCATTGAGTCCAACCCCCTGCTCAATGTAGGATTTCCTAAACCATCCCAGACAGATGTAGGTTCAGCCTCTACTTGAAGACCTCCAGTGAAGGAATGCTAACCACCTCCCATGGCAACCTATTCCACTGACTGATCTCAAACGTACACACATGTAAAACATACAGAAATATCCAGCTTTTGCCACAGCTGGAGAAACTCAAGTTAAGGCACAGTACAAAAAATGTTTTGGGAGCAGCTGTGACTTGGTGATAATGCAAGCAGCCTGGAAAGCAGAGGGCTGCTGGTTCAATCTCCAGTCTCTCCCCAGAAGTAGGCCATGACAAACCGCTTCTGTATCTCTGCCACGAAAACTGCATAGAAGTACCCATACAATAAATCTGGAGTTGGCCAAGACTCGGGGGTACCCAGTATTCATGCATACAGATGGCTCTGTGTGGTGGTGGCAGTTCCTGTCAGACAGAAGTCCCCCAACTCCAAAGCAAGACCAACAAAGGCACATGCAAGAAGGAACTGAAAGTCTCATATTGCATATGGTGTTGGTGGGCTGCACCCAAGTGGCTGGCAATAGGTGGAAATCCAAGACATAGTGGAGAGTTTAGGACTTTGCCAGGGACGCCAGTGTTGCTGTGCAAAACCAGATTATTGTAAATAGTGCACCATGGGGAATGTGAAACAGCAGTATGGCTTGATGAATTTTGTATGTAATTTGCAGCCTGCTGCTTGCAAGCTCAATTTCTGATCATTGTCTGTATAGCAGCAGTACCTTGGAAAATATGTTAGACCACACCGTGTTTAATTAGTAAGGCAGAAATTATTTAATTGTAAATTTGTACCCTGCATTTTCCATAAGCTCAAGGTGGCTCAGAACACTAAATTAAGGGTCAGTGCTTATAACTGTTGAGAGGGAGCTGTGGAAAGAATGTACCATAATACACAGCAGCACATGTTGGCTCCCACTTTGTCGCTCCCTGACTCTGTGCTTCAGTTGCTGTTCGGCATATTTGAACAGCGATGGTTAATCTGTTTTGGTACAAGGACTGCATTTGCTGTTTTTCACGTTCCATGGGATAGATTCCAACAGTAGGTGTGACTGGGATCAATTCACATTCTCACAGGAATTCCTACATTTGCAGCACACAGATGCAGATCAGCTGATATTAACGGATAGATGTGATGACCAGGAAGAAGGTAATAGGCATCCCCACGAAAGTGCTGCATTTGGGGTGGGGGGGAAGGCTCAACTTGCAGGCTTCATACAAAACAAACTAGGCAGAGTGAAAACTAACAAGATGATCCAACCACATTTCTGCATTCTTGGCATCTAGCTGCAAAGATCTGCTTTATTTGCAGTGGTATATTAACAAGAACGTCAGAGAAACTGGAGGAGAGCAGGATGCGGGATATTCCCTCCTTGAGACTGCACCCTCTCCTAGAAATCTTTTTCTTGGAATCCATGGGGTTCTGGAAAGTTTCACCTGATTTCTTTCTTCCCCTGCCCATTCGTTGCCCCCCTTCTCTACCCTGAACCCAAACTGCTTGAAACGTTTGGCTTATATTGGTAGATACACGTAATCCTGATGGGAGCCCTACAAAATGTAGTGGCGTATGAACAGAGTGCCCTTTCCCCAATATGTACAGAATCTGAAAGGAAGTTCTGTCCACCTCCTTTTCTGGCACTTCAAGGTCAGTGCAGGTAATGAAAACAGTGCCAGCATGTTAGACGGCCCATTAAAGGGGCAGTGACTCAGTGCGAAAGCAGACAGCCAGGAAGATCAACTGTCTAAATAGCTCACATCAAATGAGGCGGAATCCAGCCATAAAGCATGAGTTAGCCACTTCCCCCTGTCCCTGCTAGCAGAGGAGATGCTGGCAACACAGCTGGTTCCCTAGCTACTTGGTCCCATTTCCTGACTCGTTTATAATATTCCAGATGCAAAGACCTGGGCAGCTTGATGCTGTCTTCAATCTGTTATTGGACTTGTGCACAGGATTCTAATTGAAAATGATCATCACAGTTTTAGCGAGAGAACAACAGGCATGATATGCACATGTTTCTAGCACAGTCCTAGCCTATCTGAGTTGACAGCCATTTTATGCAATGAAATCATGTCTAAGTCAAACTAGTTTTTGCGCTTATCTGAGACATCCCAGAATATAAGAACATCAGAGGATCCCTGCTGGATCAGGTCACAGTCCATCTAGTCCAGCATCCTGTCTCACACAGTGGCCCAGCAATTGCTTTTGGTCATCTCTAGCAGAAGACAAAAGAAAAACCTTCACCTGTTCTCAGTTCCCTGCAAATGGGCTTTAGAGGCATCCTTCATGTCTCTACTACCTGAAGGCAGTATCTAGGCATCCATCCTGGTAGCCACTGATACACCTGTCCTCGATGAATTTATCTATAAGAACGTAAGAGGACAGGGCAGGTTGTTCCATCCCAGGATATGCAACTTGTCCTAAAAATGGATTGAGTTGCTTCTGGCACAGGACAAGGCTGTCCATGTTGGAACAGACTGTCTTCCTACACCAGCCCCCACACTAGCTCTGAAGTTCATGCCAGCTTCAGAGCTGACAAAAAGGTGCCTCCAAATGTTCTGCAAGTCAGAAACAAATGTTCCTGGCCTTCAGAGCTCCTAAGAAGGGGGTATTTTGGTGGTCTGCTCATTGCACCATGGAGGTGTACTGTCCACACACTTCTGTCAACAGTAAATGTTGAAGTCTACCAATAAACTGAATGAGACCATTCTGGGCACTCCAGCCTGGTCCATCCCTAGCCTCCATCTGAGGGGGAGGTGGGAGCTTCCCTATCTGACACCAGCATGTGGAAAGGAGGCCCATAAATGCTTTCCTATCCTCTGCTAAGAGCACATGAGGAAAAGGCCAAAACTGAAGCTGCAAATTAGGACCATGGCTTACTGTGGAATATACGAATAGGAATTGCAACCTTCTGGGCACCATTTTGTTCAAACTGATATTTTCTGGAAGCTAGCAGAATTGGATAGATTTTACACATAGATATTTCCCTCTTCCTGATTTCAGGAAGAATAAAGGTGGAAAGGGTGCTAGAAATAAATGTTGTTGTTGTTGTTATTATTATTATTATTATCAACCTTTACAAGTTCAATTGGTTTTCTCCTGAATCAGAAATGCATGCAAGACTTTTGCAGTGGTTAAAAACAATGTTTAAAGTTTTAATTATTTTTAATTTTTTTTCTTAACAAAAATACCAAAGCAACTAAAAATGCAAAAATTAGACATAAAACACCGTTCTCGGGGTAAAACATGAATATTTCTGCTTTCCCTTAAATATCATTTTAGCCTCCTTAAAAGCCCCCCTCTTTTTGCTGGGTTTCCAAAAGAAATCCAATCAAGTGTCCGCCAAATCTCTCTGTAGAATAAGCTTTATAAGAAAGAGGCCACCACTGAAAAGGCCCTGTCTCTGGTCAGTACCTAGATCAGTGGTTCCCAAAGTTGTCTGGGCTACGACCCATCTAATATAAGTTTACCAACTCGGGACCCACCTCTAGGAAATTTAACCGTTACCAATATGAATAAAGGACTTTTCAAATAAAGTTTTAATACAATTTTTTTATTACTTAATTAAATAATTACATCAAAAAAGTTATTTCTAATATGGTTAAATTTCCTAGAGGTGGGTCCCGACCCACAGTTTGGGAAACCCTGACCTAGATGACTTCAGAAAGAGAAGGGAAGGGTCACAGAGAAAGGTCTCAGACCATGAGTGGATTACACGGGTGAAGGGATTTCAGCAGTTACTGAACAGGTTTTAAAGCCCAAGATCAGCACTTCGAACTGAATGCAGAAATTTATTAGAAGCCTTGGTCTCTCTTCTGAGTTTCTAAAATCTTTGCTACAACATGTTGCAAAGCTCCAGTTTACAAAATACTTTAGAGCAATCTCATGTAAGGCAAACATTGGCTCATAATATGCCCAGCCATATCTGAAATTTAAAGGGTTATCATTACTGAAGAAAGAGAATTCCCCCACCACCCTAAGTAGCAACACAGATGAGATCATCTTGGGAATTCAAAATGTTAGATCTTATGAGTGAGAGGTGAGTTGCGGTTCCTGTTTGATAACTAGCAACACTTATTAAAATGGTAGAATTTATTCTGACTCTTAGTGTTCCATATCAGAAAGAGATTGCCATTCTGTTGAGGAATTTCCCCATGGAAGAATCCACTGCACAAGGCAACTAAGAGCATTACGGCGTGAAATCATGCAACTTATTGACTCCTGAGAAGCTGAAAAAAGGAACAGTATATGTGGTCATTTCTCTGATGTCATAGAACTGTCAGAGAGCACAAATTTCACAGGTGAACAAACACATTTAAGGTCCTGTGCCAGCAGATGAGAAGCAGAATTTAGTTCTTCTATTTTCCCTGGTGTGCTTCATTTAGGCCACTTCCAGATGGCACCCGGATATCCTGCTAGGATGTGATGATGCAGTAAATCCTTCCTCTGCAATTACTGCATTTTAGTTAGATAGTGCTGCACCTAGTGCTGTCTTTGCACAAGTTAGTGACACATACTGACACATGGATGCCTGTTTCTGCCTCCACGCACGTGCAGTGGATGAAGCTATGATGTTGGCTTCATCCAGAAGTTTACTAAAAAGTAGGGATGTGCACAAATATCCATAACATTCAAAGTAGATTCAAGGAGGATTTGACCCTTTCAGAGTGTATATGTTATGGGATATGTATGGTATACATAAGCATTCGTACTGGACATTAGTAGGAATTCGTATGGAACATTTGTATTGAATAGAATCCTACCACATCCGAAGGGGATCTGTTCAAACGAATATGAGTTTTCTTACCTTCGATTCAATACAAATCGAATGAAAAAAAAAAAAACCCATTCATGCACATTCCTACTACAAAGCATTATTGTTGGAAAACCCATGACCAGTGCTGGGTTTTTCAGCAATGGTTTCTAATGCTTATTAGGGTGGAAATAGTGGTGCTGTACTGTGTTAGGGTCTTGATGGGGCCCTAATTCACATGACCCTGCCAGAGTAATGTGCTGATACAGGCAAGATGGGAAGTGGAATGTCCACAAATAAAATGGATAGAAATGAAAAGGTGTGGACATGGTGATCAGAAAGCAGATTGAATAATGTTTAAAGTAAACTTTATAAATCCATGATGTTTGCAAAGTACTGGTTCATATAAAATTCATTTCAAGACATCTTTACCAGGCTATGCTTCCTACTCACATTTAGCATCAACCAAAGCTTGGATTTTGAAAAGCGAGCACGCCTTGAGGAAAATCAGCATTCAACCCAAGACATAAACTGTTAGGATGCAGTCTGAACACTCACTGTCTTGTTGGGCCAGTTATATTTCTCAAACACATCCTGTACGCGGTCTTCTCCTCCATCAGTGAACATCATGATCATTTTATTGCAATTGGCTCTTGTGATGTTGGACTGCAAATGAAAAACAGATACTTGAGTGAGTACTTCTGCTTAAAAAAAAAAGGATTATGGGAAGAGAATGCCAAGTAAGCCTATACACTGAAAATTCTCTGGGTAAATAAAGTACTGGTTGCCAACATCCTTGGTGTTTTCATTTCGCTCAGCTTAATGACTTGATATGATGGTGCATGTAAGTGCATGCGTGCTACCAACGAGCCAGTTTGGTCTAGTGGTTAGGGAGCAGGGCTCTTATCTGGGAATATGGGGTTCGATTCCGCCCTCCCCCATGAAGCCAGTTGGGTGACCTTGGGCTAGTCACAGCTCTCTTCTGAGCTCTCACAGCCCCACCTACCTCACAGGGTGCTCTGTTGTGGGAAGAAGAATAGAAAAGCTTTGTCAGTCGCTTTGAGTCCCCTTAAATGGGTGAGAAAAGCATTTTTGTGATGCCTGCATATGGGTATTAGACTGATGCTAAATACCTAGAAGTGTGCATCCCTGCCACCATGCACGCACACTTATCAGTTTTTGCTTTCATGCGTGTATAGCAGATGGCACAACCACCACCACTCCATTCACAAGGTGAGTAAAAACCAGTGCTGGGTTTTCCAGCAGTGGTTTTCAGTGCTTTTTTTTCTGGGGGGTGGGGAAGTGGGGCTATGATGGGGTTGCCACAGATACGTGTGGCAACCCCACTATAGCAATGTCATATTGCTGTTATGTTCCCCCCCTCTCCATTTGGACATAAAGGGCAATTCCACACTTGCTGGGAGACTGAACCAGCAAGTGTTCTAGGAGCTTCACTTCTGCACACTGGCGCAGGCTAAGGGAGGCCCTGTCTGCTGCTAATGTGCTCCATCTGTCCAGGATGAAGCATAGACCACACTAGGAAGCTCAAAATGGTGATCTGGTCCAGTCTATCAATAGAGCTCTTTAAAGATGTCTACTGATGTTAGGGGGTGGTAGACCATACCATGGAGATGTGCATACAGCACATCTCTGTGATCAAGTATATCACAGATCCCATAGCACTGGTGCAACAAAGTGCACTGCCACAATGGGCTGGTGTGAGTTTTGGAGATGATGTGGGGGCTGGAATGGAACTGGCCTTCCCAATACAGGAGGCCTTATTCCACGCCAGGAGCCATTTGTCCTAACTGGGTCTGGTCTATGTGGTCCAGTTTACTGAAGAGAACTGTGAAAAGGCTCAAAGCAAAACAAACAAACAAAAATGTTATACATGTCAGGAAATGCATGATGTGCTTGACTTTTCAGTACTGAAGTGATATCTTTTGGCAGAGAAATCCCCAAGTAGAATACAGCTATCAGACCCCAGGTGCATCAAAACTAAAGGGAAATTTAAAATGCAAAACTGAAAGAAAGAAACAGTGCCTATTGTCTCCCTATCTATCCATTTATAGCTCCCTCTGTGTATCTACATACAAATGTTTCCACACACCAGTGCACCATTGTATGCACACCTGTACTGGAAATCTAACATGCCTGGGCTATAGTTTTTCCTCTCTCTGCAATCCCCACACTGAGTCCGAGAGACTGGCAGTGAAGGATCTGTTTTCTTTAGCTGCTTCTCCAGGGGTGAAAATGGTATAGATGAACAGGGGGAAGGAGGGGCTGTCGGGACAGAAATTATGTTGTGGCTATTACCGTTCAGCGATTAATAGAACTATTCATCTTTATTTGGCCCAATGTCACTGAAGCCCGTGGAGTCTGCGCCCTCTCATATGGGATACACTAACTTTTTAATGAAATGGAAGAGGCAGCTGCTCCCATTGAAGCTTAACTACCAGCCTCTGACGCCTTCCATTTGTCTGGAGACGAGATGCTGCCCAATGCTGACTCCAGCCCTGCTCTTTGGACACAAAGACTGCATGCAGTGCAAAAGAGAAACAGACTCTGTTTTAGGGATGTGCACAAATGCTTTTTTCTATTTGATTTATACTGAACCGAATGCAAGAAAATTCATATTCATTCAACTGGTTCCCCTTTGAATATGGTGGGATTCGAATTGGATACGAACGTTCAGTCCCATACGAATCCCATACAAATCCCATACAAATCTTCATATGAATGTATCAAAACATTCAGTTCAAATATGAATGTCAATCTTCAAATGTTCCAACATTCGATTCGAATACAAATTTCCGAATTTCACCAAATTCGTACGAATTTCGAGTGTTACGAATATTTGTGCACGCCCCTACTCTATTTGCTACTTTGCGGTGTTGTGTTACTGGTTCAGATGTACGAGCAATTATTATTATTATTATTATTATTATTATTATTATTATTATTATTATTATTATTATTATTATTATTATTATTATTATTATTAGTATTAGTATTAGTATTAGTATTAGTATTAGTATTAGTAGTAGTAGTAGTAGTAGTAGTAGTAGTAGTAGTAGTAGTAGTAGTAGTAGTAGTAGTAGTTTATTTCTACAGCGCTGTCCATTAAAGCTGTTTCCAGAGTATTGGTTATGAAGATTTTTTGTACTGTTTCAGTAACACTGGACTTGGAGTATAAAAAGTATAATGGCTAGAGCAGCATTCTCTGATACGGTGCCCTCCACATGTTGGACTACATCACTAACCACACATGCTGGAACTGTTGCGGGATGTATTTTAGCTAAAGGGGACCTTGGCCATTCTGGACTTCCCTTTCTTGGCTTGGATCAGAGCATTCTATGCTGATCTGATCTAAGGAATCTTCCCTAGGTGTGGACGGATTTGCCCTTGGACTGGAACAAGGCCCCTGTGCCAGCTTTCAAGCTTGTGTGAGCTTTGGAGCAGACTCTGAAGACTCTGACAAGCATGGAGCCCCCAGAGAACCAATTTCATCAGTCCTGGCCCCCATGTTGTCTAACTAGCAGTTTGATAATGCTGATAGGGCAACACTCCAGATTATCACTTGCTAGTGAGATATTCAGCTGGTGTCTCAAGCCAGCCTATGAGCAAGCTAATTAAAAGCCTTTACTCATCACTAAAGGAGAATAATTGGCTATGTACACCAAGGCCTTTCCAAGCTTAGTTTTGGCCCAGGTCAGCAAAGGGTCTAGAGGCCTTCCCTCTGCACACTAGTGTGTTTATAGGGAGGCCATGCCCCTACTCGCCTGCTGGAAAATGGCCACCTGTGCTGGGATACCAGTAGACCTGTCTTAAGAGGTCTGCTGGTGATCTATCAGTTGCTAAACTTGCCCAGGAGGCATGAGGAAGGGAGCACACCTCCACTGGCCAGTTTAGCAGGAGAACTCATTTCAGTGGTGCACAAAATTGTGCTGCCAAAATGGGTCCAAGGTCTCCAGACTAGGAACTTTAGCTCCTAGCCATCACAGAACCCAGAAGCTGGCTCCAAAGGTTGCACAATTTTTGAAGCCAGTGCAGGGGTGTCCTGGAACAGCTTTCCAAGTGGGGAGTAACTTAATGGCTGGAACTACTCCATTCTGGCCTAGTTCTGCTGGCCTTGGCCAGTATGGTAAGTGCAGAAAGAGCTCAAATTATTTTAACCCCCCCCCCAAAAAAAAACCCTTGAGAACAAAAGGGGAGAGAAGCAAAAAGCACTAAACCATACTCTAAGCCCCAAAGTAAACTTTAAGCTTAAAACAGGAGTAAGAGACCATCCTGCTTATAAAGTAGTGATAAAGTAGAGCTCCTAGGAAGTGATCCTTACATTCAGAGAAGTGCAGGAGGAAGAAGAAAGAACAGCCACTTTCTCCTCCCCCTCCTCATTTGCATTAACGGGAAGTACCTAGAAGTGCTTCTTGAAGTGCCCTTTTTAATGTACTACACCTGGGAGGGGAACAGCAGCATTGACAAGGACTCTACAGAAGTCTCTCCTTCAGGCATCCATGACTCCACTGTTCCGCACCAGTTTTTCTGTTCAGAACTATGTGTGAAGTTGGGCCGCCCAGCAGATTATCATTCCCAAATCCACTGTGAGGTGCAGATCCAGGGGTGTTGGAGATACCCCCAAAGTCAATGAAAAGAAAGGACTGCCTTTGAGGTAAGGTGTGCTGGAAAGGTGACTTAATTAAGGCTGATTGCTGCCCTTGATAGTGAGTTCAGCATATGCAATATGTAGAAAAAGTGTAGTGTCCACATGGGTGCCCTGCTCTTCTTCCTTTGTGTCGACATGAGCACCACTGTAGTGCTTCAGTAGCAATGCAGGATCAAGAGCTCTGTAGAGCCCTATCCCCTGCTTGCCATCACAGCTCGAGGAGACTCACTCATCTCCTCGGTGGTATTCCATTTCAAAGAATACAGGAAATGGGGAGACTGTGGCATGTGAACAGCGTGCCTCAGTATGGAGAATAGTACTACAAGCAAAGTGCTGTTCTTAGTGCAATGGGGGTGCTTTGCTGCAGTGCTTGCAGCGCTTCCTCCCCTACTGAACAGATTCTACCACACACCAAAAGACAGGTCCTAAGAACCATTTCTGATTACTCTTCTTCAGCTGCCTGAGGAGGCAGTTTGCATAGGTAGTTTTGGGACAAGAGAGAGGTTCATTCCCCGTGGTCCTGTGATTACAGTGCATTTTTAAACAAGATATAGGAGATAAAAACATACTTCTTTTAATGCCATGCAAAATTTGGCTGTCAAAGTCTCATCCCTGCCCAATACCCGCCTCTATGTTCAATTTTGAATCCCTGTAACTCTTTAAGATCATGGGTCTGTTCCTACTTGGCTTTTTTTCTGTAATATATCCCAGAATAGGGGCCCGCTGTCCACAGTGAAGGCTACAGAAGGCCCCAAGTGAGGCCTGCCAGAGTCTGCATTAGCATGTGGACAACAGATAGGGGTCTGAGATATATTCTAGAATATGGGCAAGTGCGAACAGGCCCCATCTTTTAAGATCCATGCTTACATTTTGCAGTTGTTCAAAGGCATATTCAAAGCCAGCCTTGTAGTCAGTGGTTCCTTGAGCCTTCATTTCTTCCATTTTCTCTTTGAAGACTTTCTTGTTGCGGATATTTGCTTGGACGAGATGTGTGAAGCAGGACACAGGCTGCGCGTTTTGATTGAACTGGAAAGCAAGAGAGGGAGAATTGCAACATGTTGCTAAAACTGGGAAGACAATGCAAGGGCCACAGGTTGCCTTTGCTATCCCTACCTCCTATGGATCTATTATCTGCATAGCGAATAATGAAACCACAAGTGTTTGAGCACTACAGAATAAAGCGCTCGTGTTCCTATTAGTAAACTCAGCCATCTATGAGGGTAACAGAGAAAGCTAATTGGAGAGTTAAGCTAGGTCAGGAAGATATTGATACTTTTGGTATAAATCTTTGGTTGTCACAGCAGACGTCCGCACTTCCCCCTTAAAACGGTTTCTTGTTAGCTCAATCCATTGGGTCTTCCCAGCCTGACAAGGCAATTACAGATACACTGACAAAAGTCAACTTTGAAAATGCCTATAAACAGGGACTGAGGGCTGGTGGGGAGCAGTGTCCTTTTCCTCCAAGCTCCTAAGCTGTTTGGTAATGGCAATTTGCTGCACTTAGTACAATCACCTGTGAGGAGCTGCCTTGATACCATGAAGAAGGGGGGCAATTTTCTACCTTCAGAGCATAAGAGAGACAAATCAGTGGCACTTAGGCTATTCTGAGACCCCCTATGCCAGTGGCTTGCTGTCTTTCTGCTGTGACACTTGCTTTCAGTTTTTGTTTTTGTTTTACTGAAATCAGGCTGCATTATTTCTATTTCCTTATTTTGTACCCTTTTATTCTTTATTTTGGTGGGTTTTTTTCATTATTGTCACAATATTATTCATGAGCAAGTAACAAGATGTGATCACTTGCGGTAAAAAAGGCACCTTTGAGGCAGCCTAGAGATGGTTTGCATGGAGAAAGATTCACAGGACAGCCTGTTCTTACCCCCTGGACTAGACATTCTAGACTAGAAAAGGTGGATCAGGGATGGGATGAGAACATGAGAGCAACACACTACTGTCTTTAAAGTTGCTTTTTAAAGTAATATGTGAACACAAGTTCAGATTTATTATCTGTATTTCTATCCCGCCCTATACCTGAAGGTCTCAGGGTGGGTAATAACATTTAATATCAAGCATATACTAAAACAATGACAGTATATATGAAAACAGTAGCAGTGTCTGTAAAGTGGGAAGAGAGACACTATATTCCCATTTAACCAAAGGCCAATGTGTCTTCACCATCTTCCTAAACATACACAGTGTAGATGGTAGAGGCACGTCAAGGGGGAGACTATTCCATAGCCTAGGGGCCATCACTGAGAAGGCCCTCTCCTGGGTGCCCACCCCTTTTACTACTGAGGGTGGTGGGACAACGAGGAGGGCCTCCCCTCCAGATATTAAGGCACGGGCAGACAGATATTTGGGGCCCAAGGCATTCAGGGCCTTATAGGTTAACACCTTGAACTGGGCTCAGTAGCAAATTGGCAGCCAATGTAACTCTTTTCAGACTGGTGTGATGTGTGTCCAGCCAGCTGTCCCAGTCAGCAATCTTGCAGCTGCATTCTGCACCAGCTACAGCTTCCAAATCATCTTCAAGGGCAGCCCCATGTAAAGCGCATTACAATAGTCTAGTCTGGAGGTTACCAGAGCATGGATAGTTGTGGCCAAACCATCTCTGTCCAAAAAGGGCTTCAGCTGACGCACCAGCCATAGTTGGGAATAGGCACTCTTGGCCACAGCTTCCACCTGAGCTTCAGTGCAGAGTCCAAGAGCACCCCCAAATTCTGCACCTGTCCCTTACAGGGCATTACAACCCCATCGAGGACAGGGTGTCTCCCAACTACCTGGGCCTGAGACCAGTGACACCCAGCATCTCTGTCTTGTCTGGATTCAATTTCAATTTATTGGCCCCCATCCAGCCCATTACTGCTTCCAGACACCTATCAAGCACATCAACTCCCTCTCCCGATTCAGATGCCACAGAGATAAAATGGGGTGTCATCTGCATACTGATAACAGCTCACTCCAAATCTCCTGATGACTTCTCCCAGCAGCTTCATATAGATTTTAAAGAGCATGGGAGATAAGAATGACCCTGCAAGTTTCCAGGATGTCAAGTCAGAATCTCCCACTACCACTCTCTGAGATCAGCCATGGGATAGGAATGTTCCTAAACTCCATAGCCTTTCCAAAAGGATACCATGGTCGATGGTATCAAAGGCCACTGAGAGGTCCAGGAGAACCAACAGGGTTGTACTCCTCTCTTCTGGAGAAGGTCATCAACCAAGGTGACCAACACAGCTTCTGTATCATAACCATGCCTTAAGCCAGATTGAAATGAGTCTAAATCAGTGGTTCTCAACCTGGGGGTCGGGACCCCTTTGGGGGTTGAACTACCCTTTCAGAGGGGTCACAACAAGTCTCCTGCCGCCCTTCCCTCCCACTTCCCAACTTCTCTACCCCTGTGGTTGGGGGTCTCCACAACATGAGGAACTCCATTAAGGGGTCGCGGCATTAGGAAGGTTGAGAACCGCTGGTCTAGATAATCAGCTTCCTCCAAGCATGCCTGCAGTTGGGCAGCCATGGCTCATGCTATGGTTAGTCTGGCTCAGCATGGTCTGGATTACTTAACACTGGATAGCCCATGCCATGTGAAAACAGGGCATCTTTCTGTCTCCTTATTCAACAGGCCTCCTCCTCTCAGCTCTCCGCTATCTATACAGACATTCTTTACTTTCTTCTTCACCAGAATTCTGAGATACGCAGCATAAAGTTGATGAACCAGTTGTCTGTTGAATTAGGCATGGTGACTATGAGTTCTAAAGGTTACCAAAGAACCAAAACACTGACAAAGATATTTGGGCTTTCTTATGTGAAAATAATGTCATTTAACTGTTTGGTTTTGGGAATGTAAAGGCCAAACAAGGTCATATCTCAGAAGTTAAGCATCGCCAGGCCTAATTAATGCTTGGATAGGAGAATTAGGTACTATAGACCACATAGGAGAGATGAAGTTATCTCAGAAGACAACAGTTCTGTATTACTGCCAGAAGAGTAAAGAAATCTTATCTTCCTTACTGAAGGTCAGGGCCTTCTTGCTCAAAGGGCTTAACGGAGCCCCTTTATTTCCAAGGGTACAAACTGTGTAGGAGTGTGTTGGCGTTAAAGGTCTGATGTGATTTCCCCACTAACCTTTGCAGTGTGTGACTGACAACAGAATGAATTTGTTGAAAAAGAAAACCATGAGTTGCTGAACATCTCAAGGCATGCCTTCTGAAGGGCATTTCAGTGCCTTATCACAAGGTCACAGGCCTAGCTAAACGGGCGTGCTGTGCTAAGCTTGTGTAAGGAGAGGGCAGACTTCTCAGAGAATCTGGCCAGGCGGGTGATGCGAGAAAGCACTGATTTTTTGCTTATGGCTTAGTTCGCTGGAAAAATGGAACATTCATTTAGGAGGCAGTGATCCAGCAAAAGTAACGAGGCTAGACTCGTTAATTAGCATAGCCTTAGCACAGGCATGTTCCTTGCCAGGCGCACAGCACAGGCAGAACTCTTCATTTTCTTCCTGATATGCCTTCCTTTAGGCTTGTGGGAAAATAAAGTTACTAAACTTTTTTTTTAATCAGTGAAGATGAATGGATCTTATTTAAGGCAAGCTTCAAATTAACCAGGACATAAGTCTCTTGCTGGAATTGCATTGGAACAAAGTGATGCTAAAGAAAGATGGAAATTCTCTATGGAGATAACCAAAGCCATCCTCATTTGGTGTGGTTTTAGGCAAGACAGAGTGAGGCATGCGTCCACACAGACAAACAAGGATATGTCACCTGGGGCTCTTTCTCCTCTGTTTTCTCCCTCTCCACACTGCCTTTCCCCACCATGAGTCTCTCTCTTGCGGTGTCCTGACCCACCCCATACAGGCTGCTGGGATGGGAAAGCGAAGCACCATCTATAGGAAAAAGCCTGGTGTTGCTTTGCTGATATTTACTGTACACAGAAACTCGACTGCATCAGACATGCTGAGGGAAGATTAATTGTAGCCTATATCCCGTCTCCCCTGCTGCTCAGCATTGCTGGAACAGCAAATCTTCCCTTCTGCTCAAAGGTCTCTTGCTGTCGCTTAAAGACTGCCGCTCGACATTCTTGTTGTTGAATGCCAAAAGGCTCGAGAGTAAAAACAACCAGGCCCTTTCGACATGAGCAACTTTCCTGAAAGCGAGGCACAGAATGAACTTTATCAAATGACACCTGTGTGGCTTAAAACAACTGAGCCCAAGTCTGTCTTCAAAGCAAGCTGTTGGGTTCTTGACACCCTGCAGACAACAACAGCTCACTACTGGTTTGCCTCGGCTTCTCCCCACTATCCATCACAATGGTGTAGAACAGGGCTGCACTTGGCTGGCTCTTTGAAGATTCTCCTAGTTTTGGACTAAGATGCACCAGCTAGTGCAATGGTGGCACCAAGGAAGGGTCCTCAGTGGATTATTTTGAGCATGGAGAAGGAAAGCACTTCCACAGCAAGCAGCTCTTTGAATTTCTATAAAATGGACTTACAGTTGAGAATTTTATTCCCATGTGTCTATGTAAACATCTAACTAGCCAAGTAACACTGTCAAATAGATGATACACCTGATCTGTGGCCAGCAATGCCATTCCTGAGAGACTTCTGGTCTGAAGGTCCAAAGCTTTTGTGGGTCTTGACACCCTTGCTGGGTGCTGCCAGGAGGTGGGGACAGACTTGCCTTGCACATAAGTGGAGAAACAGCACTTGAGTTGTCTGGTACTGATAAGGTGGTGGGGGCTGCTGGAAGATGTCCTTCAGGGCACCTCTGGATCCCACCCCACCTCCCTCAAAAACTGTCTGCAGCTGAAGTATGAAAGCTTCGCAGACTATTAGGAGAGATGTCATATGCCTAGTTTACTGGCAAAATTGCCAGATACCCCTATTTTAATAGTTTTCCCTCCAAAAGATGGGTAGAACTTTCTTAGCACTTCAGGATACACTAGACTGTAATGGATTGCTCTGTTTTTGAACTGGAACAAAACAACAGTCTATCAGGTCCTTATCTTACAGTAGTCTAGCCAGAGTTTATAAGACTTCCACTGATCTTTGTGGCAGTCCAGAAAAGAGACTTTCCAAATTCTAGGTCTAATCAGGTGCTCCTGCGAAGTCCACAAGACCACAAAAAACACTCTTTCAAATTCCTCTTCTCTGGAGACTCAAGTTTTTGAGTAACTGAGATAACCTTTGCCCAGAGACAAAAGTGTTTTGGGAAGTGAAATAACCTTTTCTGCATTCAGCCATCAAGGGTTGAGAGAAATGTAGGGATTTTCCTGACTTGAGTTGAGATTGTTTGAGTACGAAAAGAAGCTGTGAGGATTTCTTTCACAGTTTTCAATCTCGATGGCGAGTGACAGAAGTAATGTATCTCTTGCTTAAGCCTCAAGCCCTTGAGAGATGTTTTGTCCAGAAGCTTGGAGAAGACACAATAACCGGAAGAGACACGCATTTTCTATCACTATCCAGGTTGTGGTGTAAAATTGAAACAACCTTGCCTCCCTCCTGCTTGGTACCTGCCAGAGGACTTAGAGGGCAGAAGGGAAAGAGTTACAGCAAGACCAGACGGAGACTGTTGACATTTATCATCACTTGCAGAACTAGGGAAGTAAACATGCAGAAAGTACTCAGAAAACCCATGTATTTTTTTCCAGCTAATACAGAGAATGTTGTAGAAACAATTACTGAAGTGCTCCAAAACAATACAGGACTGTATTGTATAATGTATTGCCTTCTGATATGGAGAATGGCCCCACACTTCACCAAAAACGGAATAAACATACTGCAATCCACCCTTAGACACAGTGGCAGAAAGTGGGATATAAATCCAAAGAAACATTTGCAGAAATGTATATCATGCCAAGAAGAATTCTGAGGAGCCGATTTGTTAAAAACATCAAAAGAAATATTGATTTATTATTTGCATTTTTTATCCTGCCCTATAGCCAAAGGTCTCAGGGAAGGTTAGAACATTAAAAACCAAATATAAAAATGAACATACTAAAACAAAAACAATATATGAAAGTGGCGAGAAAAGGTTGTTTCCTTATTTAGCCATAGCCAGGGAAAAGAGGTGCGTCTTCACTGATTTCCTAAACTTGTAAAGTGAAGGTGCCTGATGTACCTTAGTGGGGAGACTATTCTACAGTCTGGGAGCCATCACTGAGAAGGCTCTATTCCAGGTGCCCACTCCTTTTGCTACTAAGGGCAGTGAGGTCTTCACATGCCCTAATAAACTGAATTGCTAAGAGTTCTTAAAGAACTCAGTTTTGAAATTGCTGATCTTCTAGCTAACGTATATAATCTTCTAAGATCTGGCTCTGTGCCTGAAGACTGGAGGATAGCAAATGTAACCCCAATCTTAAAAAAAACTATCCTGGGGAACTCCAGGAAACTACAGACCAGACAGCTTAACATCAGTTCCAGGTAAAATGATGTTAAGGATAAAATTAGTATGCATAGAAGAGAAAGAAACTGCAGAAAGAAAATCAGCATAGCTTCTGCAAAGATAAATCATGCTTTACTAACTTGTTAGAATTTTTTTTTAGTGTTAATAAGCATATGGATAATGGCGATCCAGTTTACATTGTCTATCTGGACTCAGAAAGCTTTTGACAAGATCCCTCATCAAAACTCCTGAAAAAAACCATCAGTCATGGAATAAGAGGGCAGGTTCTGCCCTAAATTGGTACCTAGCTAAAAATCAGGAAACAGCCGTAATAAATGGACAATTCCGAGAATGGAGGGAAGGTTCATTATTGGGACCTGTGCTTTTAAATTTATTCATAAATTATTTAGAAGAACGACTAAACAGTAAGATAGCAAAGTCTGCTGATGATGCCAAATTATTCAGGATAGCAAAAACTGAAAGATTATGAAGTGCTCTAGAGGGATCTCTTGGCATTGGGTGAGTGGGCAACAAAGTGAAAAATATGCTTCAGTCTTAGTAAGTGCCAAGTAATGAACATTAGGGCAAGAACCCCAATTACATCTAAACATTGATGGAAGCTAAGCTTTCTATGACAGACCAGGAAAGAGATCTTGGAATTCAGCTCAATGAAGATGCCAACCCAGTGTGAAGCAACAGTGGAAAAAAAATGCTAGAGGTAATTAAGACGGTTATAGAAAATAAATAGAAAAACATTCACTTTTGACTCTTTATAAATCTGTGGAGAGGCCACATTTGGAGTACTGTGTACAATCCTGGTCATCATACCTCAGAAAGGATATTGTGAAACTGGGAAAAGGGCAGAAAAGGGCAACCCTTACAAAATCAGACTGCAACATCTGGGCCTCTTCTGCCTTGAAACATGGCATTTGAGAAGTGACTTGATAGAAGTATGTAAGATCATGCATGGTGTGGCAAAGTTGGAGGGAGAAAATTCTTTTTTTAATCTCACAACACTAGAACCAGAGGGCATTCTATGAAGTTGATGGCTGGAGAGTTAGGATGGACAAGGGGGAGTATTGTCTATGGAATTTACTAGTCTATGGCTACTAGAATGAATATGTAGGCAATGCCACCAGGTTGGAGAAACAGGCAGGATGCCTCTAAAGGACATTTGTAGGGATTGAAGAGTAGGTAAAGGTTTGGGTTTGGCTTCTGCTTGTAATACCCATAAGCAATTCATGGGCCACTGTGTGAGACAGGATATTGGATTAGATGGGCTGTGGCCTGTGGGGCTCCTCTTATGTTCTTATGTTTTCTTATACAGGCCGATGCGCCCCTTCTGAGATAGACTTCATTGAAAATATATAAATATCTGTGAGGGACATAGATCTGATATTGAAAAAATAGCAACTGTTTCCACTAGGCTTCTTCTCAAGAATTCTTAGCCAAGAAGTTGCCATTCAGAGAAATCAAGACATCTGTTGTTTCACTGCTCTGTTGTTTTTAATCCTATTCTCCCTAGTTTGCTCTGGAATGATCAAATTAGCAGGTGGTAACCCACGAAAGTGGCATGTCATACATGGCTATTATCTCCCACCAAGCTCAAATTTAAGTAGATTTAGGAAGAAGCAGAAAACAAGAGTAAAGAAGTGTTTTTCAGGTAATGGCTTTCAGAAATGGGCAGATCTAGAACCAGAAGTCAGAACAGCCCTCCAAATCGAGAGATGCAAAAAGTGACACAGCTGAGAGTTTATAATAACTAATGATTATCAGTGTTTCTTCTTCCTGAAAATTCATTTCTTGAAACCAGAAAAAAAAACCTGATCCAGTACTTCAAATGTTTTAATAAACTCAACCAGAGCACACTTTCCCACACATAAACAGAGCTTGGGAGTATGGAATCACACAGTTGGAAGGGACCTCCAAGGATTTCAGGTCCAACCACCTGCTCAATGCAAAATTCACTAGACCATCTGGACAGATGGCATTTTAGTGTCTGCTTGCAGACTTCCAGTGAAGGGGAACTTACCACTTCATTAGTCCATCTGTTGCACTGACTGATAGCTCTTGCTCTCAGAAAGTTTTTTCCCCCTAATGTCTTACATTATCTACTTTCTTGATGTTCTATTCCCTTGATGTTCTGGTCCTGCCCTCTGGGGAAAGTGAAAATAGGTCCAATTCCCTCAGATATCCGAAAATAGCTATTGTATCCCCTTCAGTCTTCTCTTTTGTAGACTGAGCTCACCTAGGTCTGTTAAACATTCCCTATAGGAATGTTTGGTCTCCAGTCCTTTCACCATCTTGATAGTTTTCCTTTGAACTTGCTAAGCAGGGAGAACTAGCAGGAATTTTAGCAAGTTTGCTATTGGAACTGCTTGATCTCCATTGTTTTGGAAAAGATGTTTAGCAGTTTGTGTATGTCTGTACCTGGTACCTAAATGTAGACCCCATGGTCTGAGGGGGAGGGGATTGTATCTTAAGTCTACGCATTGGTCAGGAGAGAAGCTGGGTGTAGGTGCATTCTTCATTAGACAGACCAGAGTGAGTTTGGATTCCATTTGAAGAAAGCTAACCTGCTGAGAGCTCAAGAGCAAAGCTTGCAAATAGGGAAAGCCAAGGGTTTGGCAGGGATGCTAAAAAGGAAGTCTTTAATTCCCCTGTCCCACTGCAATGGTCCTTTCTTGTTGATCTCATAAACAGGGAAGTAGATTTTTACACACAGTGTCCCAGATCTTCTCAGTTGGGTTGAGATTCTTCATTATTGGGTCCTTTCTAAGAATGTGAATGAAATACAGAGTGTTGCCTCTATTTTTTTTCTTTTCTACAAGTTATATCAGGGGTATTATATGACAAGTGTTTATCAATTTGAATTTGTCTGAATTGAAGCCCTCCTGTAGGCATTACTGAAGTAGGAAGTTTTGTCTGCTCTTAGGAAGTAGAGGACTATGCATTTTGGTGGTGTGTTTTGGCACATCCCTGAATTATGCCTCCTCATTTGGGAACTGGGGTCTCTGGTCCACTGGTAGTCATGTTTAACTGTGGATCCCGGCATTCCCAAATAGGAGCAAATGGAGTATTCTGGGGGGGGGGGCATGGCCTCACAGATCTGCTGTCTTAATTTACAGATCTATGAGACTCAGAAGATAAATAAAGAAGCTCTTGATCATGATTGAGAGCCCATGCAGAAAGGGCTTAAAATATTCAATTTCCAGGAAAATACTGAGAACCAGAAATATGAATCCCAATGTAGAAAAGTGAGTTATAGAGCTTGGAGCCCCCAACTGAGCAAACTGGTTGCAGAGCTATTGGAAAAACAGCCAAACTATTGAAAGCACTAATTGGTGGAGAATAGATAAATAGGTTATCTTATCGTTTAGTATTGACACAACAGTCACTTTCTTTCCAGGGATATTCAATTTCAATTTGCAACTCCTTTATAAGTGGTGAATTTTTTTGGCTCTTTTCCCTTCTCTGCTATTGCTGGCTACCACCACAGTAATAAACCACACATGGCTTTTCTTGTGGTCAAGATACATATTTATTTGTTATTAGATATCCTGCAACATTTTGGCTTATTCATTTTCTATTGCTAGTTGTGGTTCTTTTTGCCTGTTGATATATTTTTTTACTGATGTCCCAATGGATTATAGTTGCCATTTTATCATTACTTTTTTAAAAAAAAAACAACAACCATCAGTTTGTGCTTTTTTATTGAAGCCACAGATTAGACGCTCCACTATTTTCTCTGTTTCTTTGTACAAGCAACATTTGCTGTTGACTTTCTTCAGGCCTGATCCTACTGACATTGATGCTGGCTTCTGTGCTATGGATATGAGAGCTTCTAACTTTTTCTTCTGTGCTAAATTTTTGTGCTACGAAATTTCTGTTGGACTCTATTAAAGAACTGGCCATGACATGCCTTATTTTTCCACTTATCTCTTCATTTTCAGCTGTTTCTTTCTACAGGCCACCTTTGTTTCACCACTCTTTAGTCAGTAGGTTTGCTTTACCAACTGTCTTTACCAGTTGTTCTTGACTACTCTTCATCCATTCCACTAATTCCCCCCCCTTTCCTTAATTGCTGGTTTGGCCTGAAATATTTCTCATTTGCCCTCAACTTTTGGAGAGATATAGCTTGTCAACATTACTATGGAGATGCAGAGCATAATTGATGTCCTTATTCTTCTCATTTTCTGATCCAATACATCTAGTTCTGCTTGGGTCTCACCTACACTTCCTGAACTGTATCTAAGGACAGAGATTGTACAGGTATTGATGGCCTTGATGGTGTTTCCACCATTCAGTTTAGATTTTAGGATATTTATCGCTTGTTGGGTTTATTCTGTCCTGGCACTTATTGCAGCTTGTCTGTGCTTGTTGTTATCTGCTTCAAGGATATCTCAATACTTATAACTTTTTTTATCATAGAATCATAGAATCATAGAATGGTAGAGTTGGAGGGGACCTCCTGGGTCATCGAGTCCAACCCCCTGCTCAAGGCAGGATCTCCTAAACCATCTCAGACAGATGGCTGTCCAGTCTCTGCTTGAAGACCTCCATCGAAGGGGAACCAACCACCTCCCGTGGCAGCCTGTTCCACTGGTTGATCACTCTTACTGTTAGAAATTTTTTCCTAACATCTAAACTAAATCTTTTCCCCTGCAGTTTCACCCCATTGTTTCTAGTCCTTCCTTGAGAGAGTGAGAACAGGGCTGATCCCTCTGCCTTGTGACAACCCTTGAGGTATTTGTAGACAGCTATCATGTCTCCTCTCAGTCTTCTTTTTGTTAGACTAAACATTCCTAGTTCCTTAAGCCGTTCCTCATAGGACATGGTTTGCAGACCGTTCACCATCTTGGTAGCTCTCCTTTGAACCTGCTCCAGCTTGTCAGCGTCTTTTTTAAACTGGGGTGACCAGAACTGGACACAGTACTCCAGATGAGGTCTGACCAAGGTAGAGTAGAGGGGGATAATAACTTCACGTGATCTGGACTGGTATGAATATCTTTATGCCTTTTCCATTTGGCAGTTTAATTCCTTCTGTGTTTAGTGTTTTTCCATGATTAATTACCATTGTCATACACTCATCTAATCCAGATTCCAATCCTATATATGTGGATTGTATTAATCAGAAATTCTACCCCTCATGCTGACTTTTCATACAGTGAGAGTTTTGGTAATGTCCTGGAAGCCTGTTTTCTTCAAAATCACTGACAGTGGCATCAGAGATATAATAAATAGTTACAGTGAGACTGAATCACCTTGAAATATATGTCTTTGGATGTTGACCTATCCTACCTCCTCACATTCACTATCAGCTCAGTCTTCCAGTCTCCCACTGTGTTCTTAATATCACTGTCACCATCAGCATTATTACTGCCTGAATCTATATTCCATGCTGTACTCTGGGGTCTGAGGTGGATTCCAACAGTCCAAGCTTTTGTTTGTTTCAACTTGGGACAAAACTCAAAAAGTCCTTAAGAGCTCTTAGAACTTCATTGGAACAATTAATTGTTTTGATAAGACACTCAGGGCACATCTCCATGGTCTCTTTTTGCTTCCCTCTTGTGTCGGATTTTAAAAATGCAGGTTGTAATTCGTAATAAAGCATCCCCCTGTGGTTTGGGGCAACGCGGATTTAAAACTTACTTTCCTGTCTTCATGCAAACCGCTTTTTGTGAGCCTGCATCTTCTCCCCACCCCCCACCCCCCGCTGCAGAGATGAAAGGCAAAAACCTCCATTGAACCTCCAGAACACAACAGAGATCATCCCTTTACTTGGCTGCCAAGAGTTAAAAGCAGTTACAAGCAGAACTGAAAGCAGCTAACTCTCTCCATAGCTAATGCTTGCAACATAGTTACAAGCAAAACTGAAAGCAGGCTCCCTTCGTCTGTCAAATTCAGCTGCCTGCATTCACATAATGGCCCCTGATTAGCACAAAACCAGACCTGTGAAGTGAAACATAGGGTGTTTTTCCACTGTCACTAGAAGTACCCATTAATGGGTACTTAATGGCATTTTTGTACCCATTAATGGGTACTTAATGGGTACTTCTAGTGACAGTGGAAAAACACCCTTAGTTTCACTTCGGAGGCTGCATTATTAGGAGAGGGAGAGAGATTTGCTTGCTGAGAAACAATCTCCGTGGTAATGATAATGATAATTAGTATCACCTTTCCCTCTTCCCCTCTGAAGTGAAACCATGTGACAGTTCGGAGCTCTGCTTGTGGGCTGAAAGAGCTGAATGTAGCTGATTCTGACAGCCAACTCTTCTGCAGAGATCAAAAATGTCTAAAAATTCAGTGGAATATGGGAAATGTGGAGAAAACGCCTCCATGCTCCCAGGAATACCTGCTGCTTCCCAAAAGTGCGGAGGTAGTCTTGTTTAAAAGAGGGGGGGGGTTCTGCCCTTGATTTTCCTCCTTTGTGGCTCTGGAAGCCTGGAGTAAAGCTCTGCATGCAGACACTCAGAAGCAAAAGAAGCTTCAGAAATTCAAAGTGTTCTGAGCATAAGAAACAATGACTCATTTTGAGTCTCCTATGCCTCATAATAACACCCTAAGGACTTCCCCAAACCCCAGTATCCCCTTCTAGTAAAAAGGGTATCAGAAAGGGAAGTAATTGCTTTTTGCTTCTTTCTACTGAAAGGAAATACAAAGAAAAATGATTATTTTTTCTTTCCTTTTCAACAGCTGAGCTTGATGCTAACTGGGAGAAGAAACCTGTTATCAGCTGGACAGCTGAAAAAAAACGGAATGGCGCCTTTTTTCTTTCCTCACAGCAGCAACTGCTGCTGCTAAGAAAGGATAAAAACTTATTTCTCTCTTCCTTTTCAATAGCAGGGACTGGTACTAAAGGGGGAGAAGAAGAAGCCTGATCATTAGCTGTTCCATCAAGTGGTCTTTGGTTATGCATTATTTGGCAATAGTGGTGGGGATGTGGAACTGGGGATTTCCTGCTGGAATAATTTATCTGCATCTGCTTTAATATTTTAACTTGTCGAGGCCCACCGGAACAATGGTGACACCAGTGATGCCTAGAGGAATTTCTCCATTAGCAGCTTGGCCAGAGTGCAAAAGAGCAAGAGATCTGTGTTTGGAAACTAAACATACATTTTATAAATCTGATGGCAGGGATGTGACTTTAGATGCCAGTAAGTGTTTACTGGAAGGAAAGAAGGGGCAGAAGAAAATGTTCTGCTTGTGGATGTGATGCAGGGTGGTGGTGGTATAGACAGATGTGATTTGTGCTGACTGTGGAAGGTGACTCATTAAAAGATGTTCCCGTTAAAATGTATGCATGAAATAGACCTAGCACAATTCTTCACTGACTGGTATAGCAGATCAGCTAGCATACTAGGAACCTTCCTTCCATAAATTGGTGCATTCTAGTATGCAAAAGCTTGTGGAAGGGAGAGCACTAGAATGCTTGCCAGTCCAGTAGACCAGTCGGTGCAGAATCACCTTTAGTTAAGGAAGATTGCTCCTCTTGGCATTTCCCATTAGAAGTGACCCTCTGATCTGAGTTACATTATGGTAGGATCTTCATGGCCATAACCGAACAACAGGGCTGCAGGGTCTGCTTTATCCTGCTTTTTTTTTCCCAGCCAAGTTAGTGTCCTGGCAAGGTGAACATGTGCTCTCTAGTAGGGATGTGCACAAATGGTTTTTTTGGCCATTTGATTCACAATGAACCAAATGTTAGAAAATTTGTATTTGTTCGAATAGATCCCCTTCAAATGTGGTAGGATTCTATTTGATATGAATGTATTCATGCGAATTCATATGAATATCCAATATGAACACGTATCTGACACAAATGCATACGTATCTAATAAGTATCCTGTAACATATCTGCTCTGAAAGCATCAAATCTGACCTGAATCCACTTTTAATCCGCTCTAAATCCATATCCAATGCACTTTGGATCCATTGCAGATGTGATTGGTGCAGCCGCTTTCCCACCTCCCCAGTTTTCCAAATTTCTGAACTATTCATGCGAATGTCTGGAAACATTCGTAATTGGAAAAGCATTAATATACAAATGTTGTAACACTCAATTTGTGTACCAATGTCTGAATTCAGCTGAATTCATACGAATAACAAGTGTTACAAAGATTTGTCCACATCCCTACTTTCTCTAGAGCAGCGGTTCACAACCTTCCTAATGCCACAACCCCTTAATGGAGTTCCTCAT
>MTQE01000401.1:25450901-25494671 GCA_014337955.1 Aspidoscelis marmoratus
AGGGGTCCCGACCCCCAGGTTGAGAACCACTGCTCTAGAGGAAAGTAAGTGGTGAGTGGAGCAAATTTTTCAATTTTGTAAATTGAGGGAAAGGAGGATTATACCTCTTTTACTGTTTGGCTGTCGGGTAGGAGTTAAGTGTAGTCCATGATCTGGGTGCAAGGGCTTTTAGGCCTGACAGTACTGGGGCAGAAAATACTTGAAATCTTGGAGTCTATATAGATTATACTGGGCTATGCAGACCAATGGTCTGACTTGGCAGAAGACCCTCTTCTATGTTTTTATTATTTATGAAGGGGGAGCGGGAAAGAGAAAAACAGAAAGTGATATTTTTGTCTCTCTTTGCTTTATGTCCCTGACCCCACAGACCAGCCTGCCTCAAGACGTTTCACTCATGCATGCAGCAGGCTTTGTGTTCCTTTGATCTGTCCCCCTGAGGACTGAGGATTTATTTTGATAGCAGCTGAGTACATGATGTGATGCAATTTGACAGCTGTTTGTAGTATTGCTTCTCTATGCTACTTCAGCAGAGCAGAATCCTCCAGCATACGGCATTTGCATTCTCCTTTGGGATGAGCTGTGCTTGAAAGTATCTATGGGATGGAGAATGGATGGAGACCATTTTCAGGATAAGCGAAATCTCACCCATATGGGTTTAATTTTGTGGCAGATCATGAGATTAGGGCAGTATGAATAAGCCTGGAGTTGAGGGGTAATTAGCCATGCTTGCCTGCAGCACTGACTGGTTTCACATACAGCCGGCTCTTTGGGGCCTCTGACTTTACAAGTGCACAATGGCACCGGCACAGGCATAAATAAAACTCTTATTATTGCTTCCTTATTGTCCCCATGGGAGAAGTAAAGTCAGCCAAAAAGGAAGGATTAGAAATGTACACAAGCCTAGTTATAGATTGACATGTTAAGGTAACCCCTTACATCACCAGTCTGGCTCAGAGTGTCTTACTGAGGCACCCTCCTTTCTCAGTGAAGTGGCCAGCTGGGCCTTGGCTCACCTGTATTTGGAAGCAGGGCTACCGAGCACCTTATACAATCACTTCACAGCAGTTTTACAGCCTCTGCAAAGGTCTACATGTGGCTATAAAATGGTGGAAAGTGGCCGTAATGTGCCACAGTCTTTACCATCACCTTGCAGCGCTCTTAAGGCCTATGCATAGCTGCAAAAGCCACTCCTGGCCTCGTTGTGCCAGGCCACCAACTGGGCCTTGTTCAATTCGCCCTTGAGGCAAGCCAAAAACACAACACCTAGTTTCATTTGGGATTGAGTTGGACAACATAGAGGAATTTGGCTCAGTAGAATGCCAGTGAAGAGTTCTGCATGAGTGTTCTTTTGCTCTTATTTCTGTCCAAACAGTGAAATCACAGCAAGGCATGATATGTGAAAGAACCATCTTTCAATTTTCCATTACTATAACCATTGTAGGATTGGACAATTATTGTAGGCTTTGACTGTATAACTTTGTACTCCTACTACTACAGAGGAAAAAGCCTTGAAGTTTGAGATGTATCTTTTGTTAAGTTATATCTTTCCACATCTGGACTTACACTCCATAACCAGCTTTAACATTCAGAACCTATCTCCTCTATCTTCCTTTTACTCTACTAGCGTACCTTCCCTTTCTTCTTCTTCTTCCTCTCTTCCTCTTCCAATCTTTTCCTCGTATAGTACTGCATTTACCAGTGGTAATCTGGATCAGCTGGTCCAGATCAGGCAGTCCTCTGTTCTGGCTCTGCTCCTGCCCTGATCTCGGAGCCACCAGGAGCCCCAGATGCACCGTCAAAATGGGTCCCCCATGGCCATAGTATACAGATAGACCTTTGTGATGTTTACTGATATTCTGCATTTAAAGTGGACCTGGATGCCATTTTGGGTCTCCTGATCTGGATTAAGGGTGGTTCTGCACTGGCCGCCAAGAAATGGATGAAAGAAAATCCATTTCCCAGCGATCCGTCCTCTGAAGGATCTGTCTGAAATACGGTCGTCGGATTGGAGGAGGCCTCCCGCATCTGCACACGCACGGGGAGGATGGATCCTGAGGGCTGGATCTTTTGGGTGCTGTGTGGAGGCTGCAGCACCCATTCCCAAATGCAGCCAGCCTCCCATGCCACCAATGCCACCCCCGGAGCCGTGGGACTGGGGCATTCAGCTGCCAGTCACTGTGTGTTTCCGCCGGAGTGTGGCACGCAGGAGAGGGGCTCCAGAGGCAGATCGTCCTGCTTCCACCCTTTCCAAGACGGCAGCCGCTGGCACGTCCATCCCCTTGCCTTTCCATGTGCAGAAGCGTCCTGCTTCCAAACGGATCAAGGCAAGGGAACGGATTGAAGACCTAATTTTCCAGGTCTTCACAGAAGCCAGATTTTTAGGCGGCGAGACCCCATTAGGGTCAGATCTCGCGTGCTGCTGTGCGGAAGCGGCTGCCTTGAAGGGTCCTCCAGTGCAGAAGGTAAGTTTTCTATGTGTCCTTAATGGGGTTTCCACGGCCAGTGTGGAAACACCCTATGCTTCGTCTGGTGCAGATGGAATAGACTAGCAGGGGACAGGGCCTCTCTAGTCTACAGCAGCATGCAGACAAAAGAGGCCCCAAAGAGGACAATGATGCAGATGAGGAGTAAGCTCAGAAAGGCTCCTGGAATCTGCTATGGATTTATCTACAGTGCATATTCAGGTAGCAAGCAACAGAAAGAAGTGGGACTAGGTTTCTTGAAACGTTACAGTTTTTGGAAGCATGACTCCTGGTGCTATCCAGACTGTAGCCAGAGGGTCTAACATATACAAAAAGAAAAAAGGAAGACGATTCTGAAAGTTCTATCAGGGATGCCTTATTCTAGGAATCCAAGAATTTCCCTTATCCATAGACTAAAACTTGCTGTAGCTTACCACCATGAAGAGACATCTCCTCTACAGCTAACTTGCTCTATGCAACTACATGTTTCTACTTCCCTCTTTTCACCATTGCGCCTCTAAGCCTTCACCACAATGAACATCTCATGCAAACAGCATAGTCCGTCAAAGCTGGCGTGGAGGAAATGGCAATGGAAGGATGTAATTTATTTCTTGCAGGTGTGTTTTGTCATTTGCAATCGATCAAAGGCAGAGAGCGGTCGGGAACGCGGGAAAAGGAAAGGTGACAGAAATGGTAAATTGGGCTGCAGGAGCTGCAAGAGGCAGAGGCCAAAGCTTCTGACGGGCGTTTCCTCCTCCTTTCCCATTATACAAAGAAATAAATACAGCCAAATAAAGAGCACACTTGTTTTCACAGGGCTGATGTGGCATTTTGGTTTCAGATGCTTTCACAACTCATTTTCTAGAGACGTGGTTTCACACCTGGAGGCTCATGAGTGCAAGGCGAAGCATTAAAAGCTCCGCAGAAACCGGGAGCAGCTTTGCTCCTCCTGAAGCATACCTAACAGAGAAGCACCTTACTTGCCCTATGCTGATGGTCTCTCCACCCTTTTCTAGACCTCCTCCCATTTGCTTGACTTTCTCATGAACCAGGGACCCGAGGAAGAGAGACATGCTGGCACTCTAAGCAAGCAGCACATCCACTGACTCCTGTACAAATGGAATCACACCATTTCTGCAGTTACTTGCCAGGGATCTCTGTGGGAAGTCCTGCATTGAACATCTGCATTGCATGGAGCTTCTTCTTCTCCTCCAGTTACAGCTCTGCGCATGTAGGACTTCCCATGGAGTGTGTAGAGGTAGAGCAGTTCTAACTGATCTGCATCTATGCTCCCTGCAGCCAGGTGTGGCTGCATTCATATTGTCTCCCTGCTGGGAGAGATTTGAAGGGAGCCTGGGCAAAAGGATGGTTAACATTCTGTCATCACAAAATCACAGCAATGGTGCTTCACAGATGCATTGGCACTGTTGCCACAGTTCTGTGATTGTCGCCACAATGGCGGCAATTTGCACCTGGCCAGCACTTGAGGATAGTTCTGGTGTCCCAAAGTGCTGACACTGGAACTATCTCCAATCTTTGCTTCCTTGGAGGTTTTCCTGGGGAAATAGGGGTGCAAAATGAAAACTAGCGCTCATTCGTAGGGTACCTTCAGACACACTTGAAATTTTGGAGTAGATGTGCAACAGGTTTCCATGTGACAATTTGAGCTGTGAAAGTTTAAGGTGAGTAGAGGTCACGGCTGCTTGTGATCTCCCCACAAATCTGGCTGTATTTGACTACAGCTGCCTATTCATCTTCATTACAAGCCTCGCCGCTGTCCCCCCACTCCTTTACGAGAAGTGGTGAAGAAGGGAGGGGGCCATCTGTGGCAGGGAGTGGGTAACCAGCCACACAGAACTGCATCTATCAGGAAACGAGGAGGAGCTCACTGCCGTCACCAGCATGAAAGAAAGCAGGAAGACGGCTGGGAGGCTTCAATGTGCTCATTAAAGTGACAGCAGCACAAGCAGGGGCAGGTGGGGCAAAAGGCAGGAGTAGCCTAGGTAGCTTAATCCCCACCTGGCCTGATGCTTTGGAAATCAGTTGAAGGGTTGGCAAAAGCATTTGCTAGACTTTGGGTGGGGGGGAGGAAAGAGGCAGGAGCAGCTGCCCTTTTGTAGAGCCTTGGCTTCCCTTCCTTGCCCAGGGAGTGGGAGAAGAACTTTGTCCTTCCTTCCTTCCTTCCTTCCTTCCTTCCTTCCTTCCTTCCTTCCTTCCTTCCTTCCTTCCTTCCTTCCTTCCTTCCTTCCTTCCTTCCGTCCTTCCGTCCATTGGTCCGTCCTCCCTCCCTCCAAGTAAATAAGCGGCTGTGGTCAAATACAGCCAGATTTGTGGGGAGGTCACAAGCAGCCTTGACTTCTACCCACCTTAAACTTCTACAGCTCTACGTAATTGTCCCGTGACCAACTGCTGTGCATCGACTCCAAAGTTTCAAGCATGTCTGAAGGCACCATTACTCATTTACAGACTCTCTCTAAAGCGCTATTCCTTCTCTTTTTATTGTCAACGTTTTGGCAGTGTAAATGACCAAAGAATTGTCTCCTATAGCACCACCGGATGTACTTTTACATGTGTAGTTCCAGCACACATTCTGCATTTGCTACAACTGTAATGGATCAGGGTGTGTCTGAGCTAATACGGTGCATTTAGAAAAACAGACTTGAAAAGGTCAGGGCACACATTATATTGAATTGACTGATGTTAGATAGCATCATTCCTCAGGCCAGAATAACTCAGTTTGTATCAACATACAGCCTTTTCCTAACTTTTTAAAAAACATCTCTGAGAGAACTTGGGCTGCTCCTTTACTTGCACACACGTGTGTGTATGTGTGTGTGAAGTCCAGTTGGCCCTGAAAAAGGCTGTCTGCACTTGGACAGCCTATACTGGGACAGACCTCACACTGCTCCTTGCTGCCTCACATAAGGCCTCTGACAGTCAGGAACTAAAGTTCCTGGACTCAGAGGCCTGGGAGATCCATTTTGGTGGTGCAATTTGGTATGCTGTCCAAATGAGTCTTCCTGTTAAACTGGCCTGTGAAGGTGTGCACCCTTCTGCATTCCACGACAATCTAGTAGCTCCTGGGCGGCCAATAGACTTGTATCCAACGTGTCCAATGTGGAAGCAGCATGCTATTTGGGGGTGTAGGCTCCTCTGGTCCACATCAGAGTGCGGAACGAGAGGCCCAGAGTACATCTGTGGGCCTTAGTTTGCTTGTTCCCACACCAGTCTACCTGGCTCCTCCTCTCATGAATAACCCAGGCTAAAACAGGAGAATGAGAGATGGAATAAGAACATAAGGGCCATATGGTACCTTCTCTGAGGTGTTTCTGAGCTGTTGGGCATTCTGTGAAATGCTTGAATATAACTGTGGGATAGAAATGCTTACCTGATGATTCCTTAAGGCTATATAATATTAAAATAAGAATCTGCAGCAGGACAAGTAGCCATACTCACTGCACAAGTTCTTCCAGCCATCAATGAAAACATGCCTATTGCTTTTTGAAAAAGTTAATAATTAGGTCCTGTTATTTATAAGAACATGACACATGGACAGAATGCCAACCATGTCCCAGAGGATGACATTTTCGGCTCTTTTCAAGAAAAGAAAGTTGAGATGATAGCTTCTCCCCTCAGTCAGAAATTCCCTTACATTCCAAGGTCTTGTTTTGACATAATGGTATACCATAGAAATGTCAGAACATTTTACTCACTGGTTATCACAGTGTCATAGGACACATGTATTTTCACCAAGACACCTGGTTCTTCTGAACTGAGGAAACAGGCTGTAGTCAGAAGACACTTTAAGCTATGGTATTCAGAAATTTCCATAAAATAATGCTTCTCACATTTGTACCCACAGTTCTAATCACAGGCTGCATCTGCAGACATTAAAGAGGCTTGAAAGTGGCTTAAAGGTGTTAGCGTCTGCACACAGTGCTTCTCATCCACATTAAAAGCCAGAAAATGCACTTTTAAAGGTCTTTAATGTGGGTTACAAGTGGGATGGGAATACCAGCTACCTTTTCTAAGCCGCTTTTGAGCTGCTTTTTCATGCGGGAGGATACAGGTTATTCAGTAGTTAAGTATCCACTGTACTTAGCCCACAGAAACAAGAGTTAGGGCCTGTTCACACTTAACTTAATTGAGCTCCGCTCTGCTTGCTGATGAGGCATGTCTGCAACCAGGGAGCTGGGGCAATTCATGAGAAGTTGCCACAGAGTTATCCAGTGGTAGATTGGTAAAAAGCAATCCACATGCTTATCAGGAGTGGCTAGCTCGCTCCTGGAGGCTGCGCCTGCACCATTTTTTGAGTGTGGTCCGGCAAGCGGGCTTGGCAGTGCACCCAGCCAGGGTGCTTTGAGTTCTAGCCCAGTATGGAACTTATTCAGCACTTATTGACACAACACAACAGTAACACACAGCAAACAAGATATTTATGCTGGTTTTGGTAATTGTTTTCACTGGTCGGGCCCTTCCCAAGGGCCTAGGACTGAGTGATGTATTGGCGAATGATATGAGCAGATCCCAGCAAAGTGGCTTTCTGTAGCTGGCAGATGGATATTTTGTTGATGCCAATGCTTTTAAAGTGACCACTAAGATCTTTCGGCACTGTCCCTGGTGTGCCGAGAACCACTGGGACCACCTTTGCTGGTTTATGCCAGAGTCGCTGTAGTTCTATTTTCAAGTCTTCTTATCTGGTAAGTTTTTCTAACTGTTTTTCATCAATCCTGCTGTCGCCTGGAATAGCAATGTCAGTATTATTCTTCTTGTTGTTGTTTTGCCATCCCAGTCAGTTAAGTGCATAAAAGGCCTTAGTCATCTATATAGATTATTTGCCTAATACTTACAGTGGGCTAGTTAGCAATGGGGAAATGTTACACTATAATTAGTGCTACTCAGCTTACAAGTTTTCTGTACATGAGAACCAGGATAACAGAAGGCCAGAACTCAAGCCTGGGCAACTGTTCCTTAATTTTCTATGTTCTGCATGCTTTACCCACCCGCTGCCTCCTTCCTCCCCCCCAACCAGAGAGTAGGCACTTACGGACGCCACATTAACATAGTCATCATCCGAGAGGGTGTCCAGCATGTCGTAGACAGACGTCTTCATGAGCTTTAGTGTCAGGCCACTCACACTACCACTCCTGCAACAAAAGAAAACCCCAGACATAACTTAGTTATGGCCATTCATAACTGCTGGAGAGAACATAAAGATCTCCTCCCAATGCTTTCATTTGGGGAACTTCTGTTTAGCTGAATTGGGTGCCATGAATGGGATTGCTTCCCAGGAGCCCCCAAGTGTTGTAGGATTTTATTCCCAAGTATAATTACTTGATGCTTCCGGCCTTTGGACAGAGCCAAAAAGCAATGTCACTGAAAGTGGTTGGGTTTGAGAAAAATTACTCACACATCCACAATGATGACCATGTCCTTGGGAGAGGAGGCCCCTTGAATGTACCTGCATTAATCAAAGACACAGATAACATTAGAATCAAGCACCTTACAATATTCATAATCCCACAGATCATTGTGATTTTGTCGTCATACTATATGTCATGGCAAGGGAACAAACTTCTTGGGACAACAGGGGCTGCTATAGTCCATGCTAGTGTGCAGCCAGCGTGTTCTTATTCCAAGATTTATCCCCCCTCAAAAAATAACTGTGGAAAGCGCCCTAATTTCATAATGTCTCACCTGGGTCTCTAAGTAGCATCTCCAAACATATTCTGAATTCTACCCTATTTGTCTTCATGATCTTAATAAGAAAGGGGAAATGGATCCAGGATGTGAGCTGTATTTGTTCTGTTCTGGCCCAATGGTGCCCAACGGTGCCCAACGATGGGCATCACACAGGAACAAGCTGATCTCAGTATCCAGACTATAGGATATATCCAGCAGGGCCTCCTTTCTGCATGTTACTGGGGAGTACGGTAGGACCTGCCTACTTCTACCTATTATTGAGGACTACTGGCATACCAGCTTTGCCTAGTCTGGAACATGGAGGCGTGCAGAAGGCATGTTTCTGAGTTCTGGTCTACTGGGGAACCCATTTTGGTGGCACAACAAAACTAATTGCTGAAATGGGTTCTCTGGTGTCCTTAAGACTAGGTGTGTGAACTTTGGGCCCTGGGGTGGGAGTTTGTCTGGTCTGTTCCAGACCACACCTTGCTTTGTTCTGAACTAGTGGCCTTGGTGGTCCTGACCCACTGATTCAGATCACAGTGAGGGAGTGCAGAAAGACTGTATTTGTGGTATTTATTGCATTTCTATCCCACCTTTTTTTCTCCCCAGAATGCAAAGAGATGCACTTGTTTTTACTCCTGTGTGCCTTAAGTTTAGAGTAAGTACATATTATGGTCCAGGTAAACAGTGAGCTTTGGGTATTTCAAAAGCAAGTGAAATAACAATAATATTTTTCCCATCCCAATTCTTCTCTGAATTTTGAAACTCTGAAGAGAAAGAAAATGCAATAAATGGATTTTTCTTTTCTAAAATATGTTAGACTTTACAAAGTTAGGTGGACTATGCCTCTTTTTGAAACTGTGGTGAACAGTGAGATGAAGGGCCTGTTCACACTTTCCTCAGTCAAACACCGCAAATTAAGATCAAGGGCAGAGGGAAGCATCTGGACTTCAAATGAAGATGCATTCCTCACTAGCACTTGAAGTGTGGATGGTCCAGTTGAGACAGGCCAGATCCCCATAGCAATGGCCACAGAAACATCTGGCTTGCGCTGGGATGTTGCCATGGTGTTTGGCCTGCAGTGTACAACATGCCAGCTTTGCAGCTTTGTGTTTGGAAGTGGGTGAGAATGCTGCTGACTGGGTGCTCACCAACTGTTCCTGGTCAAGTTTTTACTTGTCTACAGCTAATGAAGACTGGGTCAGCTGGAGGTTGCTCTCAGATGTCCCAGGATGGTGATGGCAGTGCAGAGTGTGGATGGACCTCTCCTGGAGCACCTGAAACTGTTTCAGAAAGATAAGTGCAAATAGCCCTAAGATTAAAACTGATTTGCAAAGATGTACCAGCAGTTGCTTATGGAACACTTTTGCAATGGCAACAGGGGAATGGCAAGGTTCCATCAAGAAGCCTTGTTTGCATCCTACTGAACTGTGCTTTGATCCCCAGAAGATCAAAGCGTGGTCAGATATGATGAAAACAAGTCCTTCAGTCAGGACCTTGGCCTTCTCCCATTGCTACTAAGCTATCCTGTGGGTTGCTCATATACTTAATGTCGTATCTACTGAACAGTTTTGTAAACCTGGGAACATTGTTGGCATTAAGTAAACATTTCTCTTATTAAATAGCCTTGTGTGAAATAGTCATTATTTATGAAGATCACCGTTAAAGCCTACAGCACGTAAAGAGTGTTTTCTGTTCCTCATCATTTAATGTTCTTCTACTGAGACCTTTGGGTGAAGGACAGGATATAAATTCTTAACTAAACAAACATAGAACCAAATAAATAAATGTGAAGCTAACAGTTGACAAAGAAATGGATGTATGTGTCTTAATAACAGTCAATGAGCTGTTACTCAAAACCACACAGTTTGGTCATATCCGTTAAACTAATTTAATAAATCTGCCATTTTCTGCCATCACAAATTTAGAGAGGGAAAACTCCATCTATAAAATATAAGTGTGAAATTGGTTATATACAAGGCACAATAAAGCATCCATAAGATTATTAAATTATAAAGTGAATAAAATATCCAGAAATATGTCTTTTGGAATTGCATTTTGTAATGCAATACCCCTGGGGACCATCATTTTTTAAACATCTCCTCTCCTGTTTTTTTAGCATTGGCTGAATGAGTTGAAATCTTACTCATTGTTAAGAAGGAAAGTAATAATAATATATATAAACAATGACTCCTTGTTCTTGTGCCGGGCCTCCTTGGGTGTGGAGTGTACGCTGCCTCCTCTTGCCTGTAGCTCCCAGAGGAAAGATTCAAGGTTTTAAGGTAGCTTCAAGCCTGTCGATAGGACTTGGGGTCTTTTCATTTTGCTTATGCAAAACAAGTGTGGAGTGTATTGCCTGGCTTGGCTGAAGTTGATCCCTTCCTCTCCCTCTTGGGGTACAGAGGGCCCAGTGGGGTTGACTGCAGATATTCTCGTTTCTTTTTCCTCTGCTGTGATTCCATTGCAGAGGCCAAAACTGTGAGACAGCAAGCCCTGCAAGAATACTACTCCTGTGATTACCAGAACAAAACCACAAGGATCCTATGGGCGGTATCAGAACTAGGCATCTAGTTCTGATGAAAGCATGTGTCGAGAGAGCATCTACAGGTTTGCTCAGCTGGACTGAAGCCTGCCTTCTCTGCACTATGACAGGGGACAGTATGGGGGTGGTGGAATGCTTTGTTCACTGCCTCTCACCATTTTGGACTCATGTAACTGGGAGACTTGAGGGTCTAAGTACTGGGCAGATACATTCATGGGTTAGCTGTGTTTCTCCAGTGCATGGAACATGGTCCTCCTTGCCCTTTTGAAATCCATAGAGCTGAATACTCAATTCCCTCTCCTTCTCTCATACAGTGCTACTGTGTAAGCAAAGCAGGAGTTCCACACCTTTCTGTACAACTACAGCTTTCAGTTCAAGGAGAAGGCATTCTGCTTCTCCTTTTTTGTTTGTTTGTTTGTTTGTCTTCTCCTCAAGGTCTTTATTTTGCTATCCTATCTTTTATCTAGAAGTGTCAGGGTGAGTTACAAAAAAAGATATAAGATAAAAAATAAAACTGACTAAACAGCTAACAGTGCCTTAAATGATTTCTTCAGCCAATGTTTAACCTAAACTGGTGCATTTTACCATCTATCTAGATATACACATACAGCAAAGGAGGCAGTTTGGTCCAGTGGTTAGAGAACTAGACTCTTATCTAGGAATCATGCGTTTGATTCCACCCTCCCCATGAAGCTAGCTGGGTGACCTTGGGCTAGTCACAGTTCTCATCTGAGCTCTCGCAGCCCCAGTTACCTCGCTGGGTGTCTGTTGTGAGGAGAAGACTAGAAACCTTTGTCAGCCCCTTTGAGTCCCCTTGAATGGGTGATAAAAGTGGTGCAGAAAAGCCAGCTCTTCTTCTTCTCAGAGGTCATTCCACTGTCTGGAGGCTATCCCAGAAAAGGCTCTCTCACATGCCTTGCATCTGTAAACTGTGTGGAGATGGCAGTGGTGAAGAAGGCCGTTTCCAAGCGGCCATCTCCAAGTGGCTGCCCAGCTGAGTTGTTCCAGGGCATGCATCAGGGCCTTTTCTGTAGTGGCCCCCAGACTCTGGAACAGTATCTCTCTGGAGATTCATCAGAAAACTACATAGTAAGGTCTATGGCACTTAGCTTAAACATACCTCTTCAACTAAGCCTTTGATATTTATCTCCCTCTGAGTACAATCCTGTCAAGGAGGGAGGGTTATATTTTAAATATATATTTTAGATTATTTTATATATAATCTATTATTGTGAACTGCCCTGGAAGGGTTGGCTATAAACTCTTAAATAAAATTAATGTAAACATTGGGTTCTGCACATATACCAAGTGCTGAGTGCTCTAAAAGAAATGCTAGTACTGGAAATAGTACTAGTGGAATGATGCCTCCTATGTCACTACACTTTCTACAAAGCAAATGTCAATTAATGCAGGCTTTATGTATAATTAAGAAGTTCACTGATTGATTGCTGTGTTCTATGGAATTCTGAGTGCTCATGTCATAGCAGGCAACTCATGATGGGTAGTGGCTGAAGGACATGTTCAACGTGATGCTGTGATGCCTCCATAAACTAAGAATACGGAATGTGAGCAAATTATGCAGATACAGTCACTGGAATCATCACCATCATTATCATAGTAGCATTTACAGTACTCATTCTGAAAACTGAAATCAGAGTGAAGTATGCTGCATGGATTCTAATCAGATCTGTGAAACTTTTGACCCACCTAGTTGAATGCTACACATCAATGCTATACTATGACCTATGCTCCTGAGTTTCTGGGTTTTGGGTGATACGTGGAATCCTGAGCATGCAGCAAATATGGAAGTTTAATACTTTAGAGCAGCAACACAGTTAGTCTGCTACATTCAGCCTGGCTTCCTCAGATATTATGAGCTTTTCAGAAAGAGAGGTTTGAGCTATTGCCCTCCTTCAACTCAGATCCATAAGCAGCAGATGTTTCAGGGCCTTTCTGCATTTACTTTGCTGTGATCTGACCCAGAAGATCTGGAACAGCAAGGCCTTCTAGTTTGGATCAAGGCAAGGTGTGATATGGAACAGTGCCATCCAGCCCTTGCACTGGCTGGCCTCTGAGGGTTTTGATGGCTGGGAATAAAAGTTCCTAGCCTTGGAGCCCCTGGGGAACCTATTCTAGTGGTGCAATAATGTACACTGTGAAAATAGGTTCCTCTGTAACTAGAACATGAAGGTGTTGACTTATTCCATATCTCCACATTCCAAATTGGGGCCTGCTAGTATTCTGGTAGATCTTGACACTGAGGTCTACCAGCAGTCCCAATCAGGGTATCCTGGGCTAGATCATGCTCCATTCTGTGGAGACAAGAGCCCAGCAGTGGTAGGTGAGGCCTCTCTGATTTGCACTAGTGTGGTCAGAAGAGACCTTGAACAGAACCATGATGGATCCTATTCCTGATTACAGGTAAGTGCAAAAAGTCCCTCAGAAGTAGCTCTGTACAATTCACCCTGACGTACAAGGAATTATTTGCTAGGAAGTGATGTAAGAGAGCAATGCAGAATTGCAACCACAGACCTTTTATATGTTTTTTAGCTATTATTTTTAGATGATTATTATTCATTTACTGAGTTAGGGTTGGGGAATACAATGTGGATCTCTTCATGTTTCCCCTCAAGAACTGATGTTGGTAGAGAGAGAGAAAAAGGATGCAGAGTCATAGAAGTTTCAAAATAATCATTTGCAGTTAAGGCACCTATAGGAGGAACTCCTTGAAGGAAGAGAGGGAGGGAGGGGAAACAAGTACAGTAATTTAGGTATTTTAGGAATAAATAATATCCAAAAGACCAGAAAGGAGATGTTAACACTAACTCTGGCCCTTCTGCACAGGTCCTTAACCTGGATTAAGTGCCCATATAGAAGGTCCCCTTCCCCTGCTAGTATGGTTCCATCTGTTTTACACGGAAACTCTTCTAGATTAAGGAGGCTTTAATCTGGATCATTGGTAAACCAAATTAATTGGGTCTATGAGAGGTCCAGCATGGCCCTGATCCAAGATATGGTAGGCATCCACACTGAATGCCTTCCATGTTCAGGATTACTGTGGTGTCTTTTGGCAGCCAAAAAACAGAGGCAAATGGTCTAGGAGCTTTTGTTGAGAGCTCTCTGAAACACGGGGGTGAGGCTGCAAAGCTCACATGAGCTACAAGGCCATGCTGTGAATTGATTTGGATCTACACCCTCAGTATAGACAGTGCTGATCAAGCCCATGCCTTTCCATGGTCAGGATCAGTGGGCCTGGCTAGTCCAGACCCATCAATCCTTACTAAAAGCACTTAAGTGCAGAAAGGCCCAATGATGCAATATACAGTTTGGGTCATAATTCTACATGAAGGCATGAAGAGCCATCACTAAATATGGGCTCGGCTGTAACCAAATAAGCAACAGGATAATAGATGTGATCTGCTGGTACTTTCAAGTAGAGTTTAAGCTCCCATTGAAAAATCTCAAATGGTCAAGAAGGTGTCTTCCCCCCACCAAGACCATAATCAGATTTTCATCGAGACTTTTTAAAAATCAAATAAGCCATGCTACTGGGCATCTGTTTTGGGCTTCCAACTTTCTTTTGACGTAAGTGAATCCAGACCACATGGTGGCTCAACCAGGCATTTGTTGGAAGTGGTCAAAATGAGACAACCAGCATTTTTGTTGAAAGGAAAACTCCATCCAAAACTGGTAACAAGGGCCTCAAAACATCTGCACTGAATTTTTCACAGGACAATGATCAATCTTGTAAGGGTGAACAGGGTGAGGAGAACAATTTTTGGGAGAGGGTCCTGACGCTCCTGAATGAAACACCATCACTGAATAATGCTATTCAAGGGAGGCATTCTGACTCGTTTGCCTCTCTGGGAGACCACTACCTTTCCTTTCATATTAACAGTCAAGTAGAAGAAAAGGGGCATAAAATAAAATATTAGAAAAAGGAGAGGTTGCTTTTGTTGAAGTAAAGGTTTCCAACTTTCCAACTTTTCATAACTTTTCTATTGATCCTTTGAAAATAACAGAAAATGCCATCATTTTGTGGGCTTTAGATAGGTCTCGAAAAAGGGGAAGAGGTGGTTTTTTCCCCCTGGCGCACTGCAAATTGAGAGTGACCCGCTGCTTAACATTGTGTCAACTTAATGAGCTCCAAATGCTAAATACTTCCATCATCACAATCCCTTTTTAGTAGTGATGATTGTGCTGACACATGCATATATATTAAGACTGTATTTATCCCCCCTGATGCTTTCAAAGGCCAAACCTGATTAGGATATTTTTAGCAACTGGTAGGCAGCACCTCCAGACCTTTTCCTTTGTAAACAATGAAGAAATCTAAAAACCATTCCCCCTTTTTTAAAACTTACCCTTTATACCTAGTTATATTTTTCTCATTTGTTATGCCAGGAAAAGCAAAGAAGTAAATACAGAGAGAGAAAGAGACCTGCACCCCTTCTGCAAGGGGCACTGTCCTGGGACAGGAAGAGATCTAGAGGCCTCCTATTTCCATCCCACTGCAGATTATGGGAGGTTCTGCTCCCACCTAGCACACCTCATTCACATGCGACAGAGCGCCTAAAATAGTGTCCTAGTCTGGTTTGCCAATAGACATCAATATCAAAGGCTACCAATGTGCTATAAGTGTATATCAGACTGCAGAAGAAAGCGGATACCACACCTCTGTTCTCTGGAACATCATAGGGGACTAATTTCTGTGGTGGAACAGGGTGTGCCACCAAAATGCCTCCCCTGGGAGCTCCAAATGTTAGGAACTTTCATTCTTGGCCTGCAAAGCATTTGAAGCCCCCCTCCCCCAATGACTTTGTAGCTAGCACAGGCTTCAGAGCTGATACAGGAACTGGCATGGGACAAACACTGTCCCTGTGGCCATGCCCTCTGGATCGTCTTGCCCTCTGCCAGAACCAGGATGGGTTGCCAATCCTGGGATGGAGCAGTCCATTCTAACTAAGGATAGTGGTTCTTAGTGGGAATATAGCCCTGGGTTTTGCTCCTCAGTCCACATTCTAGGTTTCTGAATAACTTTGAGTTGGTTGCTATTAGCACTCTTGTGTTCTTCTGATACTAAGGTTTTAGGTCTGAAGGAGCTGGGGGCCACCGTTGACTTGCTCCAGTCTGCTTCTTTGCAAGCTGCTTTGTCCTGTCTCCTGCCATGGTGTTGCTTTTTGTTATTAAACCCTTGCAATGACTCTATTTTTCCTCCTAGCAGGGAACTTAGGTATGTTTGGTGATCTATTCTGTTGTCCAACCCTGCCACCCCGCCACCTTCCAGAAGGAGAACTTGAGTTTTCTTGCCTCCGTGGGGGGGATTTCAAAGTGCCTTGGAACATTGCCTTGACCTTTAATGGTGCTGCCACACCACCTTCCTTGAGCTTTGGGCTGTAAGTGTGCCCAATGCCTTTTTGATCACCCCTCCCAATCACAGAGGCATGCAATAAAAATGAAGTGCTGTTCAAAACACTGGAAAAGACACGGATTACAAGGTCTGTAATCCACATTTGCCACAGGAACCCTCTTTTATGTGTGATTTTATTGCCGAGGAAGCTCTTAAATTCCATGTAAAGGTCTGTCTACACCTGTTTTAATCCATTTTCTATCCCCCTTCAAAGTGAGAGAACATATAGTGGGTGTCCCCATGGTGAGGATATTGTGAGGTGAATGTGAGTCTGCTTCACAAGAGTCCCCATGCAAAGGCCTAATTTGGGCTACATGAGGGACAAAATCCTCCAAATCGAAATAAAAAAAAAACACTTGATAACTGCTCTCACCCAGAATCATGGGGCAAGAACGGGTTATCCTGGGGGCACGGGGACACTCCCAGGTTACAATGGCACCATTAGCAGGTGGGGTTTCACTGTCCCCGCTGCTAATTCTGGGATCGCAACTGTCCCCCCACACCTGAGCATTTAATCGTCCAGGTAAGACTGACACCTGCCCTGCAATCAGCTGAACAACTGCCAGGGGGTTACAGCAGCTCTCATGAGCACAAGCAGAGCTCCACTAATGATTAAAAAGAGAGACACAATGATTAAAAAGAGAGACACAAGCACGGAGCTAATTAATATGCACCTCTTTCCAAGGCCGGAGGTAACAGGCAGCTCCCAGCCTTGGAAAGAAGAGCATATTAATTAGCTCCGTGCTCAGGTGAGTATTTGTGGTAAATCAACCTGTTACCTGGGCGATTAAGCACTCAGGTAAGGGGGGGTGGAGAAAGCAGTGGCATCCCGATGCAGGGATTTGCCACAGTTTTCTTGGGGACGCGTGGGTTTGCCTTGAACCCACCCTGTCCTCCATTGCCATGAGGATTCCTTCATGCAAATCTTAACTCATATTAAGGCTGCCCTGAAGCCACAGCGCATCGGGGCAGCCCCATGGGGATGCACCCATAGTGACTAGTCATCCCACGCACACATTATCTAACCCAATGGTGCATTTTCTGTGTTAAATATCTGAGTGCTTTGTTACAATCTTCTCTCTCTTGGTCATTCCATAAAAGAGCAAAAAATATCACTAAAGCCACTATTAAATTCTATTTCACAAGGGGAGGACAATTTGTATCAGCAACAGTTCAGATTTATAAAGCTAAATCCTGTATGGGGTCCTAATCTGGATCCAATGTTTTTCTTCAGGATTGGAGTCTATTCAGTCTAAACTTATACATCAGATTTCAGGGCTACTAAATGTGTTTCCATGGTAGCAGAAAGGTTGGATATGGGCCTTGGTACCTTGGAGATTAATCCCCGGATAAAAGCGTTATGGTTTTGGCTTAAATTAATGTATGCTGAGCATGCTACTGGTCCATTAGCCTACCACTGTGTCAACAGATATGCCAGAACCTGGATGGAAGAATGGAACAAATTGCAACAGTTGGGATTTTTGGTGGTTCTCCTAAGTTTACAGGGGTTAAACAAAGAAAGTGAAACAATTACACAACAAAATCAAAGACATGGATTTTCAAGATAATATGGCAGCAGTGGTTTAAAAAGCTGCTATAGGAAAAAACCATCTTGATTTCCCTAACAACTGCAAAGTATTTTACAACATTAAGGCCGTGATCCCACTTGGCTTTTTAAAACCAGAATTAACATAAATTGGATGCAAACGCACATCCTGCCCGTTCCCATTTTTAAAATTTTAAATCGCAGTCAACCCTGATTCTGCTGTTCCTCCCCACCCTTTGCAAGTTGGGGTGCCCACCCCTCTCTGCTGATTGGGTTCGCTAACATGATGACTGTGGCTCAGGGTGGGGAATTCCAGCTCCATCCTTTGATGCTACACCAGCCTCTTTTGCACAACTGTGTAATTTCAGACTAGCGATTCCCCCATGACCATGAAGATCGCTTCCATGATGTTTCAGTGTTTGGTAAAATCACCTCTCTAAGCCTCCCTCACCCACACTTTCCCCTTGCTGTCTCCTTTCTCTTCTCTTCCCACCCACCCACCATGGTTGGTTCACACAGAAGGAACCAACCGAACCGTCTTTCCCCAAGTGAGGAGAAAGGTGAAAAAGGAGAAAGGGAGGGGAAAGCAGAGGTGGGAAGTGAGGGGAAAGAAGGCTTGACTGCAGAACATTTTTGAAGAAATTAAAGGAAAATTGGCTTCAAAATGAGTGGGAGATAGAATTATCATGTTCCAATTTTAACCACAGAAAGGAAAGTTTATATAAAACCAAAACTACCAGTTGCTTAATAGTTTAGGAAATAATTTTGTTCCTTTTCTTAAGGGAAGCCTAACAAAATAATTGATTTTGTCTAACTGGCAAGAATACTGTCTTTGCAACAATGTTGCAATAATGCCATCCTTCCTTCATTTCCTTCTCCATCTCTTTCCTTCTTCCTTCCTTCCTTTTTTCATAGCTGCCCTACCTAGAGTGAAACCCTACCCGTTTAATGACGTACCCACAGCAGCGAGAGACATTGGGCAGAAGGCTATGGGGGGGGGGGACAGCCCAAAAGGTGCAATCTCCCCCCAATACTGTGGTACCATTCCCAAAGGAAAAAAAGATAAAGCATTTTAGCAGCAAAAATAGGAGTGAGGGCTGTTTTTTTAAGGGTTTTTTAAATGTGTTTTTTTCTATTTACTCCTCAGAAAGTGCGGGAAGACAATTTTTAATGGGGACAAAGAAAATTCAAAAAGTTTTCAAAGCTCAATAAAACCCAGGTGGGAACAGGACCTAAATGTTCCTAGATACAGAAAATTATTTGCAAAAGCAAGATGGATAAAGCTATGTGGCTGCTATCCCATCCTAATACTCCTTTTGCCCATGTAACTCAGGGTAAGGGAAGCCACTTAAACATGTTTTTCCCTTGTGTTTTCTGCTGAAAGTATCACAGAGAATTCTTAAAGTTCTACTTAGAATGTTTTTGGGAAAATACAGCCAGTGGTATTTAACTCTGATTTTGCCAGGTACAAATAACCGAAACGATAGTGATGTTTATAGCAGCAGCTAAAAGAGTTTGAGCAAAGTCTATTGCAATGTAATGGCCACTCTTTTTTCAAAAATTCTGGTTGCCTGCCGTATATGTCACCCAGTACAATGATTCCAATTTTTAATTTTTCTCTTTATACATGTGATGGCCCAAGCCTGTCATCTTGCTGATTCATTCTCTCACGCTAAAAGTGTACTGAAGCTGAATTAAAGTTGAGGTGTAGATTGGTCTTTAGACCAAAGCAAAAGTTTTCTTTGTGCTTCCTGACTTGATTTATGCTTCTATAAATATACCCAGTCGCAGACCCAGTGTCATATGAATAAACCCCAATGCTCACAGCTTTCCATGAATCTCTTAAGAATCCATTTTAAATGACTCTTTTAAATTGCTCAGCATTGCCACCAGAGAAACCTTTTTTGGGATCCTCTGACGTAAGAGGCCCACCATAAGTCACCATCAAGCGTTCCCTCAGATCTACAACTTATTCTTTTTCTTTAAATATTTATGTACCTCTTCCCATTAAAAATATAATCTCAGAGAGTTTTACAAAATGTTGACAAATAAAAGCAGCTAAACCCACCCATGATATAGAAGTATTATTAAAATCAAGGATTGAAAAAAGACATCCACTCTGGAAAGGCTTGGGTTAAAAGACTGGTCTTCCGTTGACAATGCTCCATGAATGTCAAGGGAAGTCTGTTCCAGAGGGTGGGTGCCATCACAAAGAAGCCCTGACTGCAGTTAGGCACAAGATGACGTCCAGTAATTCTCGGTACCCCCAGCAGTACCTCATCTTAAGGCTCTAATGATACTGCAGGTCTATACTGAGAAACTCAGTCTGCTAACTAAGCTGATCCTAAGTTGTTAGGAGCCTTCTATGCCAAAGATAAAACCTTGAATGTAGCACGCTAGCTTGGCCACCAGTCCAATTTCTTAAGTATGCCCTGCTCTGCAATCTAGCTGTCACAATTTCAAACCGATTCAAACCGATTCATATCTATTCGTACAGAAATTTGATTCATATTTGATTATACGAACATTGTACGTGACCATACGCATCCATACACAACCATACACATCTTGTTTTCATTCTGTATACATCCCGCTTTCGTCCTGTACATATCTGTACAAATGGGCATGGATACAAATAAGATGTGTACCAAATACGTATGTAATGCGTACGTATCTGCACACATACGAATGTCCAAATAATTTGTACAAATGATTCGAAACATTCAAATTTGTTTAAATGTTAAAAAACAAATGTATAGAGATTTGATTCGAATTTGAATGTCCAAATTTGAACAAATTCAATTGAATTTCAAATGTTTCTAATATTCTTGCAGATCCCTAACTCTGAGGGAATGCAACTCCTTCTAGAACAAGGAAATTCCCAAGTACCTGAACATGGAAACTACTTGCCTATTGTTTTAAGTTGCGTCTTAAAGGACCACCACTCTGCTGAACTTAATTTCAAGGGCTGCTTTAGTTTCATGCATTGTAGACTGCCTGGTAGATTTTTTTCTCTCTCAGAAGCGTCCTGAAACATCTTCCCTAGCTGAAGTGTTTCCTCCAGGGTGATAAGGGGAGAGTATTTGCAAATTCACTGGAGTGGGGTGAAAATCTGGAGCACTGGCTCTAGGGGACATATTTTTCCTTTTGATGCTTGCAAGCAACTGACAGCCCAAGAATGGATTTTTAGCTTTTTCACACTCTCTGGTTTGCTGTTACAGGCGGCTCATCCCTCTTTTTACAGCTTCCTCATTTTTATGTGACAGAAGACACCCTCTGGAAAGTTGCTCATGGACCGAGAAGCATGCAGTAGTACCGCCTGACTGCCAAACTGAGTTACCCTCCCGTCCTCCATTACGGCATTCTCCATTAGTGCACTCAAACGCCACCGAGAAGCATAAAAACACTGAGCCGCTGCTGTAGAAATAGCACATGTGCACTTAGTTTGCCCAAACCAATATGTCTCCATGGAGGCTCAAACCACGGAGATCATACTATAAGTGCTGGACAATCAGCTTTTCAGAGGGCTTCTAGTAGAAGCAACTGCTGGGAGTAGCCATTGCTGCTTGTGCTTTAAGACAGTGGTTCCATTCAGACAGAGCTTGGATGAAGCTGAATGGAGCCCACTCGTCTGGTGGGTCAGCATGGAGGCAGGAGGACAAAGGCAAATCCATAGAGTTGCAAACCAGATCTCTGCACTGCTCGGATCATTTGCACAAGTCCACAAGTTCCTCTCAAGCAACAAATTACATGTGCCACCAGCATGGGGGTAAGAGGGAAATTTAAATGCCTCCCCCCAAACCTAAAAGTGGTAACCTCAAAGACTTTCTGTTAGCTTTCCCCTTCCAGAGGGAGAGACAGGATGCTGGTGCATTTGCCTCCCCTACCTCCTTATTGATCTGAGGTTGGTCTCTGTGGCCTATGAGGATGGTGCCTGTGAGAAAGGGAACTGGGATGCTTGGATCCTAGTTTGGACAGGTCAAAGGGAGGCTTTCAGTCACAACAGTGCCTCCCCTTCACCTTGATTCTTGGCCACGGCTGGCTGGAAGGCCAAAAAAGGTTCAGAAAAGCTACAGTAACAAAGAACGTGGTGAGCACTTCCTATGGCACAGAATTTTCTACTTCTAAATTGGCCTCAAAGCTGCCATTTGATGCAGTTCTGGTAAATACAAGGTATAACATCAATAAAAATGATAAAGCATGAAAGATAAAATATCCTACATATCAGGAACTCCATGGAACAGGATAGGACTTCAATGAAGAGGATGTCCAGGCAGCTTCCTCAGGGGAATAAAATCTTAAGTTTGTATTCTCGTTGTTGACTGTAACCACATCTTCACTTTAAAAACCTCTTCAGTCCATCTTCAGTTCACACTGCCCCATTCCATAGTGAGGAATGCCCTCTTACACCCTGGTCCTCCTCTGCCATCCCCACATGGCTTTTTCTAATAACTCAAGATAGGCAAGGGGCAAAGGGGCATGATGTTGGTTGAACAGCTGCAAGTGTCTTGTCCACATTACAAGCCTGAAAAACTGAACGTGATTCCATAAAACCAGACCAGATGGTGCACTTGACACAGTATCAAAAGGAGCATTTAGGTTGGGATGAAGATGAGAGATTTTATTCTCAAATAACTTCACTAAGTATCCTACTATTTACAGCAGCCTTCTGAGGGCTCCAGTACCAAGTTTAATGGTACAGATGACAGCAGCTCTGGATGGCTGAGGATACAATAGAGGCTACAGAATAGGCCTTCTTTGCAGCCTCCACTGCTATGTTATAGGCACAATTATGCGATCAGTCCACCTGTATGTTGCTCACACCTCATGCTTTATAACATCAGGAGATCTGAAGTCAGGGGTGGCTAATAGCAGATGATACTTAGCCCTGTCTCTCCATTCCAATCCTAGAGACAATCTAGGTCTTCAGCAGTGGCTGGAGGTGGTAATGGGGAGATATGGACCTTTAAACTGAAACTTAATCCAGACAAAAGTACTGTATGTTACAGAGTTTTATGTCCAGAAAGGAAAGAGATTCTCTCTTCTAGACAGGGTCGCACTTCCCTGGAGGGAACAAGTGCAAAATCTGGGGGTGCTGCTGGATTCATCACCATCACTGTCCATTGAAGTTCAGGTGCCAGTGGTAGTCAGAAGTATCTACTCATACTTCCAGCTGATTTGCCACCTTCAGCCCTTCCTGAATAGAGATTCTTTGACCACTGTACCTATGCTCTGATAGCTTCAAGACTGGATTATTGTAATCTGCTCTTCTTGGGGCTGTCATAGAAGAAGGTCCAGAAGCTGCAACTGGTGCAGAATTCAGCAGCTAGACTGCTAACAGGAATTTTATTACTGGACGCACATCAAGCCTATTTGCTACCAGGCCTAATTCAAGATGCTGACACTAATCTACTAATCCTTTAATGGCAGGTCAAGGAAGGATCTTCTTGGAAGTAGCCCCCATTTTGTGAAAGAACCTTCTTCACATGCTCACCAAGCAAGAGCATTGTATATGTTTTCATTGTGAAGACTCACTCTTTTTGCCTAGGCATTTGGCTGTTAGTTTCCTTTCTACTACTCTGGTGCTGTATTTTTTAGTTTTGCAATTTTAATTGCTTAATTTTAATTGTTAACTACTCTGATAAATCCTTCCACAACATGGCTTTAAAAAAACCCCTAAAAAGCCTCAAACTGTGGGTTTTTTTCTCAGCTGCTCAAGCCCCTTTATGTAGCTTCCAACATCTTTTTCAGCTGATCCACATAAGGCTTGCAAGAACAGGGCTGTTTATGTTGTTAAGTACCTTCACAGCGTTGATTGACAAAGATCAGGGTGAAGGGGTCAAACAATAAAATATTGAAAAGCTATCTTTCAACAACCAAGAAGACCGAAACCATTTCTGGATAGTGGTATGGTCCTATTAAAAACATTTGAAGAAGATCGTCTATTTTGAAAAACACAAACCCTGTCATGCAAAGAGATAAATAATGGAAACCAGTGGCAGGAATAGTGTAGGGAGAAGAGGGTATCCACTTTTTGCAATTATTGATGCTACTGTGACTTTATATATATTATTTATTCCCTAGGAGTTATGCTTGGTCTGAATACTGGTGATCAACCATTCATCAAATGAGCACATAAGAGAAGGGCCACAGCCAGGGAAGTTCCACTTTGCTCTGTTAAAAATTCATTATGGTGTTAAATTTTAAGTAGAGCTTCAGACACCACAGGCAGATGTCGTCTTTTTCCCTCCCCATCTACACATGCAGCCTGATCCCTCTTTCAAAGAAGCTAGATGGGGATTTGATGGCGCTGGCGGCTCAAACAGGATCAGTCCCAGCATGAATTAATTAGTGCTTAATTACTGTCAATTACTCAGCATTACTGGGAATTGCTTGTAAGTGGACAGGCTTTGATTGCTAATCCCAATTACTAATGTTATCTAATTGGGAGTGATTATATTTTCTTTGGGTGTGAGCTTTCTGCTTCACGTGCAGCAAAGGAATATACTGCTTTTTCTCACTCCATGCGTAATGGTTTGCACCTTGGAGCTGAAGAAACACCTCTCCACAATAATTCTTCATCTGGGACCAGCCTGCATCTAAGACCTTACAGGAGTTCATCTAGACCCACAAAAGTCCCACTGAAAACTTTGAGCCCAAGGGGAAGGAGAGCCCAGTTTCAAATGCTATCTGGGCTACCAGCACATTGGAAGAGCCACAGAATCCCTTTTTCCCTTAGAAGTGGACAAGATATGCGCCATACGAACATTTGATGTAGAAACTTAGGGTTGACATAACTCCTTCATCATCCTAGTTTTTGTGGCAAAGAAACTGCATTAACAGAGCCCTTCAATGATCATAAGGACATAGGATTGGATGCATGGCCCATCTGGTCCATCAGTCCGCCCTCACAGGATGATTCTGCACTAGCCAGTATAGTGGACCAGCAAGAGTACTTAGAACATCCCTTTGACACGCGCCACCTGGAGTCTCCCTTAGACAATACCAGCATGCGGACAAGAGCTGGTCCAGTATACCAGCCAATCAAATTCACCCATAGTGGTCAAGCAACAGCACAAGATGTCATAGCTTGCCCTGCTCCTACAGACTCTCAGCAGCCGGTCCCCAGAGGCAGCCATACCGCCATCAAGACTAACAGCCATTCATAGCCCCAACTTCCATGAATTCATCCAAACCAAATGCTTGTGTGCAGCCAATGGCTCTTAGGGGTAACTCACTAAAAGGGAGAATGGGGAAACATATCAGGGTTCATTTGGGGAATCATTTTGGACTTTTTATGGAATGTAAACAAGAAACAGGATGAAAGAAATAGGGAGACTTGCCAGTTAAAATCTATGGACGTCACCTTGACACAGTTTTCAAAAATGACTTGAATGTGGTTTAGGGGCAGAAGCATCCACACAGCAGTGCTTCCAATACACATTAAAAGACAGAAAAAGAATATTTGAGGCCTTTAGAAGTGTGAAGGAAACATCAGTGTCTTTGTGCTACTAGCTCTAAGCTGCTGAACTGCTTTTTTCATGTGTGCAAATGCAGCCTGCGTTAATACTTTGCAGAACAAGAACAGCAAAAATAAAGCACTCCTAGCCATCATGAAACACATAAAATTAATTAATAAACATGATGTTGGCACCAAATGTCCTGGTGCTCACAAATGAGACCGACACACAAAGTGAATACTGGGAAGGACAGCTCTGCTGCCAATAGAACTATAACTTTGCTACCTGCTGTAACATTAAACTGATTCCTGAGCAGGAGGAATCAGTTTCTCCCTTGTGTCTGGGCAGGAGAAAACCAGATTAAAAATAAATGTAATTTGAACTGGAAGCAACCAACTGGATTACACTCCCCTCTGTGTATATTTTGATTCAAGGGAAGTGGAAGTTATCTAAGTATTATTTACCAAAGTGCATTGTGATAAACTAAATTCCAGAAAACGGCTCACTGCCTGCGCTGAGATTGTTTACATTAAACTAGGCCTTTAATCCGGTTTCTTTTGATTGAACCAATCCCATTTCAATTAACCACAATCATTTTGCACACTCTACCCAACTTGCATTTCTCTCATATAGCTTCCTTTTGTTTCCCCAGAGGTACCTGTATGAGGGAGAACAGTGTGCAAAATCAGTGGTAGTCCTTGGAGCATTTCTGTGAGAGTGACAGGGAGATGGCACAATTCCAGCCGGAAGCCCCTCTCTGACGTCCTTGAGCTAGGCTTTGATCTGCATGGCTTTGGGGTCAAACTAGTGACCCTCTCTTCCCTGTTGTAGCAGCCCTGATTGTGGACTGCTGCTGCTCAGAATAACAGACTGTATATCCCTACTCAGAAGAGGTTCATGCTGGAGTATTAACAGGTAGCTCCAGGCCCTACCTGTGCATACAAAATGGGACATATAGGAAGATACCACATGGTTCCTCGGAATCATTCAAGATGCTGATGGGGGATGTGGCCTCTGCACACTAGAGTGGTCTCCGGGAGACCATCACTATGGGAAGCTGGTTTGTATGCACTGTGTTCGGTAGCTAGCCCACTAGCCATTGCAAAAATGGAGCACGCTAAAGGAAGACTGCTTTAAAGTGGTCTCCTGAACATTTCTTGTAGGGGACCAAACCAGACCAGCCATCCACAAGCCCAAGGGGTACATGGAGTTTGGGGCAATTTTACTGAGCTACCAGAGACAGTTGCAGAAAGGGACCAGAGGACTTTTGTTTCTGGATTTTGGAATTAAGCCAGTCCTCACAATCCCCCTCCCTCATGCTTCCAGGCCTGAATCAAGTTATTTCAGGCCAGGAAGGAAGCTTCATGTTGTTTGCTACTATGTAAGAATTCCCTTTGTCTCCTTGCTTGACACACTTTGCTGAAATATTCCATCTTCTGTGGTCACGTTTTGCTAAAATAGTCCATCTTATTAAGAAGCCAGACTTAAAACGCACTAAGACTGATCTTAACCAACACCCTTCCTCAGTTTGTCGTCAGTTTGGATCACTATGCTCACACCTTTCTGCTCCCGTCCTGAGACTCCTTTATGAGACATTTTTAGATCTCCACTCCTCTCCACTGTCTGAGCTCTGACAGGATAAACGTTCTGTGACTCGACAGTGTGTAATCATACATTGGGCAAAAGGGAAGGCAAATTCATGCAGGATCCACCCACTGTAGTCCAGTTCAGCCCCCTTTAGTCCCCTTCCCTGATCACACCCAAAAAATTAAAATGAATTAACACTGTATAACAGCTTGAGACTTGTAAAAATCAGGACCCAGGAAAGTCCAATTGGAGGAAGGAAAGTCCACAAATAAAACAGATTGGACTAAAATGGTATAAATGGTGGGTCTGGAGATGGACAGAAGAAAGATTAAAGTGAAGGTCTGACCATAGCCACTGTGTTTCTGCAACATGCAGACTGGAAAGTGCTACAGAGAACGACAAGCATCTCACCAATCCTTTCCATTTCAAGTTCTCTGTGTTGTGAACGTGTGCACTGAGATCAGCCTACAGCCAGGACATCCCTGCTCAGAAAGTTGTTCTAGAAAGGATTTAGCTACAGTGGTGGCTTTGAATTCAGAAAGAGCCACAGCACCCCTTTCCCCCTGAATTCTGTGAACTCAGAACTCAGCCCCCAAGCATCCCTTGCCTGAAAGTGGTGTGAAGGGTGCATGCCAAAGTGGTTATGTCCTAGATGTGGCTAATATAGGTGTGGAGCTGCTATCTGACTGGAGGATGATCTGGCATGCTTGGAACTGCTTCCAAAATGGAAGTGGCCCTGTGCGTTGTGGATGCTCCATGCAAGAGCATGCCAGGGCCTCCCCTGTAGGCAAAGTGCAAAAAGATCCATCATTTCTCTCTTCCGTAGCAGAGTGAGGAAAAAGAAAGGCCCAGAGGGGACTAGGCTTCACACTGTTCTGATTTACCAGTAAGTATGGAAAGCCCCAGAAAGTCCAGCATGATTTCCCCACAAGTTTTGCATACTTTCACACTGACTCTGAAATGAATGCAAGGCTTGTTAGTCTGTTCTCTACTCCGCATCTAATAACTCAAAAGAAGTTAATAATTGATGCAGAGCACTCATCAACAATTAACTCGAGTGGCATAATCATTAATTTCCTGACAAAGAAACTGCAGTTACTCGGACAGCTCTCTGCGATTTGTCAAGAAGGTTACACAGCATGGCTTGAACTACAATTGCCTGTTTGGTCAGCTCATGTTTGAAGAGGAAAGCCAAGGGGAAATAGAAATGAAAAGCTGTGAACATTCTTACACTTTGCTGTTTGCAGTATCATTCTAATGTCTCATAACTTTTTATTGATTGATTTATACATGTATATATTCCCCATTCATACTCCCATTCTACTCCCTTCACTAAATATCCTTTATAGAAGACACTGCTTCACTTGCTCATTGTGAGTATTCAGATGGGTGACTATTGTACTTCTACATGACATGAAAAAAAGATGAAAGAGGACACAGAGTTGAAAAAAGCATAAATCACACTGTGGAAAAAGCATAAACCACATGCATAGATCAACAAACTCAAGTAATTGCCTGAATGTAGTCATATATATCCCAGGGAAGGAAAGACTAGGGCTGTGAATCACACACAGTAAAAAATGCACCTCTGAGGTGACTTAGAGACAGTCTGCCCCTCTTCATCAACATTCTAGGCTGAGAAAGACAGATTATATATGGAATGAGAACATGAGGGCCACACTCTGCTGTCTCTGAGATATTTTTGAAACATTTTCCTTTGCTGCCTGTGAATGGAAGCAACCACAATGAGGCCTGTGTGGGGATTAACTCTTTTAAAAAACCTTTCACTGTGGCCTGAACTGGTTAGGAAAGACTTTGGGCATGTCCCCATGCACTTTTGGTCTGGTACCGAAATCAGGTTTGGCAAGAGGTGTCCCCATGCGTTTTTTATTTGGTCCGGTTTCCGCGGACCAAATCACCCCAAACCATGCCGGACCAGGACCAAATTTGGTACCCAAAAAAATAAATTGGGGTACGGATTGGGGTCCCGGCATGCATTGTTTAGCGAGCCAAAACTGTGTATGGGGACAATCCCAGGCTATTTGGGGAGGAGATTGGTGCTCACGTCATTGGGAGGCGCAGTGTGCTTGTTGTTCCTGCCCTGTGCATTGGAGATCAGAACCGCTGACATTTTTTGGGAGTGAAAAAATCCTGATCACCAAGGCAGGCAGGGGCTTAATTTTTGTCCCTTTTCCATGGCAAATATTCCACCCCGTTTCCTGATCGCCAAGGCGAACATGATAATGGCTTAATTTTCTCCCTTTTAAATTTGCCAGGCGTTCCCGATTGAGTGGAGGTGCGCAAAACTGCTCAAACACCCAACTGCCGCTAAACCTTGTAGCGGCTTTTGGTTTTTAAAAATTATTTTAAAATTTATTAAACTTAATTTAAATCTTTTTCCGTGCCTCCCAGCCCAGTCCTGGCTTTCTGTGCTGCTAAGGGAGGGGGGTGGGTGCGGCATTTGCAGCTGGTGGCACAGGGGTGGGCTGATGTCAATCTGGCTCCCCATGAGGAGAGAGGTGGTGGAGAGGAGGTGGTGGTGCTCCCCCATGCCAGGGTTTGGCGGGGCTTGCATGGGGATGGCTGCATTCACACCCAGCCCACGTTACTGGGAATGGCATGGGGATGGGCAAGATTTGATCTCAGACCCGCTCCCGGTCCCATGCATGTCCATTCCGGCTTGCATGGGGACACAGCTTTTCTCATAAAGGGCTATCTTCTATAAGGCAGGTCACACACTTACTTTATCTCACCAGGGCCATGAAGAACAAAACTTCCAAACACATAAAAAGTATGCAGCAGGGCTGTTGCTGTTACTTCAGCTAATGAGTGTATACCATTTCCTGATAGTGGAACATGGCATGTAAGGAAAACAACATTTGAGGGAGAAATAATAGGAATGCAAATACCTGAGGTAATCAGTTCTCCATAGCCATTTTTCTACATCAGTGGGTTCTCGAATTTGTGGTCCTCCAGATGTTCCTGAACTACATTTCCCAGCATACTATGTCACATGAAATGCTGTGCGTGGAATGTTGGGAGAGTTTGTCCAGGAACAACTGGAAGACCACAATTTGAGTGAGGAAAGTCTACATGAGTGAGGAACGTCTGGGAGTAAACGAACAGAACCCAGGCAAGATTTCTCAAAGATTTCCTGTTCTAGACATCTGGCATTTTATTTGGTTCTTTAAGGCTTTGTCATAAATGCTTAATGCTTTTGCCAATCACTGCCTGATTTTCCTCAGAAATTGCCCAGTACTTCAGAAGGATAGCTTGTAGCTGCAAAGCAAACATAAACTAAGCTGTGCTTAATTACAGTCTCAGAAGCAAGTCGCAACACCCTCATGCTTAACCTTTGATCAACTCCTAAGCATATATCCATACAGAAGCCGAACAATTTTTAAAAACTGTGGTTGGACATCTGGTACTCTCTGAAATGAGTGGGCGGGAAGTGGCATAAAATAATGCCTCACCATTGTTCATTTTGTTGCCTCTCTTTCCTGTACTATAGCCCCAGCCTACAGTTTGCAACATGGTGAGAATGTGGTGCTCCAGAATTATATTTTTATTGGCCCACCTAAGGGCAGAACTGAAAAAGCTTGCCTTTTGATGTCTTCAGAGTATTGTTCTGCAAGATGTTCACCCTCAAAAACAGAAAGCTGCCATAACACTTCTTTTGTCAACATTTCTCAGCAGAATCCAGAGGAACTTGCCACTCCACAAATAACTGTATTAAGTTCTCTCCCCTTCCCCCAGTCTGAGCGACACACAAAATGAACCAGAGACCACAGTGAAAGGTAAAGCCTCAAAGGTATTTATTTATGGTTCTTAGGCAGCAGTTTGTCAAAGCAATTTCTAAAATGGGCTGTAAAGAGGAAGGTTTTAAAAATGGAGTTTCCACTGCTAAGAGAAGAGGAAGCGTCAGGTGTGGTGTTTTATGATGGATGTGTGGTATATATCAAGGGCTGCATTTGTGTGGCTGCCTACAGATTTTCTGGTGTGATTTGTCTAGGAGCAGACATAAACATAAACCACACAAAGCACAGACAATCCACATGTCCAGATGCACCAGAGAGCTCTAAAACAAATCTGGAGGAGGGAACGGCAGATCCTCCTACTGTATGTGGCAAGAATGAGGAACTAACGCCAGATCTGCACTTACTTGAAAGGAATGGTCTGCGGAGACCATTTCAGGCTGGTTCGTTTCAGGAATGGCTGAGGCCATTTGCGGGAACATTCATTTCTGTTTCTCTCCAGCAGCAACTGGCACACAAAATGGTCATATTCCAGGCCTTGTGGCTGGACGTCAGATGCCCTGCCCACCATGGGCTGCAATTGGGTGAGGGCATGGTGCATATGCTGTGTGAAGGCAGCGTGAGCTGGGTTAGGACGTTAGGACACAACACCTGGAAACATCCCATTCACACTGGTCCCTTACCTTTCCTGACAATGTGGGACAGCTTGTGGGCAGCTGTTAAGCTGCCCACAGCAGGTAAGCCTCAGCAGGTAAGCCTCAGGAGGCCTTGAAGATTGTTTTAGGTATATCGTGGTGTGGATGACACATTCCCATGATCTTCCTGGAACCATCTCCTGATACTGTCTTGCAGAACTTGTTAGATTGCTCCTTACATTAGACAACAATACCTAGGTGTGGGAGAAACCCAGGTTTCCCTCTTGCTGTTCTATGGGCCAGCTCATTGATTTGTATTTCCTTATACAGCACAGTCTGGAGTGAGTTGTTTCCAAGGCAAAGGATAGTTATGGCTAGTCAAGGGCTGCAGTGGTGTGATAAGAGGCTCTGTTTGCTTACAACTCACTATGAACTACACGGATTTATAACCACTCACAGCTGTGCAGATGTGCTTTGCTCTGTAGCAGTCTTAATTTATTTATAACATTCAGGTTTACATTTGCTTCATGTCAGGATATTTTAAAGTACATGATACCCACCAGCCCAGCAAGCATAGTTATGCTGATGAGTGTAGTCTAAAGCCAAAGATGGTGAAGTGTAGCTCATGCCCCTGAACAGATATCTCTATCCATGTATATATCCTGCCTGCATTCTTGGGTCAACTACTGGTCATCTGGAAGGTACTGCAGTATATACATCCTTAGAGTTGCCATAAGGAGTTCAGACTAGCTGTGTCACTGGTTAGGCTGATTGATGGGACTGACAGGCTGATTGTGACCTACAGTTAGGGGACAGCAACAGTCGGACCACTCTAACATACAAGAAGGAATTTCAGAAGGAGCAGTTTGTAATGCAGGCAAGAACATAGAACTCTATCTTTGCAGCTACTAGAGATAACTTGATTCCATATACCAACCCTAATCACTATTGCAGTCTATTCTACTCCTTCTGAGCACTGTAGTGCAATGCTATTGGTTTATACTGGGATTTAAAACTGTTTTTATATATAGGGTGGGACATAAATGTGAATAAATAGATAAATATGTTGATGCTAAATGGCTTGGTACATGGTCATCTGAAGGAAAACTTCCTCCCACAAAACTTCCTCTGCTCAAGCATCCATCCATCCATCCATCCATCCATCCATCCATCCATCCATCCATCCATCCATCCATCCATCCATCCATCCATCCATCCATCCATCCATCCATCCATCCATCCATCCATCCATCCATCCATCCCGTCCTATACCAGGAGGTCTCCAGGCAGGTAACAACATCTAAAATCAAACATCATTAACAGCATCTGCAAGTGGGAAGAGAAAAGTGTATCCCCATTTAACCAAAGGGCAGGGCAAAGAGGTGCACCTTCACTGCCTTCCTAAACGTGTACAATGATGGTGACAGATGCACCTCCAGGAGAGTACTATTCCATAGCCTAGGGGCCATCAATGAGAAGGCCCTTTCCCAGGTGCCCACCCCATTTACTGCTGAGGGTGGTGGGACAATCAGGAGAGCCTCACCTCCAGATCTTAAGGCATGGGTAGGTTGACAAGGGAGTAGACCAACCCAAGCATTAAGGAGAGGGACTTCTTGCAGATCTTCCTCTCTCAGACGTGCAAGAGGCAGGGACATACAAGGCTTTTTCTGTGGTGGCCCCCCAGACTTTGAACCAGCATCTCCCTGGAGGTTTGCTAGGTGCCTACATTAGATGATTTTTGGCACCTTGTTAAAACATACTGCTTCACTAACCCTTTTGACGTCTAGTTTCCTCTGAATCTGTCCTGCCACAAAGACAGGGAGCATCATATTATATGATATTTTATTTTTTATTGTTGTGCTTTTTGATGGTGATCTGGTGGGGTTCAAGTTTGTTCATATTAATATTCTAGTCTTTTTAAAAATAAAACTGGATGTGAGACAAAGAACTAGAGGCTCTTTCTGCACTTACCTTGGTAAATCCATACTAGCCAGATCTCTATTTTTTAGATCCAGATCAACCACAGGCAGAGTCATCTGAACTCAGTGGGCTTTAGAACAGCAAATGTGTGTTACAGAGTGCTTGCACAGATGTAGATCACATTTATCTGGTCTACCACTAATCCGGATTAGTGAGCCCTTAGCATAGTTCTGATCTGGATCTACTCTACTCCAGAGCAGACTAAGGGGTTTGAACAGTTCCTTGATCCAGGTTGCCATGCAGACAATGTGTTTTAGCAGCTCCTTGATCCAGTTTAACAAGCACAGAAAGGGCCAGAGACTTTTCTTTAGTGCCTTTAAGCTGTGTTAAAAATTGGCTCCATGTTGGCGCATATATGAAAATGCAATTGCTCAGAAATACAAACCTTTTATTCAGGGCAGGTGAATGATCCAAAGAAAGGATCTTTGTGATACCTCTTTGCCTGGTCCAGCATCTTCTCACCCACTGCCCTACAGCTGCATTTGTACACTGCAGCATGGAAAAGATCAGACCTGCACCACATAGCTGAAAGCCTTATCCTTCCTGCAGGCAGCCCTTTGGCTACTACACTTTTTCTGTCTCCAGATAAGATGGGGCCTGAAGTCTAAAGGACAGGCTTGAACGAAGCTGCTAATGAAAATGAAGGCTTCTTAAAAAATACAAATAAAAAATGAGACCTCTCCTTCTAGATTCCTTCCCTACTCTATTTTGATGGCCAGCTGGGGGTTTCTGCAGGAGATGCCCTCTCCCTGCTATCTTTCCATGGTTAGTAGGTTAGTAAATACTTGTTTGAATAAGCTGTGCAGCTTGTTGGGTGAGAGAAAAATACAGGTAACAAAAGAAAATGCGTTCACCCAAAGGGTGAAAGAACAGAGAGAGAGAGAGAGATACTTGTCTTGGATACTGGCAAAATCAATGCAAAATGGAGACTGTTTACTGACAATCTTAAAACAGCATGCTGCAAAACAATGGCAGGAGTTATTATTTTTTTAAAAAAAGATTCCCCCTTGGGTATGTGCATACCCCCCTCCAACTGCACAGCCATTTGGCAGGGAAGCAGACCTATCCTGCTAATTTGCAAAAGCTCAGAAGTGAATTGAGTAAAATTAAATCTTAAGTACCTTGTACTTGCACAGGCGTAATTAGGGCTGCCAAGCTCCTGCCTTTTACCTGGGCTAATCATAACTGATTCAGTGGCACTTAACTTGGCGTGTGACTAGATTGATGCATGCAGATTTCACCTAAATGTAGTTGTCCTTGTGGGCTGCATTTCTCTCTCTGTCCTGGCTTCTTTTCTTCAGAATTCTCTACTGCTATTGCTTTCCCATACCTCACCTCACCTCACCCCACCCCACCCCACCCCACCCCCAACACCAACCCCTCTTGGAAACAGCTAAAGCTGCCTGCAGAGAAGAAAAACTAAATTTACAATTGGTTGTGACTTCAGTGGGGACGGCAGAGATACCCAACCCTGCCCCATCTATCCATATCTAAGGTTATAATCTATCTAACCCTCTCTCTCCCTTTCTTCTCCAGTTCCACAAAAGGAGGAAGGAGGGGAAAAGCAGATGAGAGCTGCAGCTCAATGCCCCTGCCTGTGTTATTGTATCCATTTTCCAATGGCAACGATGTGTGAAATGAAAATTGGACAGAGCTGGCTGCTCACAGACCTGGAATTTCATACAGAGTAGCTGAGGGAAGGAGGGAACAGAAACACGGAGAAGATGTCAGAGATGGGAGGGGGGGCAGGAAGGAGAGGCTGTTGGATGGTTGCACGCACCCATGGTCTGGGTAAATCCCACTCTGGTTTAATAGACTCTTGGAGTGGCGCTGCTGGGTGCGCTCTGCTCATTTACATTTCATTACTCAAAATGCTTCGCTGGTTCACGGTTGCTGAGACGACTCACGGGAGCAGAAAGGCTGTAGAGAAAACTTGAAGATGCTCTGAAGTTTCACTCCCCACATTTTGCTAAAAGAGGCGTCATTGTTACAAGCCTCATCTTAAAAGTACTGTACAGAAGCGATACATCTGCCCTAATGTCCTGTGTCTGTCCCCCTCCCCCACCCTTTCCTCTTTCTTTTTAATAAACCTTACACCATATTCAAGTACAGGATAATTTGGCCCTTTGCTTGCTGAATTAGATCTTTGGAATGTCATGTATTCTTCTGCAGATAGCCTGACCACGGTTCTTTACTGGATTCAGAAGCTATGGGACACATTTGGCTCACTCACTTACTCCTAATCTAAGGTAAAAGGTGGGGGTGGAGTGTCGGGCAACAGCGAGATGAATTAATGAAGGTGACCCATGTGTGGCTGAATACAGCCAATTTTGTGGGGAGGTCACAAGCAGCCTGGGCCTCTAACCATTTTAAACATTCACATTCCTAATTCTCAAGTGACCTACTGCAGCGACTCAAGTTTTAAGTGTGTCTGGAGGCACCCCAAGAAGCAAGGACAGAGTAAAGGTAGGTTCTTCATATGCTTAGTTGTTTTTCTCCCTGCATTCAGTCTTTATCCACCTCACCCCACCACACACACATAGAGGGCAGGGCAGTGTAGATCACATGCATGAGATTCCAAAGCAGATCTCCATACCTGCTTACAATATTTCCATCAGTGGAACTCTGTTTTGGGCAGAACTCTGGCTGAGAACAGCAGATGGGAACTCTAGTGGCGGGACAAGGGCAAGGACGCTCAGATCCTCACAAAGCTTTTCTCTTGCCTGTTCCAGACCCAGAATTCTCACCCCACGGAAGTATCCCTGAACGCTTCTTAAGATCAGTTCCAGTGGAACGTTTTCGTAAGTGCTGTGAGCTTTCCTGGGCCGCATTCCCATTACAAGTTTAATACAGTTTCCCTAAACTGAAATAATAGAACCGGATGCAAACGCAAATTTGCCTGATCCCATTACTTTCAACTTAATTGTGTTCAATCCAGATTCTGAGGATCATACGTGGCGTACATGACTCAAGGGGGGGGGCTCAAGTGGCTCCTTTCTAAAAACCGCTTTTCGAGGTTGCCCTGCCCAATTCCTCCTGGCGTGAACACGCCACCCATAAGGGACCCCTTCATGGAGCCTAGCTGGGTGGCTGAGTGGCTGCCACTTGCCTGGATGGAGGAAAAATGGCACCGGGCAGCCAGGTCTTCTTTCCCCTCCTCTCCCCATTGCCCAGGGCACACAGCAGCAGTGGCAACTCAAGCCCCCTTTGCCTGCTCACCGCCACAGCCTTAAAAACATTCACACATCTCCCAGAACTTGCAGCTGCTTTCCTTTCTTTTCCCTTTCTAGAGGGCAGAACTTTCAGAATTGTGCAAAATTGCAACATTGTTATCAGGTGTGAAGCGGATGGATTGCTACAGTGTAGCAGCTGCTGTAAGGGGTGGATTTTTACAGTAAAATCACTATCTTTGGAAGCAAGCTATTGGGGGAGGGAAACCCTAAACATGCATTCTCAACCCACTAAAACGGTACAGTTCCCACAGTAAGAAATGTAAAACTTTTCAATTGCATGAACCGGAGCGAGACCTGTTGAAATGAGTGTTAACATTTACAACGCTTTGAGGCGATTTAACACGTGGAAAGCGTGTTAAGCCAACCTGACGTGGGGACTGCAAGGATTGAAACCATTTCGAAACCGTTTTAAGCTTGTAATGAGAATCCATGGTTGTAACATGACTTCATGATTTAGAGAGTTCTTTAAAACTATGCTTGTGTGACCTGAGGAGGTTCTCCAGAAAATACTCTGAAAACAAAGGGTTGTGTTTTTTTGGAAAACAAAGCAAAGCAAGGTTAACAGGGCCTGACTTATTTCTGGAAAATGTATATCCATAAATATACATACTTTTTGTGCATCACTTTAAGGACCCATTCAGATAATAATTCATTTGGACAATAAATGCACACTTGTTGCTTATTTATTGTAGGAAATCCAGATGGGTTTGCCATAGGTACCATTTTTATGGTGAGGAGAATATTGCATTTTTCTACCATTTAACACTGTAATATACTGCTGTTGGGAAAAAAAGGGATCTCACACACTCATAAAATTACTCCTGTCATGGGCAATTAGCTTACTGCAATAACAGGTGGGTGCGTGAATTTTGCAGACATTTGTTTGATGCAACAGAATATCCTATCCTATATTCCATTATTTGTGGATCTTGCATTTCATCAATCAGAGTGCCCATCTATAATGCACCATCTCTGAGGTGTTGCATGCATGTGAGTGTTCCCTCCTTCCAAGTTCTTCCCTTAATTTACACTGCAACACAGAACCTAAAAGGTTTCTCCTCCATCTTCTTCTCTGTGAACAATGGTACTACAGTGTCCTTTCCAGATCAGGTATATCTGTTTACCTTGAAGCTCTTTCTCCTCCTAGAATGTTTTGGTCCTGCATAATATGCTATGAAGGAATGTCGTGCTATTATTGGGAACATGATTGGGATGCCCAGAGCAGGCCTAGGGGGCATCAGTGCTGGGCAGGAACTGGAATGCATCAGTGACAGACCTCTGAGCTATTCCTCTTGAGCCATCTCCATGCTTGAGGGGTTGGTGATGTCAGTTCTTGTACAGTGATCCCTGTAATGGATTTATATTTTAATGGAATGGCTGGCTTCCTGTGAAAGACAGGGTGCTAAGCATGGTCCTTTCTGCACTGGCCTCCATCAGCATGCAGATGGCAGGTCTCTATTCTGGGATAAAACCCGAAATAAGGCCCAGTGCAGAAAAGGCTTAAGTGACCACAACAAGTTGAAAGAAGGGCTTTGTCCTTTGCTCCACGCAGTTAAGCAGTTCCCCTTACCTAACCCTTTGCTTTCCCATTTTCAAGCCTAAGCACACACCACCTCAGGGCTCCCTCACTAAACTCCAAAATGGTGTCAAGATGTTTTGGATAGCTTGGGTCAGCCCTAGACACATTCATACACAAGCTGCCCGAAGTTTATCCAAGCAGCATGTGACCAAAGAAGCCCCCTGTGTGCTGGCTAGATAAAAAGATGGGCAAATGGCATGCGAGGCTGCCTGTCCGTCACACCCTGTTTCCCCTGTCTAAGGCCATACTTGGCTCTTTAGGACACATGATGTTGTTACACAGCAATACCTAACGCAATCTCAGGGTAAGATGAAACGCCAGGCTGCAGAAGGAGCAAGTAAATACACCAAAAGTGTGTTTAAGTCCACTTTTTAAATATAGGGCCATTGCTAGGAATTCTGAGACTCAGGAAATATTTTTGCCCGAGGGTACTGAAAATAATATCTACCTGCTCCAATTTTGCAGCTTTTTTTTAATATTAAAAAACACAAACCCTACTTACCAAGGTCTTCGTCGGACGTCATACAGATCAATCTTATTAGGGGCCCTCCAAGGTGTAGCTGTAAAGAGAAGAACCAGTATAAGCTGTGACCTGCTTCCTAGGAGAATAGATGTTGAACCAAAAAGGGAGGAAAGAAACACCTGGAGGCCCACTTGCTTATGCACGAACTTGTGGCTGCTCCAGATGTCAGTTACTTATTCTGCTATATTTGGTATTCCAGAATAAAGCATGGAATATTCCATGATTTATTCTGGAACATTCAAATGTAGCAGAATAAGAATAAGAAGAGTTGGCTTGTTCTATCCCTGTCATGCCTCCAGAGCATCTTTGATGCCCTTGAGACATATACCCTGTATTTAGTTAAAGATATTATAGGCTTTTCTACATATTAGTTCCAAAGGGGAAATAGAGATCTATAGCTTTAAGAAATAAAAGGATTGTGGGAAATTCTAGGGTCCTATACTGTCTCTCCAGCTAGTTTCAGTTTTGTGTGTTGTGAGTTTGCAGCCAAATCAGACCTGGAGGGAGTATTTTCCTTTGACAAAGACAAAGTCCACAGAAGAAGAAAGATAAAGTCCACAGAAGAGAGATGATGTCCACAGAAGAAGCAAGATAAAACACACAAAGAAGAGAGAGCAAGGTATTTAACCAAGACTATTGAGAGAGAAGAGATTATTTCATGTTATATGTGTTTGTAACCAGTAAAGCCTTTAAAAATCTAAGAAGTTTGTGGACAAGTCTTTTGTTCGGGCTGTGTTCCTAGAGCCAGAGATATTTCACTACATGCCAGTTCATAGCATTGCTCTGGGGACAAAACAATCCCGCTTTTCTCACCCATTCAAGGGGATTCAAAGCGGCTGACAAAGCTTTCTGTCCTTCTCCCTACAACAGAGCACGCTGTGAGGCAGGTGGGGCCGTGAGAGCTCAGAACAGAGCTGTGACTAGCCCAAGGTCACCCAGCTGTCTTTGTGGGGGAGTGTGGAATCAAACCCAGTATTCCCAGTTAAGAGTCTGGCTCCCTAAACACTGGACCAAACTGGCTCCGCATTTCAGGACCTTTAATCTGCAGAAACAGGGGATCGCTTGCAAACTGTCGGAATGGGGAGAACTTCAGCCAACTTCAAGCCTGATTATATCCTGTGTCAGAACTTGCCCTGAGTAACTGATGTCTGGATGCAGCTTGTTACTGGGCAAGTTTCACAGACTGGAGAGGACAAATTGGCAGAGATGTCCCTGGGAGAAGAGGCAGGTGGACCTGCTTCCAAGTACATGTGATATGTTCCAACTTAGTATCACTTTCAGTTCACCATTCCAAGCTTCTGAATTACAAACAGTAGAAAAGTCCTACATATCAGGTTTGCAAGTATAAGGCACAAGATTAATTTTTCAGTTGAAGATCTTATTTTTATAGTTAGAAATAGCTGCTTTGATTTAGATTTTTTTTATAAAAAATTAACTGCTGCTTTTAAAAAATTAAATAAGAAGGGAATAAAAAATTCCTTTGCTTTCCTCTCACCTCAAATCCCGCCTGCTTAAGCGGTGCAGCTCAAAATGCTTAATATTTAAAAGGCATAAAGCTCTTGAAAAGTTACCAGGCTGCTATCTCAGCATCAGGCAGTTGTTTGAGCAAGTGCTTGGAAACAGGGAGGGTGTTAAGTTCAACTCCTGACATCTTCCTGGAAGAAGATAATGACAAATCACTTCTGTATCTAATCAGCAAGCCGCATGGATGTTTCTGTGTGATCGTCATCAGATCCTGAGCTGTGGCTGGTACCCAGCAAGAGCATTAGCAAACTAGTGCCGTGTCAAATTTTCATGAGGCTTCGTCTCCTTGTTTAACTTTGAATGCTTCCAGGAACGGTGTCTCAGCCATGGTGGATATTGCAACTGGAAATGCTTCTTCTTCTTTTTTTTTTTTGCAAATGAACTATCTGCACTTTCCTTCCTCTGAGCACCTCAGCAAAGTACTTTGGAAATTAGTCTTTTAGCCTGGTAACAGTACTGTACTAGGCTTGTAAGGATCCAGTGCAGTGATGGCCAAGTGCTGAACCAGCCCCGTACGCGGGCAGCAGCGCTTGCATTGTGAATGGCTAACCTGTGGATGCCTGCGTCACCAAGGTGACATCTGAAGCAACATCTGCTGAGAGACCACACACTACCATGGTGATTCAGCAGCTGCGCATGACTATATAGCTGCAGTTGCGTGGCCTGGGCTGTACCCAGAAGAAAGTGCAAAGCCACTTCCCCAGGAGTGAACAGCTGCTTCTGGATATACTGTGGATTGCTTTTTAGCAGTCCATAGTTGGATTGCTATGGGAATGGGTGATCCCATTTGGGGAGCAATGCAGATACACTTAACTGATAAGTGGATAGAACTGCTCCAGCTAGTAGGGGCAAAAAGGCTGAGAAAAACACAACTTCCCCATGGCCCGTGTGAAGTAACATCTATAATTCTAGAGCTGGCTTCTTAAAATTTCTAGGAGCCTCAGTTAGTGTGGGGAACTGGTGTGTAGTTTGAAAACATAGTTGGATGATCTGGGTGGCTCTGACCTTGCTCAGTCTAGTAGTTTACTCTACTGAGGACCAATTCAAGTCAATGTGGGGATGTATGAGTCACAGGAATCCTTAAAAATTCCAGCGCCATCTTAGGGAAACCAGTTGCAAAAGTCTGCCCTCGGTGCTGTGGCACAGAGGCTGGGCAGGGTTGATATCCTTGTCCCATCTAGTTGTATTTTCAGTTGCTGCATCTTGAATTTTCTTTGGGAGTAGGAATCGGATATAAACTGGACAAATATAATAAAGCACCACCACACCATTTTCCAATAGCTCTTTAAAATAAAGTCTTTGGGAGAGAAAATATCCAGAAATGCCACTGTAGGCATTTTGTGGCCAATTGACCCGTACACAAAAATCTGTATTAACAAAGAATATCATCATATAATCATTAGGTGGAAAAAGGGCAACGATACAAACAGCAATAATTTGACCATATTTAAAATTTAGCAAAATGTATCTTAGTGTTACATTTGCAGCTACCTTATCACTACTACTTTATAGCTTTGAGTGGGATTTGTTTTTCTCTATCTGTAAAAAAAAAAAGGGCTTTTAACAATCTGTCTTGCAGATCAGTTGGTTAGATAAACGAGATACAAACTAAGGAATGCAGAACATGAAAAACATTTGGAAGACAGTTAAAGATAATTAAAGAGCCAGAACAGAATGATGGCTGAAGAAGAGCAAGAGAAAAGGGACTAGTGATAGCAGAAACGGATTATTCTGGAAAGAAGATTTCCTTGCGTTCTAATGGCTCTTGATTAGAGATGATTCTGGGTAAAATACTCTCTGTCTGGTGGCCCTCTATAATTGGTAGTGTCCTCTCCCAGCCAGTTTACTGTGCCTAACTAAATCCGGGCTAGAGAGGGCCAAGGCACCAACAGCTAAGTGACTATCACCCCCCCCCATCATTATCTATACCAAAGGTGAATTTTCTGAAGTTGGATAACACAAAAGGAAAACAGCTTCTCACTTTGCTGATGTCTTCTCTCGCTCTGAAACTAGACTGAACCTGCATTAAATCTTAGGTGTGAATGTAGCCATTTTGTGTCTAATTTAAAAAGCAAACTAACTTTTATTTGGATCAGTCAATGTCAATCGTATCTGTCAATTAGACTATACTGTGAAAAGATAAAAGACAAGGAAGCCTTTGTTATCCTAACTGGATACTAATCATGCAGCCTGAACAGGACCCATCTTTAGGACAGTGATTCAAGACAACAGGTAAAAAATATCCATCCTACTTCTAAGTGAGATGTTATAGGCCGTTTCTGAATGGGCTACGAAGACCCTGTTAAGGACCTGAAAAGACTCCCATGAGGAACGGAATCATGTTCCGTGCGGAAGGTAACTCAACCCATAAGGACCCCATGAGGGATGCATCGTCGGCAAAGGTGCCTTTGGATTCTCTTCCTAATGAGATCTTTGGGCCCTTAGATCTGGATTTCTGGAAGATCCCTTTAATGGTGTCCTCAATCTGGTTTTCCTCCATGAAGACTGGATCACAGAGCACGCTTCTGCATGCATGCCAGCTGGATGGGGTCTACGGGCAGGCCTAGTGGAAGCGCCCCCTGAGTGATGCATAGGCGGGCCAATCACATTGCCCCAAGTGGCATGCTGTGGCATCTGCACAGCAACCCTGTTTAGCACCCACTGCCATCAGGTGCTAGATGGCCCGAACTTCAAGGACCGGAGTCCACGAGGACCGGATACCGAAGGTCTGGTCCTTCTTAATCCGGATTAACAGAGGTACATGCAAAAAGGCCCCTAAGGCACACCCCAGCTGCTTAATGCTGGCATCCTTGCTCAGATGTTAACAGTAGTTTTTATTTTGCTTTAATTTAGAACGACACTAACCTGGGTAGAAGCGAGTTACCCCTGTGGCACTACCAAAAACTTGCCATAGCAGGGATGGGTCCTCTTTTCGGTTTTCAACAAACACATCTTCCAGGGCTTCAGTCCAGTTCAGCTCATTGAGGATCACAGTAGCTGCATGAGAAAGAGAGAAGATTAATCCAGGTTTGTCTTGGAAAACAAAAGATGGTGGTGGTCATTGTTTGTTATTACGACACGCACAAAGTGCTTCCAACAGAAGAGATGCACATGATGGCGCTAAATACTATCTACACAGAGCTATGGAGCTTGGCATCACTTTAAGGAATGTTATTGCCCATGGAAGAGTTTTGGACTCTGGGCTGATCATGACCAGCTGTACTGCCCTGGCCCCATGCAGCCTTTGCACAGAAGAAGTGTGAAGGCTGGATGAGGGATTGTATTAGGAGCACCATAGGCACTGCTAGTGAAACTGTGGAGCAGGGTTTTACTGCTCCACAGCTTCTGAAGATCAGGGTCAGCTGCACACACTGGGAACCACTCCAAGAGAGAAGAGGCTCTGCATGGTGGGTATGGTGGGTATGCTCTGTGTTGGAGTGTCCCCAGCCGTTCCTGAGGGTCAGATGCAAAATCCTCTTAGGTATTAACATAGCACTAATGGCACTGGGGAGACTGGATCCCATACCAAGTGATCTTCCCAGTCCAAAAGCATTCTGTGAGTGGATCATTCTCTAGTCACCCATAGGGATGTGCACGAATATTCGAAGGCATTTGAAATCCTAATTGAATGCCAAATTTTGACATTTGAACTCGAATAGAATGTCCCAAAATTCAAATATAAACCTTCAAATGAAATTTTGAATTTCAGATCTATTTGTTCGAATTATCCAGACATTCGTATGCGTAGAGGTTCATACACAATGCGTATTTGAAGATCCGCATCTTTCCCCCATCCATACAGATCCGTACAGGATGAAAACGGGTTGCATACGGGATAACTATGGGATG